>QEPC01002063.1:181339-199439 GCA_003113815.1 Sphenodon punctatus | reverse complement strand
GGAAGTCTGGTATCAATTCTCCCCTTAGTCTTCTCTTTGCTAAGCTAAACACAGGGCCTGTGGAATACTAGTGCAGCTGGTGTAGGAATGAAGAAGCCTTACTGTAGGATGCATAGTAAGGGACAGTGATTTTTTCAGTTGGGGGCCACTGAACACTAAAACGGTGTGATTTGGAGAGCCAGAGCACTG
The DNA here is from genome assembly GCA_003113815.1 of Sphenodon punctatus. NCBI lineage: Eukaryota > Metazoa > Chordata > Lepidosauria > Sphenodontia > Sphenodontidae > Sphenodon > Sphenodon punctatus. Next base: position 199,250 of record QEPC01002063.1, on the reverse strand, counting down.
AAATGAGGGACAGTACCCCCAACAGTGGCAGTCTCCCCTCCCTGCCAGCCCCCCATAACCTCCCACTCACCCCTGCCAGGCTGCTGAGCATCTGAGTCTGGGGACACAGCTCTGATAGGATTCAAATCTGGCGCACTCTGCCCACCCCCAAGCCACGCCCCCTTGACCCGTTTCTGGCGTGCCGGTGGCGAACGGTGGGTCTTTGGGCTGAAGTGGCTGTTTCTTTATGCAGTGGAATGATGGCTCCCCTTGACTGTAATGTAGGCCCCAGAACCATGACGATGCATCCTGGGACAGGAGTGGCAGCTTCTGGATGACGTGGATGGACAGTCCTCCCTGCCTGTAATATAGGCCCCAGAACCCTGGCCGGGGAACAGTACCCATGGTACAGCAGAAGCAGGCATTGGTTGCTGGGGCACAGAACCCATGGTACAGACAGCAGAGGCGGCATTGGCAGCAGCAGCAGACATTAGATCACCCGGGCACAGAACCCGTGGCACAGACAGCAGAGGCAGCATTGGCAGCAGCAGCGGACATTGGATTGCCCAGGCACAGAACCCATGGCACAGACAGCAGAGGTGGCATTGGCAGCAGCAGCAGCGGACATTGGATTGCCCGGTAGCAGAACCCAAGGCACAGAGAGCAGAGGCGGCATTGGCAGCAGCATCAGACATTGGATTGCCTGGGCACAGAACCCGTGACACAGACAGCAGAGGCAGCATTAGCAGCAGAAGCAGACATTGGATTGCCCAGTAGCAGAATCCATGGCACAAACAGCAGAGGCAGCAGCAGCAGACATTGGATTGCCAGGGCACAGAACCCATGGAACAGCAGAGGCAGCAGGAGCAGGATTTGCCTGTGCGCAGCACCCATGGAGCCAGGATGGTAGGATTTGCCAGGGAAGGGCTCCCATACAGCAGCAGACGGCAGCAACAGAATTGCATGGCACATTTGGATTTGCCAGAGCAGAGCACCCATGGACCAATAGACAACAGCAGTGGGATTACTAGGCTAGTGGGGCACATCACCCAGGGTCGCCAGGGTAGGCAGACAGGCACCTTGGCATGAGAGGCAGCCAGGGCAGGGCTTCAGCTTTGCCCACAGGGCGGGAAGATAGGCAGCGTGGCATGAGCAGAAGGCAGACTGAGGCAGGCTTTGATCTAGGCCACCCGGTGGAATTCGACCTTCCTGATGCTCGAGCAGCTTCTCGAGCAGAAAGCTGTCTTGCATCAGGTTCAACTGGTGACGGACAGCGGGGCACCTCCAGGGTACAATGGGGTGGAATGGGAGATCCTGGCTCACAGGGTCTTCATATTCAGACCGTTTCTGGCCGTGATGGAGACCATCAGCTCCTCCATGGCCACCATCAACGAAGTGACCCCTCTGGTCCAGAGTCTCCTCAGGAGGCTGGAGGAGACTCAGGAGGCGGGATTGTGGCCCTCAGGGCAGGAAGCTGGCGGATGAGGCGGTTGACCTGGTTCGGCAGCTGATGGCAGGGCTGAAGGCATGGTTCAATGAGCTCCTGAAGCGGGCAGAATACGTGTTGGCAACCATGCTGGACCCCAGGGTCAAGGGCAGCGTGGCACGCCAGACACCGCTCTATGGCCACTGGAAGGGGCACAGACAGCTCAACACAGGGAGGGGTACAAAACTGAAATGAAACCTAAATCAAGTGAATGCTACTCTAAATAAATCCAAAAACAGGGGAAGGGAATCGGAGATGGAATATATAAACGGAGGAGGGAAGGATTCAATGGAGGGTAGGGAGAAAGAACACAGGGAGAGGTAAAAAATAAAAATAACATCTAAATCTATCTAATCTAATCTAAATAAATGAAACTACGGAGGTAAATTTGTGGAAATGGGTGAAATAGGAGGAGGATGGCAATGAATTAGGAACACAAAGGGAGAGGGAGACTTCTGAAAACACCTGCTGACAGGATCAGTGGCTAGCTCAGAAGGAGTTGGAAGTAGGGCTGATGTGGCAGCAGCTGTTACCGCGCCGCAATACCATTCCGCCATTTCAGAATTGCCCGCGCCACACCACGGCTTTTCTGCTGACATTCCGCTAATTCTGCCAGCATTCTGCAAATTCAGAAACTATTGGAAAAATTGTGGAATTGTCGGAAACTGTCGGAAAACCGCTGTACCACTATTTTGTGGCACTGGCGGAATGACGGAAGTAGTGGAAATGTCATGTTTCCGCTATTTTGCAAAGCCTGTGGAAGTAGCAGAATGAAATTAGTGGAACTGCGGAAGTAGCGGAATGAAACTAGCGGAATGAAAGCCTCTGCCATGCCATACCTCTAATTGCGGAAACACTGTTTCCGGCGGAAATAGCTACCGCTGCAACATTCTGCTACAGCCCTAGTTGGAAGGGGGGAGGGAAATGACTTTTGTTACTTGCTGCACTGTTACTTGCTGACTTTTGTTACTTGTTACAAGCCCCATTGACTCTGTGCAGCCTAGTCCGTGGCCAATCGCAGACTGCGAAGCCAGTGGTCTGAGGGAAAGAGGGATGGTGACTGGGCAGGCTGGCTGCTTTTCCAAGCCTCTCCACCCCTGGCGCCAGGATGTCTGCTCCTCAGCTGCCCCCCCCCTTGGCCTGCCAGTCATGTTTTCCCCACCCGAATGCACCCGAACTCATCTGAACGTGGCCGAACTCTTCGGCCGCTTCCATGTTCGGTTTGGCCGCTCAGTTTGGCCATCTGAACGGGCCTAGTTTGGGCCGATCACTGAACGACCGAACCGCATTTGCACATCCCTAGAAAGCAATCACACTATCAGCTGAGAGGCGGCTGCAAAAGGAGAGAGCAAGGCAGGGGGTGGAGGGAGGAGATTCTCCCAAGGATCTGTGCCTCCACTCCTCTCTCTGTAGGGAAAGGAACCAAGGGGTGAGGCTCCTCCAGAGTATTTATGGGGCTCCCTCGCTCCCCCTCAGTTCCCTTACCAAACAGAGCACAGAAGCCCTGTGCATCCTGCAGAAAAATCTGGCCCCTTCCTTGCTCTTCTTGGTTCCTTTCCCAAACAGAGAGAGGAGTGCAGGCAGAGATCCTCTGCAGAAGTTCCTTCCTGCACTCCCTGCCTCGCTGTCTCCTCTTGTAGCCGCCGCTCAGCTGAGAGAGCGTGACCGTTTTCTGCTCTAGCAGCCGCTTCAGAGTGCAATTACTCTCTCCTCTTGCAGGCACTTCTCAGCTGACAGAGCACACTAGGCACGACTCTATTGTGCTGGTGGACTTGGATGCGGGAGAGGCTGCACGCAACCTAATTCATGGGACACGGCAATGTGGGCATGCATTAGCATGCACTGGCCCACATGGTGGGCCTGCGATGTCCCTAGATGATGCCGTGAGTGGGTGGTGGGTGGAGGCTGTGTGGGAGTTGTGGGCCAACATCTGGCAAATGCCTAATAGACGGGCAGGTGAACACCCACCTGGTGGGTGCTAATGTGGGCTATCGCCTCGATTATTTTCACCCCAATATGAAGTTTCACACTAGTATTAAAATTCTGCAATAATTGCTTAGTAGTCCTTGTTGCTAACTACCTTTGTTAGCAATTGTTTCGATTCTTAAGGTCGAGGCAGGGATTTTAAAATTTTGAAGGCTTTGTAAAGGATTTAAAACAGAAGTCTTTTTGATCTTAAAGTCAAAAGATCTTAAATTGTTCCTTGAAAGATCATGGAATACTTCAGTATCAGGATGATCCTCTGACTGTTTAAGACCATGCAAGTCCCAATAACTTCAATGGGATTGTGCCAGGGCCAAGTGCTAAACAGCTGAACAATCTTGCCCTCATCTTCCATGATGATGGTGGTTGCTGTTTTGGTTCGAAATGTAAGAGATGGAAACTCAGTTGTTCAGATAATAACTTGTATTGGTCCAATATCTGTTGGTGATACTATACAAGTTTGACTGAGTCCATAAATGGCTATCTTCTAAGAACTTACACAATCGTTTTCTGAACCCAGTTATGCTATTGGCCTTGTCAAGATCCTCTGGCAGTGAGTTCCACACATATTAATTGTATGTTGTGAGAAGAAGTGCTTCCTTTTGTTTGTTTTAAAACGGCTCCCAGTTAATTTCACTGCTCCCTGCGTATCCTGAAAAAGGATAAACAACAGCTCCCAATTTGCTTTTTCCACCCTGTTCATTTATCCCACTAAATATAACAACTTGCAGAGAGAAATGCTCTGACTAGAGTTCCTTCCAGATGAAATATTAATTTATTCTATTTTTGAATTTTACTTTGCATCAGTGAAATGACTTAATCCTATTGCAAAGAAACAAACTAGCTTCCTCTCTTTAGAATTAGTGGTCAGTTTTTACAGGAGGATTCTCTTTTGATTCCTTCTGAGCTCTTTGTATGACTGCTCTGTCTCCTATATGCTAGTGGTGTCCTCTTAGTACCTTTTGTTGTATACCTTTGACAACATTTAAAACAAACAACACCCTTTCTCTTCCCATAGACAGTACCAGTAATATTAATGGTTATCTACCTGTGATAAGCATAGAAGTCTCATTTTACATGACTTGAAAGGGTCATCTGTATCGTCAAGCCCAATTAACTTGTCTTACTCTCACAAAACAGAGGGTTACTAAGAGGCCTCCACATACCTCCGAAAGCAGTTCCGGCACAGCAGGCTGATCAAAGGATATTAAAGCACCAAGGTTTCAAAACAACCAATAGAATGCACATTTTTATATAAGACACTGAAGTTTGTAGGACACTCTTTTAGCACAATACCATCAGGCATGTTTATTCATGGTGAAAACAAATGTGACGGTAGCCTGCATTGGCCCATGCTGGCCCACGGGACTCACCTGCGTGTTTATTTAGTCTCTGCCTGATGTGGACCTGTGTCTGCACTGGAGCAGATGGCTGGCTCCTATGGGATGTGTCCTGAAAAATTCAAAGATGCATCCCAGGCCAAATCTCATCTACCCAGGCCACGCCCAACATGGGCTCACACGTCTGGTAGACCTATCCATCCCTACTGCGAGGCAGGGTCAGTGGATTGGGTCCCTGTGCTCACTCTGGCCCTGCCAACAGCTGATTGCGTAGCCTGGAGGCACATGCTCACCCCATCCCCGTTGAACAGTGGTGGGGATTCGAGCTCCAGCTCCTCCAGGCCCCCTCCGTCAGCTGTTCAGTGGGGCTGTGTATGTGTGTGTGCTCCTCCAGCCCCCACCCTGATCAGTTGTTTGGTGTGTTCACCTGGCCCGCTAAACAGCTGATGGAGGCACTACTGGTTCCCCCATAAGCTGCTTGGCAGGCCAGTGGGTTCATCAAACAGATAAGGGGGACCCATGGAGCTCTCCCAGCAGCTGTTTGTCAGCATCTCTTCCTGGGGCCCAATCCTGCTGCACCTCACTAACGCGAGTGTCCTGTCCTACGTGGACAGTTCCTTTGGCTGCCTGGGGTGTGGAGGGATCTGTACCGGCAACCCCAACACCCAGGTTGAGAGCTGCTCATGTGAACAACCCTGGCCGCCAACCCGAGGAGTGGTGGCTGTGGTGGTTCACCCTGGGCAGGCCATGGATGTGCCTCACCAGCGGCACGTCTGTTTTCACCCTCCCTGTAAATAATCTATGACATGAAGGGAATTGGGATGAACAAGCTGAATGGAATTTTCACCTGTTATGTATTTCTGCCACTCTTTTGTGCGGGCGTAAGGGGGGAGAACTTTGTGAAATGTCTGCTGGGCAGTGTTCAGCCAAATTTCTTTAGGAACTTAGCCACTTTACAACATAGCCAATGCAGAGGTCTGCTTCCTACCAACTGGACATTTTTGTCTGGTGCTGATTTGGAAGACACTGCATTGACCTGCCTAAATCTGGACTCCATCACAAAATGAAGACTGGATGCTACTGAGGAGCAAATACACATGTCAACCTGAGCTGCTGTCACTTCCCTGATCTGTGACATACTTGGAAGGCCCAGAACAAGAGAGGTTTTGGAAAGGAGATTTCCAATGTACATAGAAGCAGTAATGGTCATTATTAAGCAGACTGCAGTACTGGCTTGGAATCAGAAATGAACCACTTATCCAAATGAAATCATGTTAACCAATGAGTAACCCCCTTTGTTTTCAGGTTAAACCAATTTTTACCAAAAACAAATCTTGAGTTTTTCAAAAACTATAATTGTTTTTACTGATTTTCACCCAAATTTTGGATCACTCAAGAACATAAAAATAGATCATTTTATTAGGAAAATACAGTACATTGCATTAGATAGGTGTTATATGTAGCTTATGTATATAAGCAAAGCTGCCTATTGAAGTAAGGCAATGTAGTGGAAGATACACACAGGCACACACACAGGTACACATTCTCTGAAGTGCACGTACAGCTGCTCATACTGATGAATCTACACATTTCATGCTATTCGTAGTTAACACTTTTAAGATTTGTCACACTTCCCCTCATCTCTTGCTAAGTGGCCCAGGGCTCAGAGCAGGTATGTGCCATCCTCCCACTCGGGGTTGTTCCTGCCTCCCTGGCAGAGGAGTTTTGGGGGCTGTGGGCGTGGGTTACTTCTCTTGTTTGGGACCTTCCTGGGGGCAGGGCAGAGGGTGTGCCCGCAGAGGCCCCCAATACACAAAGTCCATGAATAAATTTGAAATGAAAGCATGAGTGTGAATAACAGCACTATATGGACCCACAGAGCCTCAATTTCAGGAGCCTGTAGAATTCCTGCAATGATTCAGGAGGGACTCACCCTCCCATCCCTCCCAAACATATGGGGCCTATGAGTAAACTAGAAATAACAACACATGTATAACATACGACCACAGGGGCTGCAATGCAGGGGACCCCATCCCCTGTTAACTGCACATCAAGATGAATTACAGTAGCATTCTCCTTTTTCTAATGGGTGAGTCAGTGTGTATCTGTCAAACATTCCTGTGTCAAGAGGGGGCCCGCAACACCATTTTGTGCAGTGCTCCAACTTCCTTTGATCTGGCTGTACCTGTTCAACATTTCAGAGTATTCTTGGCATAATAAAACTGGAGTGGTGACTTGACCAAATACACAAAGTATTGCATTGTGTGCTAATAAATTTCCCCTGCAATTAAACAAAGAATTCTTTGCTACCTGGCTTAAACCCCTGCATAGTGTTGTATTTCGCCACTGAGTAAGAAAAGTGTATATCAGCACGTGACGCACTTCCTGTGGATGCTGTTTCAGCTTGTTCTTTAAATACATTGATAGGTAAGGTGTTTTATAAATGCACCTTTTCATTACTAATAATAACGTGTGTTAAACTTTTATATTGATTCCCTCTTTAAACTCCTTTATATGAGCCAATGATTTTATGTGTATTTCTTTAAACTTCATTTCTATTACAACATGACTCCATGTTATCAAGTCATCTGCAGCTAGCTACTGTCGCATTGGAGTCACGGTGTCTGATGTGCTGAAAAGTAAAATAGCTTGGAACTATAAAATTAAGGCACACTTTATTTCATCTGCTCTTCAGAACACTTGCTGTAGGGTTTGCAAACTTGAAAATGCAGAAGTACATTATCATAAAAAAGAACACTTGTCAAAGCAAATCAGCTAAACTAACACTCGTTCCTCTCCCTCCCACAAGTGAAGTGTACAAAGAGTCATAATGGACAGAGTCTTCTCCTATTCTAGAGCTCTGACGTGGTGTCTTTCTGGTTCTGTTTAACATATGCATGGATGAATCCAGGCAAATGCAGTTCATGCGACCATACAGGTCCCTATTTGTTGGACCCCATAGGGTCCTCACTACCTGGGGCTTATGAATAAATTTGAAATTTACAACGTGAGTGTGAGAAGCAATGGTGTAAGATATAAGCCCACAGAGCCTCAAACATGGGGACTCCCTGTGGCCCTCCAGAAGGGAGACCCCAACACACAAAGCCCATAAGTAAACTAGAGATAACAACATACATATAACACAGAGGACCACAGGGCTAGCAATGCAAGTAACCTCAGCTCCCACAGCAGATATTGGGGCTGATCCTTAGCCCCATGCAACACACGCACACATCCCCTTTATGGGGAATATAAGGTGAGTACAAACCACGTATAAGCCACATGCAACTTGTGTATGTGTGCACGCATGCGGGGGTTTAGGATACTAGGACTCATGTTTAATTGAACATCAAAAATTATGGTGACATTTCTTGTCTTCTAATAGGCAAGACAGCATGTGTCTGTCAAACATTTCTGTCAGGAGGGAACCTCCACCAGTATGTGTGTTTTCACACGGACAGCACCCATGCCTCTCCGCGCATCACCCTCAGGCAGGCCGTCTGTTTAAAGGTAGCCTGCTGGATGTACAGGCAGAACAGAGGTGCATCAGGCTGTCCCTGCTCTGGGGCAGCCCAGCCAGCAGTGCTCTGGAACATCCAGGAGCACCGCCAACGGATAAGGCAGGCCAAATCCAGGTCACCAGCAAGAGGCGGGACTGCTATATGTCTGCTCAGCAGATGGCCGTTGCATCTCCTCTCTCTGCTGGGAATTGTCTCGGGAAACACCATGGAGTTGTGGGCGGCAGCCCAGAGTATCAGGCAATCCACCCACAACTCTATGGTGTGGGAGAAAGTGGGCTGTGGGACGCGGCAGCCTCTGGGTCTGTTTAAAATGACCCCAGGTGGGGCTGCAAGTGGGTAGACAGAGGTGCACCGCTGGACCTGCTCTGGGTTTGAGCACCCCAGAGTCCATGGGAAACCACCCTATATCAGAGGAGGGCCCAACTTCCCTGGATCCAGCATGGAATGTCTATAAACAAATGTCCGGGGACATAGTGAAGTGACAGAAGCTGGGATGCAAGAAAATGCCAGAACTCTTTAAGAGTCTTCCTACCACAAGGAGTTCAGTCTTCCATATGACTCCCCCTTTTTTGAGGGAACTAGAAACTGGTTGAAAAACAAATGCCTTTTCAGGTATAATGTATTGTGATATATCCCCTCTTTAAGATTACTCATGCAGGACCAGTAAAGGGGAGAGGAGGGAGAGACTTCCCTTATGCTGAAGGGAAATAGACAAAGCTGAGGGGAAAAGAACTTGAAGCAGGAATGGTTTTGTAGGCGCTCTCCAATAAAAACAAAGACTAATGGCTTTTGAATCCTTGAATATCTGGTATACAGCACATTTGTTTATTAATTTAATTATTTACTTATTATTAGGCTCAGGGCGGCTGACAACAACAAAAACACAAGGAGAATAAAAATTCAAAGCAATACGATAAATCCCAACCCTCATCCCTCAAACCCAGCCATCTTACCTCTATTCTCACCTGCCAAAAAGAAATATTTTACACATGGCAACAGGAACCCAGAAAAGATTAAAGGAATGATCCAGTTAGAACTGGCAAGCTCCATCTCTGAGCTTTCCATCCATAGGGGCTTTGGGCCATACCCTTTGAAGCCTTTGGGTCATGCTGGACTGGACTCATTACAGTTACTATGCATTCACCCAGCAGCAATCACAAAAAGCATCTTTCCCCATCTCAAGCTAATTTGAAAACTCCAGCCTTCAGTGATCTTCAGGCTAAAGGAATTCATGTATTTGAATGTGTTCAAGCTTCAGCAACCAGCATTACTTATTCTTGAATAGTTATCAGACTTAAACCATGCTTCTGATCATTGGTTTTAATCTCCCTGATCATGAGAACAGTAAGGTGGTTAACAGAGCCGTAAATTAGCCAATGGCCAACATGGTGGTGGTTACAGGTGCATTTACATGAGGTTGTCAACCAACCATGCCCCAGTGCAGCTGAATCATCAGCTGTGTCTCTGTTGTGCCACGGCTGCCTGCCCTAGACTCCCTTAGTGCTTAGCTAGTACTAATGGGTGGGTGCGGGGCCTTCCCATGGGGCAGAGGTATAAATAGGGCAGAGAATAAACTCTCTCCATTCGTACCAGCTAAGCACTCCTGCTTAGCGCTGGCTGGCAGAAGCATCAGTGAAGAAAGTCTGGGGCAGACACAGAGCTGATGGTTCAGCTGCCCTGGAGCATGATTGCTTGGTGCCCCTCATGTAGGGGCACCTGTAGCCACCACCACATTGGCCATAGTTATGGCTCAGGTGGTTCATGTGTATTAAATCAGTTCTTCCAAAGTTCTTAAACCAGACAAGTTGATTGTGAGAACACACATGATGGGTAAAAACAGATGTGTGGACAGCATGGCAACTCCTGGTCCTACCCAGGGCAGGAAACAGCGGCCCCCCTTCCCCAGGTCAGGGAGGGGCACCATGACTGGAGAGTCATCCTGCCACCAGCACGCCTGGGTAGGGCGAGAAACTCAACAAACATTCAGGTATCCGGCCCCATCCCTGCCCCACTCCCAGTGCTCTACCCCCCACCATGATGGACAGCCATGGTGGTCCCGCCCCAAGGTGGGGATGGTGGGGCTGAACAAACATGCTGATCTGTGTTGGCCCGCATGAGTGGGCCTTGGCCCAGGCTGTGTCCTTGGAGATTTTCCAAGGACGTTGCCTGGGCCAGTTCTCTACCCACCCCAGGAGAGTCTGGGCAGCATCTGGTGGTGTGGGACCACATGTATCGGTGAGTTCTGGGTCACGTCATGCCAATGGCAGCCTGCATCAAATTTGTTTTTACCCTTTGTTATTGTCCGGCTCAATTATTGTCATTCAGGTTATGTAAATCTATACAATGAATCAAGACTTGGTGTGTAATAACAGCCCAACTCCTAAACAGGGGGGAGAGGAAGAGAGAGAAATTACACCTGGGTTTCATTACATGCACCAACTCTGTTCATTCTCATATCCATTTCAGGGCTGGCTTATGGCTTGAAGAAGATTCAGTAAAACAGGAGAATTGTCTCAAATAGACTGCTTCTCCTTCCAATAATCATGGAATCTACAGTCCATAGACACTACTGCCTGGGGAATGTTTGACATATTTCTCCCTCAGCTTCTTCAGGAGCCCTTATTTCAACTTCCAAATTCACCAGTTTTACTTGCCCAGTTTGTAAAAATCTGTGTCTCCTTTACTCTCCAAATGTGAGGACACGAAACAAACGGTCAACATTATAATTAAAACAGCCCTGGATCCAGAAGACCAGATTTATGTTCACCATCATGTCATTTCAAAGGTGAGGAAGGGAGCATGATTTCTGAATAGTTAGGGATGGTAAATAATACTGCTGGTCATAAGGTGCTTTCTGAAGTGATGGTGACTATCACCGTCCATCACAGACTTACCTGGGTGTGTGTGTGCTCTCACTCTGGTTGGGGTCCAGGCCAGCTGCCAAATAATCATGATGGCGGCATTGGTGGGGAGATGCACAGACCAGCCCTGCCCCATGCTGCATGCAGCGACTGTTCCCCTTGACTGACAGGCAGCCAATGATGACTGCTATGGCACCCGGCTCCTTGAACCGGATCCAAGTAAAGCGGGATTTCAGTTGTGAAAGCTCACTTTATTCCAGGTCCGGAGGCCAGATCCTGACCATGTGGGGGGCTAGCCTAGATTGTGACTTGGGGATTTCCCTGAGTCAGAGCCCAGGCTAGCCCTCACCATGGTTGGCATCCAGCCTGGGGAAGCATCCGGCGGGCACCTTTTGACATGATAGTGGCATCCAGTTTAAAGTGTGCTTAAGCAGGTTAAACTGTGCTGCCGTCATGACTGAAAACACCCATAACCTATTAGAATACTAGTGTGTTTCATTGCAAATCATTAGGAGAGTCATGTGTTACTTAAATACACAACACACAAGAAAATGAACAGTGTTTTCTGAGAAAATTGCAATGTAGTATATTTATCTTCCAATGGACTATTGGTTGCTTTGGCAGCACATATAGTAAAATTGGAACGATACAGAAAAGATTATCATGGCCCCTGCACAAGGATGACACACAAGTTTGGAAGTGTTCCATATTTTTGTTTAGAAAAATAAATTCACAGGGGTGGGCCATGGCTCATGTGGTAAAGTGCATGCGTTGCGTCTATAAAGGTCCAGAGTTGCATCTCCGATTCAGCATCTCTGGTAGCACGCCTGGTTGAAACCTCTGCCGGAGACCTTGGAGAAACCCTGCTGCCATGTCAGGTTGTGACAATATACTGGGCTAAGATGGACCATTGCCAATTGGTCTGACTCAGTTAGGCAGTATCTTATAATATTGTGGATGAAACCAACTCTGTCATCATTTGAGTCTGACAGCTGATGGAAAGAAAGGGCCATTCTTGAAAGAGTGAGATTACCCTAGAGCAATCATGCACTAAAATGGAATGGGACTCTCTTGTCCCCTCAAACATTGGTCTGGATGTGTGCATTCCACAAAGGATATACAGGAATAGTGTGATAAAAGGATTATTAGAGGCCACACCAATCCTGGAGTCCTCTGCCTGGTAGGTAATGTGGAGTCAGCTAAGATGAGACCTTCCCAATAAAGCATGAGTTTCTGCTTGATCATAGAACAAAACTGAATTAGACAGGGAGCTTGTCCAAGCCATGAGTGCCAGCACTAGATTAAGGTGTTCCAATGTTTTCATTAAATGAATACATTTCTGGCTTTGTAAAATCCACTGGATGAGTCCTTGTCTTTCTTCCCTAGGGATGCAGGACAATGATCATCATTTTAGCTGCTGGGAGCATTAGCTGCAATACAGCATGCAAGAGTTTCAGAGGGACATAGAGGATAGAATCAGCTCTGCCATTGTCGGAGATTGACAGCTGCTGTAACGTGAGTCCAGTAAAGGTCAGTGGCCATGCTCTCTAGTCTGCTTTTTGCCTATCAGTGCCATCTCTTGAAACAACAGTTACTTCCAGGACTCCTTCATCTTTTTCACTCTCTACCCCCTTCCCCTTCCTCCTCCCCACTAGTTCTCCATTCCTTCTCTGGCACACATCCTTCAGCAGCGTTCTCTTTTCTTTTCTTGCGCCTTTCCTGTTGTCATCACAAAGACCTCTGTGTCCTTTATTGTAATACGTCCCCCTAACCTTGCTCAAAGGCTATCACTGTCCTCAGTGAGAATCCATCATTTAAGCTCTTCTTTTTACAAGGAGGGGAGATTAATTTTAAAATCTAAATAAGACACCCCAAAGAAAACCTTCAGATGCTGACCAAAAGCATCCATTGTCATAGGATTTCAGTCAGATAAGGAAATGTAAACATGTGCCTTTAACCAACTGACTCCAATCCTCAGTGTCATTCCCTAGCTTTGTGAATTTCCTAGACAATCTATTTATGACCAGTTTCCTTGGAACTTGGAAGTAGTTCATGTAACAAAAGCTTCCATATTGGCATGCCAAGACAGTAACCAAAATAGACCTATTGCATTGTTGCTTCTAGCACCCATGACCTTTCATTCATTTGTTTTTCTTACTGGCACTTTTGTTTGAAGCCTGTTGACATTATGGCAATAAAAGCTAAGAGGAATGTTTTGAAAAGATTAAAGCAGAGAAAAAAAGCTCTTCTCATTTGCAATGCACACTATCCTGCAAGGAAATTTTCACACAGTATGTTAATTTACATATGTGTCTATGTCCACCTGGCACCTCAACATCTGCAAGATCAAAATTGCACAGAAGAACCCAACAAAGCTGTAAGTCTAGGTTCTTTTTAAGTGGTATCATTTACAAAATCAGTTTGCTACATGCTTAGGGCAACATCCTAGGCAATGTCATTTCAATACACAGAGCTCTTAGGAGCAGTGTAGGGTGCCTAGATTCAACAGAGGGTGAAAACAGACAAAACGCTAACTCCACTTTAACACCGTTTTAACATTTCTTATGCATGCTGCAGGACTGTATTGGTGTCCTCTGCAGCCCTGCAACATGCATTAGAAATGTTAAAGTGGTGTTAAAGTGGAGTTAGCATTATGTCTGTTTTCACCTATAAGATTTACTTCATCCCTCAGTTGCTCCCCTTCCCTAGAAATGATTTCTTTACTTGACTGCTGTATACAGCTATTGGGATGCTGAAGATGACATCAAGGGAGGAGGTGTTTCCTTGACAACTTAATGGGTTTGTTTATAACTGACACGTGAAGGCACAGAATAATCAGCTTACAGAAAGCAGTCCTACCCAACCAGATACATCCAGAACTGAGCTATCAACCAATGACAGGGCCATTTTGGGGGGGAAAGAAAGGGGCAAAGAGACAGACTTCTCATATGTAAGGGGCCATGTTGTAGCTCTTCCACCTGCCTCCTTCAAGACTGGAAGTAAGGAGCTCAATCCAGTTGTAGCCCATGGTTGCTTTCTCCACTGGCAGGCCCCAATTCTCCTGTGGATTTTTTTTTTAAAAAAATTCCACGGGAGTTGGGACAGCCCAGGGTCTAAGTCTGTGCCTCAGCGCTAGATTTATCAGGCTGTGGAGGGGGGGGGGGGATGAGGGTGATGGCCAGGACTTGCCTCCCCCCTCCCCCACCTGATAAATCCAGTGCAGGGGCTTTCACCCCAGGCTGTCTCCCCAGTGCAGGCTGAAAATTCTGCACTGGGGGAAGCAGGACAAGAGATTCCATGGGGGGGAGGGGGATTCTGCAAGAAATCCATGAATTGTGGACCCACATTTGGCTCAGGGCCCTGTCTACTGGGTCCTCATCACAGGAAATGGGTGACTAGGTGCAAGTCAACTCCCCCAATTTTGAGGAAAGTGCCAAAGGGGTGCCAGTCACCATGAACCACCTCCAACCATTCTCTTCTGGTTGGGCAGGCTGCTAGAGCAGAGAGAAGACTCCTGCTGCCAAGAAAATCAGCTGAAGAGCAGGAAGGCACAGGAGAGCAGCTGGGAAGGGAGTGCAAATATTTGGGTAGCCCTTCAAGTGCCTGACCTATACCATGGTAATGAGTACTCACCTACCTGTTTTGGATTTAAAATGATGAAAAGTGTGTGTGTAAGTAAATGTCCACTAATTTTATAACCCAGCTATTAGAGGGGGGCTTGGGATTGGCACAGTTGTACCAAAGCGGAGCAGCTGAGCCACACCAGAAAGGCCCTTTCAAGTCACTAACGGTAAATTCTTTATATGACCAATATGCAGTGTCCATTCTCATGACCAAAGTAGATAGGCACAACTAGAATTTGCTCTAGTAGCTTTCCTGGTAGAGCTTTGGAAAGGAAGCAGAAAGGTTGGTAGTTCTAGGCTCCAAAAAGCAAAGAAAATGTGTGTAAACATCTGAGAATCCACCACACAGGAGGCCCCCTCTAGTATTGTTTCCCAAAGTAAACTTATAGGGTGTTTTCAGACGTTACGAGATCACGCTCAACCACAGTAATTACCCTGTGGTGGGGAATGGCCTCATAACATCTGTTGGGGAACCGGAAGTTCCCCCCCAGATGTTAACCACACTCAATCGCGGCGGGGAATCACATTCACCACGCCATCGGCGGAACCAGCGGGGCTGGCGCCAATCGCATGGTGAATGTGATTCCCTGCCGCGATGAAGGGGCCCGTCTCGTCCGGATGGCAACCACAGCCCGGAATCCCCAGCGGGATTCCGGACTGTGGTCAATTTGGGCAGGCGCTGTGGCCACATTGGCCGCAGCGCCCACCCGTCTCCCCAGAGGGGGGTGGCGGGGGAGTGTGGGGGGGCGGGGCTGTGCGGCCGCACGTTGCGCTGCGGGGCCCTGCCCCCTCCCCGATTCCCCGCCGGGATCAGCCGGCACGTCTGTTGGACGTGACAGGCTGATTCCGGCGGGGAATCAGAAGGGTGATTCCAGGACGGGGCAAATGCCGGCCTGTCTCATCTGAAATCACCCACTGTCTCCTGTTCCCTAGTCTACCAGAAGAGAAACAGCTGACTAGAGTGTTTCAAGAAGCCAGCAGAGGAACAACTCTACGCAGTGCCCAGAAATCTAGATAGCTGTTCATAAGGGTTCTATAGGTGCAGTGGTGGTGTGGTTGGGTAGTTAAGCTTTATGATTGCTGTGCCAGGGATCATGGGTTTTAGAATGCATTGTGTCTCCTTAATACTACCTTTTTAACAAAATTAACTCGCATCTCCTATTCATCCTAATGGATGTAGGATGCCACTTACGCTGTGAAAGTAGGAGCTACTTTTTCATTATTAAAAACAAAGGGGCTTTTGCCTGCAGCTGGTGGATTCTCTGATGTTTCCATTGCCTCTAGGAGCCTAGAACTTCCAGTCTTTCCACTTCCTTTCCAAAGTTTTACTAGGACAGCTACCAAAGCAACTGCTAGCTGCGCCTATCTAACTTCTAGGTGACCCTTTCTAACAGCTGGCTTGTAAAATCAGTGGGCATTTACATTCACACATCCCCTCTCTACCATTTTAAATCCAAAACAGGACTACTCATCAGATCCTATGCAAGTAGTGCTCATTACTCGACCCACAAATGGCGAATCAGGTAGTGCATATTCAACGGGTGCATATACCCATTTTGGAGAGTACTTGTTTCAACTCTAGACTCAATCCATTTGACCCAGGCCATAATAAGTCTTAAATAACCTCTTTGGTAGAGGTTAAGAATTTAAGATTTCTCTCCCTGTGGTAAGTGATGTCTGAGAGAGGGCTGGGCTTAGAATTTGTGGGACCCAGGGTGAAGATAAAATGTGGGGCCCCTAGTGGCCCCAGGTCCTCCCCCATGGATCCACCCTCTCAGGGGCACCCTCCACAGAGCCCTAGAGGTGGACATGTTTGGGGCCCCACTGGGAGGAAGTGGGAGCCCCACACCGTGGCCTAGTGAAATCAGGGGTCACTTCAGAGGCCCCAGAAGCAGAGAAAATAGTGAGGTACAGGGCAGTTACCCTGGTTGGCCTGTGGTAAGGCCCGCACTTGGTCTTTGAGGCCATTACTCTCATAAGAAAATGGGACAGACAGGCATAGGGAACCTGTGGCTTGTGGGCTAAATTTATTTGGCCCCTATCCAGTTCTTGGATTCAGTCCCTACCATCAAGCACTAAAAGAGCAAGCTCAGGGGGTGGGGGTAGCAGAGAGGAAGGCATGCACTCAAGGATATAGTGGGATGGACCCTCTTTTTCCTTCCCTCATCCTGACCTCTTTCAATATCCCTCCCCCAAATGTCTGAAAATAACCCGCAAAAGATTCTAACCCCCTAGACTGGAATTCTGTGATAAACAAGTCCAAAAATATTAAATAATGTTCTGCAATTAGTCACTTCTGGAGTTACGGTCTGGAAAATGTGTATGATTACCCAAAGAACATTTCACATCAGACACAACAAAAACAAGCAATCAAAAAAAAAAAAAAAAAAAAAGGATCCGCAAACCACAGAAGATATGACATGGAAATAAAGACTATCATCATAGTTTAAAGATGTGAAGTGATGCAGAAAGTTATACAGCTGCTATAATTAAACAAGTACAGACTTTCCATAAATAGCTACCCAAAACCTCAAAATAAACTCTATTACAAGTATCAAGACAGCAATGATCTTTGGTTTCTTGTGCACTGGAAATGTTCATTCAATTCAGGAATTGTATAATGTCTACATTCACATTCTTTACTTCATTGTATGAACTGTACACAATTTGTATACATGTAAATAACAGACCTAAATTACTCTGACAAAATTGTTCCTTGTCAAATTATGATAATAAATTAGTTTCATAATTGTAAAATGTGCAAGTTTAGTTATTGATAAAAATGAAGTATGTATGGTTAAGGAATTTAGTACATATATTACATGTATGTTGATGATAAAATATTAAATATTGCCCTAATTGTGAATTAATTTCTATGTTTTTTGGCATTTATGTTTTGTTGCAATGTATGGAGTGGAAAGTGTTTTGAATTGTAGTTGTACTGAATTGTTTTTTTGTGTATTAAAACTCTTGTACATTTAAGTTTATTTTTAAACTGTTAAGTTTTTTGCTTTGGTTAAATACTTGGTTTTGTGAGAAGTGGGGACTTGGGATGTTGCGGGGGGCAGGAGCTAGGGGCAGTGGTTGGGGGGGCAGGTCAGTGCTCAGGATGTTGCAA
>QEPC01002063.1:148452-178619 GCA_003113815.1 Sphenodon punctatus | reverse complement strand
AGTGCCCCCCACTGCCCTTCAGTTCCCTGGGTGCCCACCCCCGCACTGCCCCCCCGCTAGTCAAACCCTGTTTTCAGCTTTTAGCCATCCCACTGGCAGTGTCATTGCTTGCTCTGAACTGCTGTCCCGCCTCCCTGTCAGCGGCACGCTGCGGTGAGGCCAGGATGGCATCTGTGAGCCTGGCGGCCCTGGCAGGGGGGCCCATCTGAGCCTGGGGGGCCATTGTCAGCTGGTGGGGCCTGGGGGGGCGGCTTCAGATAGAGTGGCCGCGGCGGCGGTGGTGGCAGAATGTTTTAAAAAAACTAAACAGGGACAGCTAGGGGTCAGGCAGCAGCAGGAGCAGCAGTGCACAGAGCTCACGGGGGGACGGGACACAGCTACTTCCCCAGCTCTCCGACAGGAGAGAGGAGCTCAAGTGCGCATGCGCAAACCTGCAGAACTGATTTCTTTTATCACTAATAGCTCAGTTTTGGCTACATCAATCAGTATCATATTTCAGAAGCACTTGTTATTGATGTCATTCTCAAAGCCTGTGAAGTTTGGGGCCTCAACTCATCCAGGGGGAGAAGATATGGATGATTCAAATACGTGAGGACAGTGTGATTTTGACCACAACCAACTAATGTTTAAGCAGTTATAACATTTTATTTTCCTAATGGATCTTGTTCAAACTTTGTGGATATGATGGTCCTCACAACTTACAGCCATGGTTAAATTTTCAGAAATGTAGGTCAAGCGGTTTCCTCAAAATCAGGGCTTCAGCAGTCCCCTGTTTATTATGAACAGTGGCTGTACATTTAAGTTTATTATTTATTTAAATTTCTATCCCACCCATCTCACAAAAAGCAGACTTGGAGTGAATTTCAATAAAATCAGAATACATACAATAAAAGAAAAAAGGGGGAGAAACAATTAAATGTACCCATTCCAAACCCAGACCTGGACCACCTGCCTAAACAAAAGCACTTTATACTGTTTCTGTAATATGCACAGGCTCAGACTTTGGTGAACCTCAAGGGGAAGAAAATTCCACAGTGAGGGAGCAACCACCAAGAACACCTCTGCCTGCACCCTTGCCATCAATACATAGTGCATCAGGGGCACAGCTGTTCAAAGAGATCACAGTGAGACAGTAGGAAAGGAGGTAGTCCCTATTCCTTACGGTATGCTGTGCTTCTGCTCCAAATCATTTAAAAAAAATCCTTGCGCATATTCTCCAAGGAGCTGTCCGAGTGTGCGGGCCGCTCCTCAGCAAATTCTTGCTGAGTTCCGGGAGGGTGGGGAGGAAGGGTCAGGGTTGCAGTAATTAACAGGATGCAGGGGGGCTAGCACGGGGTTCAGAGTGAGTTACTTACCTTCCAGACAGGTCTAGCTCCAATTCATGGCCTCTTCCCGGCTGGTAAGTTTGAAAAGAAAGAACCCCCCCCACTGAATATGCTCAGAAGGGTGTGAATGGCACTTTCTAAGCATGCTCAGCCCTTTTCAAAGATAGCACTGGCCTGCTGATGCTGCCAGCACCATCTTTGAAAAGGGCTGAGCATGCTCAGAAAGGGCCATTCAGACCCTTCTGAGCATGCTCAGTGGTTTGTTTGTTTTTATTTTCAAACTTACCAGCCCGGAAGAGACCATGCATTGGCCTCTGAACATTCATCAGGAGCATCCCCATGCAGAGCTCATTGCATTAGTCAAGTTTTGAGATGACTATGACATGAATAATTTGAGTTTTAATGTTTTTATAGCAATAAGAGCTCCAATCATCAGTCCCCTGCACATTGCAGAAAGATCAGACTTCTGGGCACAAGTAGAACGTGGGCATTTAAGAAGAGCTGTTTGCAGAGTATTTACACTGTACATATAAGTACTTATAGACACTTAATGTAAAGTGTTCCTGTCTGCTAGAGAGTTGTTCACTTAACTTTCCTAGTATTCCGAGTGGTTTGCAAATCAATTAAACCCTGATGAAACAGAGATGAATGAATCCTATTGGGAAATGTCACGGGATTCTTTCTGCTTCATTTCATTGTGTCATGTGATGGACTAAGAGCCTTCCAGGTAGATTGCACCATTTTTAATAGGACAACACACTGCAATGTCATGTGTGGGATCATATGATTGTGTGGCTCACTTCATCAGAATTATAAACAATATCTTCCAGTAGAACTGCTGGCTCACATGTTAGTGTGGAATTGCCATATGTTTGTTAGGGAGCGAACTGAATTACAATGAACAGCGTCACAAGCAGATTTTCTTTTAAGAGCATAGAGAAATCTAATCACTGCACAAAGGTACATGCAACTTAACATGTAGTAGGATCCTTTCTTTGAAGATTACAATTTCTGGCAGGAAGAAACATGGTCAGGAGCTTCCTAAAGTGAAGTGGCTTCTTGTTTTCCATACTGTCTTACTGACATTTGCCAACTGTCTTGCTGCCATTTCTGCATGGATGTCTCATCACAAACTCCAGCTTAATATGTCGAAGACTGAACTCCTTATCTTTCCCCCTAAATTTTCCTTTCCCACTTCCCTCCTAATTTACATTGATCCATCTAAAAGTGGTTGGCCAAACCTGGGGCACTGGACAGAAGCGGAGCAGCTGTCTGTCTGATATGCGGACCCACCCTGCAGCTCCGCTTCCAGCCAACCGCTGCCTCAGGCAACCCTATAGAGTTGCGGGTGCCAGCCTAGAGCAGCAGGCGATCTCCCACAACTCTATGGTGTGTGAGGGGGTGCTTGTAGGTGGACTGCAGCCCAGGGAACCCACTGGGTCCATCTGAAGCAGACCCAGGAGGGCCTGGGAGTGGGTGGATGCAGGAGTGCACTGGAACAGCTCTGGGGGCAGGCAGCCCCTGGGCCAGGTCAGTGGGTGATGCCTAACCAAGGCTCTTGGAGGACTGAGAACACTGTATGGGACTGTGTCTGAATGATATTAAAGGAGAGACAAACTGGATGAGAACCATGGTAGCATGAGTTCATGGGGCTGTATCCTGCCAGCACTTACCCAAATACCCATCCACCCTGTTACATGCCTAACATTTCAAAGCTGAATGAGTGTAAACACTACCAAAATGCCTTTTTATTTAATTAATTAATTAATTAATTTATTTATTATTGCTCAAAAGGCATTGAAAATAATGATGGTTCAATGTTTAGGCAAACTCATTCAGAACATGAAGTTATTTGGGGGAAATATTCTGAACTGTGCCTGTTTTGCTCTCCAGTCAAAACCTGGTAGTGGCAACATCAGTACAGATGAAGAGTAAAGTGTACTTTTGTATGTGCATTTTGTCTCTCCCTAAAAATAGGATGCTTCAGCTTCACCAAAGTATTTAACCAAAGTATGGCAGGACATAGCCAAAAACTTGAACAGTATGGATTAGAAACTGGCTGTCAGGCTTGTGCTGGGGCCCATAGTAAGTAGCTGCAGGATCAATGCCCGGCTGGGTAATTTCTTGCAGGAACAGGACCAAACTGGAGTTTCAACACGATCAAGCCAGACAGCAAGTACAAACAGACAATCCAAGAACATAGCCAAAGTCCAGGCCAAGGCCAAAACCAGAGAAGCAGTCCAATGAGGCAGATCAGTCGGGCTGGAATATGAAGGCAGTGTGCACTGTGCAGGCAACACGGATCAGGAGTTCAGAACCATGAATCAGAAACCAGAAGGCAAAGACAGGGAACCAGGAGTCCAAGGGGCAGGAATCAGGAACCACAGGACGGGAGACAGGAATCCAAAGTCAGGAAGCAGCAATACAGACATTGAGACCTATTCATCACTCTGCCTGCCTCTTGGTTGCAGTCACACACCTTGAATACTGAGCAAGCCCAGAAAAGGACTAGTCTGGGCATGGGAGGTTGGGACCTCATCAGGCCTGTCCCAGCTGATGGGTAAAGTCAATAGGACCAGAACAAAAGCCTAAGCCTGGTGGTGTAGAGATGCTGTCCATCAGCACCAACGTCTAAAGGATGCCAGTTCACAAGACCTTGGTCCTTACACTGGCTCACTGGCACATTTCAAAGTGTAGTGCCCATTGGGGAGACATCAGTGGGCTGGCCCATAAGGAGTGGTGCCCAATTAGATTAGCAACTGTTCATAAATATGTTGAGTAGTTCAACAATAACCCCTCCCACCTTGCAGACTCATAGGGGTTGTATGTCAGGTTCTATCTTATCAGAGAAGAACCTGCTCCGTGAAGGATCTCAACCTGATAACACTCACTTTATTAAAGTGATAACACTCACTTTATTAACTTTATTAAAACGCTAAGCCTTACCTACTACATGATTATCTCAAGCTTGCCAGAAGCCCTTACAAGGAGACAGCAGAAAGTAATTATTACAGTTTGGTGGATGTGCCTACAGTAGCTCTATACTCTGCCATGCTTAGATGCTCTTTGCTCTGCTTTCCTTCCTATCCTGGACTCCATGTTCTTAACTTTATCTCCTGCATCTCTCTGCACTGGACTTTGCCTGGAACCCTACCCACCTAGCCAGGTGTTGATTGTGCATTGGTTTCCCAGGTGCGGAGTCTGGGGGTGCTCCTTGATGCGTAGCTCCACCTGCATGTCCAGGTGGAGGCTGTGGTGAGGAGTGCCTTTTGCCAATTACATCTGGTGCGGCGGCTTTGGACGTATGTCTCAGACTCTGACCTGGCCACCCTCATCCATGCTTTCATCACCTCTAGACTAGACTATGGTAACGTGCTCTATGTGGGGCTACCCATGACAATGGCTCGTAGGCTGCAGCTAGTGCAGAATGCGGCGGCCCGTCTCTTGGTGGGATTGGGCCGCCTTGAGCACATAACACCGGTGCTCTGTGCTCTGCACTGGCTGCCGATAGTGTTCTGGGCCCGCTTCAAAGTGTTGGTTTTGATCTATAAAGCCCTAAACGGTCTAGGCCCTGCCTACCTGTGGGACCGCCTCACCCCCCAGGTGCTGGATTGACCCGAGGTCATCTGGGGGTGCCCTGCTCGAGGTCCCCTAAGTCTTCCAGGGGGCACGCAGGAGAGCGCATTCTCAGTGGCCGCACCACGGCTGTGGAACTCCCTTCCAGTGGGGGTGCAGCTAGCCCTGGACCACCCCTCTTTTCGGAAAAGTTGTAAGACCTGGCTGTTCTGCCAGGCATTTGGTGGGGGAGAGGGGTGAAAGGGTGGAGGGGAGGATGGTGGTGGTGTTAAATTTCACCCTCCTTTTTGCAGTTTTAAAAAATGTTTTATATTGGATTTTAGTTGTGTTTTTATATTGTAAGCTGCCCCAAGCTGCCTGATGGCAGGAGGGGCAGGGTATTAAGTTGAAAAATAAATTTAAAAAATAAAATAAACCTCTTCACTTCTTTTTCCTGTGTCTCACCTAGATCCTACCTATTCTCTGTCACTCTGGATCCAACTGGCTCTCATTTCTTGGCTTGAGTCCTGACATTGTGCTCGGGTTTTCCATCTGACATGTTGTTTGGCTCTACACTTGGTCCCAGTCCTGCCCCAACTCTGAATTGGTCTTAGCCAATGGGCAATACCACCCACACTTCATTTGTTACTGTGGGGCTATGTTCAACAGCCCTGCTTACTATCTGGCACTGAATTAAGTGGTAGGGCAGTAGTTTCCCATTTTTTGTCTGTGTGACCCCATTTGGAGACTAAAATAGAATACTGCTACCCCAGACAGCAACAGAAACATATTGGATATCTGTAAGTATTTGTTATGTATCAATTAGGCAATATTGGCCATGATCAGAGACACAAGCAGGATCAGGTTTGGACAACTCAGTTCAGTTTATTCAGCCACAGATCTCAGGCTGACACTATCCAACTAGGCCCATGAGAATAAAATTGTCAAAATCACTTTCTAAGCAGAAAATGTATTTCCAAGGCCACAGTAACAAACCCTAGACAGGAACTATCTCTGAGAACACAGAAAGTGGCCTAAGAGAAACAAAGGGAGTTTGTACGAAAGGGAGGTGCCCTCCCCTACGAATAAACAGTAACTCCCTAAAACTTCCTGAGAACTCCAAACTAGCTTGGTGGCTATGCTCCAAGTGATAGCATAATGAATAGTCAGCTTATTCTCTGCACCTGGCAAAGGGGACCCTGCAACATGTATCCCTAATAAATAAAGCTATAAAAGGGAAAGCTCAGCCCCTTACCTCTTGTCGTTAGTGCTAGCGGCCACTAGCACTGCAGTGAGCCATGTGGGCTTTTGACCCTTACCGTCGCTCTCAAAAGATCCAGAGACCCCCTGGGCCAGCCATCTGCTGGGCCCTCTCCCCTTCTTCTCTGAACCAGCCTGCGTCTCGGACTGTGCCTCTGACACGTAAGATATCCTGGGTTACTGGGGTTTGTAACTGAGAACACTTCCATGTCCAGATGCTGAGTGTCTATCCAATAAAACTAAGTTGTACCTATATACTTTGGCTTGTTAATTGGCAACCTTCAATCCCGTTTTGGTAAATTGAGGCACGCCACCTCATTTATTCATTTCATATTGATAAAACATAATGATATCAATCAGGACCTCAGTCTCAACTGTGGTCCTGATCCACAGTTTGAAAATCAGATTTTTCCTCCCTCCTAGGAAGTGTGTGTGTGTATATATATAATAGGTTTTGTTTTAATTGCAAGCTTTAGTAATAAAATAGGAAAACAAAAGATAAAAGGGAAAATAGATACAGAAAGCCAAGTGTCATGTTTCCTGTATTTGTTCCCATTATCCTAATGTATGTGAGGAAAAAATCAGCTATTTTTGACAGAAAAAATACTCCAGAAAATCCCAAAGAGTAAGACAGTGAAACTGTTACAGCTATAATTCAGAAACTGGTAGCTTGAAATAATGCCAAATATATCAGTGTTAGATTGAGGCCTCATTCCATCTGCAGATGAAGTTGTGATCCTGATTGATTTTTGATACACTTTTCATAGCTTAGTTGATTTGTAGGGTTATGGATTTATATTTAAGTTTCCAAATGGGGGCACATGGGCAAAATTTTGGAAACCACTGTACTACACAGAAGGACTCAACCAAGTCCACAGTGAAAAGGCATCAGCCTTATTGGGATACAGAAATTTCAAGATGACTTGCTTTTCTGTGCTCGGTAGTGAGCTCTTGTATTTTGGATATTGACATCACTAATTGTGGAGAGCATTAAATACTCGTGCAATTTTAATGGAATAAAAATTAGAACTGGCTGAAAGTTTTTCATTGGAGTGATGAATTCAGCATTGAGTGTCCTCACATTTTTTGGCAAATATTTATTAATATTTTTAAAATGTTTGAAGTTTGACACAATTTCTAAATGTCAATGTTTTAGAAGTGCTAACCTCAGGGCATTCAGTGCTGGCATTAAATTATAGAACCACTACAAATCCCACTGAAGTGACTAGAACTCACATGAGCACTATCATCTAGCATCAGAACTAAATGCCCTGAAGTTCATGCCACTTGTGGTCACCATGTAAAAATGAAGTTTTGGAAATTATTTTTAAAAATACCTTTTAAAGCCAGCACTAATTTATATTTATTTTTATTTATTTATTTTTAAAAAATATTTTCCTGCCCCTCCTGCCTCAGGCAGCTTGGGGTGGCTCACATCATATAAATATAAAGACACTTAAAAAAAACTTTAAAAGGAGGTACCAAATACCCACCTCCACCCTCCCCCACCCACCCCCCAACTCAAACCCAAACCCCCATCCATCACCCATCTCCCTTGGTAAACGCCTGGCGGAACAGCCAGGTCTTACAACTTCGTCGAAATGAGGGGAGATCAGGGGCCAGCCGGGCCCCCACCAGCAGGGAGTTCCGCAGCCGCGGTGCGGCCACTGAGAACGCCCTCTCGTGTGGCCCCTCAGAAGACTTGGGGGACCTTGAGCAAGGTGCCCCCGGATGACTGCAGGGGCTGATCCTGCAGGGGTGAAGCCTGGGGGGGGGGTGAGGTGGTCCCACAGATATGCAGGGCCTAGGTCATTTAGGGCTTTACAGGTCAATACCAACACCTTGAATTGGGCCCGGAAAACCACTGGCAGCCAGTGCAGAGAACTGAGCAATGGTGCAATGTGCTCCCGGCAGCCCAGCCCCACCAAAAACTGGGCCGCCGCATTCTGCACCTGCTGCAACTTCCGAGCCGTCACCATGTGTAGCCCCACGTAGAGCACATTACAATAGTCCAACCTGGAGGTGATGAAAGCATGGATGACGGTGGCCAGGTCAGAGTCTGAGACATACGGTCAGAGCCGTCGCACCAGGTGTAGTTGGTGAAAAGCACTCCTCGCCACAGTCTCCGCCTGGATATCCAGGCAGAGCTGCGCATCGAGGAGTATCCCCAGACTTCGAACCTGGGAAACCAAGGGAGGACAGACCCCCATCATTGATGGGGGCTGCCATTTCCATCGGCTTCCCCACCAACATCACCTTCATCTTGTCAGGATTCAGCCTCAGTCGGTTTGCCCTCATCCAGTCCCCCACAGACACCGGCTAAGCACTGAGACTGCCAGGCCTGGGTCTGATGAAAAAGAGAGGTGTATTGATGACACCGCACGCCAAACCTCCTGATCACCTCGCCGAGTGGCTGCATGTACATGTTGATGAGAAGAGGGGACAAAACAGAACCCTGCGGGGCTCCACACGAGAGGTCCCGGTATGATGAAAAATATTCCCTGAGCACCACTCACTGAGTTCTTCTGGTCAGAAATGAGCGGAACCATTCTAGAACTGTCCCGCCCACCCCTGCACAGTCCCACAGGCGTGTCACCAACATCTCGTGGTCAACAGTATCAAATGCAGCTGATAGATCTAATAGGATCAACAGGGTCAAATGACCCCATTCCTGGCGCAGATCATCCATCAAAGTGACAAGCGCAGTCTTGGTGCCGTGACCTGGTCAAAATCCTGACTAATGAAAAGGTAAGTGTGAAAAAGCTTGTCACTGTAGAGAGTTACCAAGAGAGACATGGTTATGTTTACCTAAACAGTGACTATTTTCTCAAGGAAACAAACTTTGGGTAAAAACAGACGTGTGGCTGGTGGGACCGCTCCCCTGGGCACCCTGGTATGGAAAAACGTGGGCGACATGGCCCAGGTCAGGGCACCGAACTGATGTGCCCGCAGCTGGGGTGTCATTCCGCCAGCTGCACAGCTCAGGTAGGGCTGGTAGGACAACAGATGTGTAGGCAGACAGCCCCACTCATGCCCTGCTCCCAGCATCCTGCCACCCACCATGATGGACAGCCATGGCGGCCAATGAGACACAGTCATGGTGGCTGACCATGGCATACCCCAGCCTGGTGTGGGCATGGCACACAGCAACAGATGGGATGTCCCGAGGTCACAGCCGGGTTAGCCACTAAAACTCCTCAGGGTAATCCCGTGCCAACATCTGGCGGCATGTGTTTATATGTGTTGCTGGGTCATGGGCCACAGCAGCCAAAGCAGGCCAAAGTCACATCTGTTTTTACCTTTATTATCATAAGGTACAGAGACGTTCCTGATGATAACGTCTAGGATATTATTTGTAGTGAAACCATGGCTACACAAGGTGTTTAGGGCCTGCTTTGGCCCAACTGGGCCAGCGTCATGGCAGCATGTCTGTTCTGGGCCTGCCAGGTGTGGGCCCAGTACAAACCTGGCTTGGGGTGATGGCCGGGCCAGAAGTGTGGGCCTGGATCAAAGCGGTCCCACAGTCTATGCCCAGCTGCCGCCCAGCCGGGCCAGAGCAGGCAAACCGGGCAGGAACGTTTGTTTCTGGCCCTGGATCCTTACAGCTTGAGGGGTTGCAATGGTGCCCAGCCATCATGGCAGGGATTGGATAATTGACAACAGCATGGGGATGTGGCTGAGCATCACTCCCTGTCGCCCTCTCCCACTGGGGTAGGGAGTGGGGACATGTGTTGCCACGGCTGGAGCACAAGCACGTATAATACAGTGGTTCATTATGCCTAGACTTTTAGGTAGAAGAAACTCATAACTCTTCAGTAAAAGAGCACCTCCTTTACCTGCAAACAGTATCTTTAGTCCAGATACTTGACAGACAACTAGCCAATACAGAAGATGCAGGGCAATTAAGGACTAATATAATTTTAGGGAAACCAGCTCATTGAAGGAAATTGAATTCAGAAGGGACTCACGGTTCAGAGGACACATAGTTTAGCATTTAATGATTATATAATGTCAGTAAGTATAAAGCTATTTTCATGAAATCTGTAAAAATAGATTTGTTTAAAAAATTAAATTACAATACTGCAACATTTTAGTTCCTATGCAGAATCACCAAATGAAACTAAAAATGTTTAGCTTCACTGTCAAGCTGAAATACAGTGCAAACAGAAAAAGTTGCAAGGAGTAAATTTTAATTTAAAAACCCTTTCAGTTTTAATTATCTAACTTTTCATTACCAATGCGGATGAAAAATCTTTACCAAAATAAAAAGTTAGTTTCTCTGGCAATGGCAATTTAACCACTCTGACAGGATAAACAGAAAGCTAGAAATTACACAGAGATGGAAAAAGAGTAACAATGAGCAATTTGGGCCCCTCTCATCTGAAATACCGCCTCTTTGCTCATTTCCCATGGGCAGATGGTACGTGCAAGAGGGCCACACTCTGAGGTTTGCCAGGAGTGCCCTTTTGCATGTACTGTTTGTTCATCAATTTTGCACAATTAGGGCATGCTGAGAGACGTTCTCAGTAGCTGTCCCACAATTGTGGAACTCCCTCTTCCTGGAGGTTCATCTGAGCAGAAGCCTACTCATCTTCCAGAGACAATGTAAGATTCTTTTTTTTTTAATTTAGCCAGGCATTTGGCAGGCAATGATAGTACTGAGCAATGATAGCACTGAGTAAGCACTGAGACTGCAGGGCCTGGGTCAGATGAAAAAGATAAATAGATTTGGGTGTCATCAGCATATTTATGCTAACACACCCCAAATGTATGCACAATTTTACCTAGGGGCCTTAGGGCCACGTTGAAAAGGAGGGGAGACAAGATGGAACCCTGCAGGACTCCACAGGAAAGCGGGCGGGAGGATGATAAACAATTGACCATCACCACCTGTTGAGACCTCCCTGACAGGAGTGAGCAGAACCATTCAAGAGCCATACTGCAAACCCATGCCAGGACCCGCAGCCATGTCATCAACACCTTATGATCAACTGTATCAAAGGCCACTGGAAGATTAGCAACTAATGCTACAAGCGCAGTCTCAGTGCTATACCCAGAACGAAAACAGACTGACATAGATCCAGGAATCCAATAGCATCAAGGTGCCCCTGAAGCTGTCTGGTGACCACCCGTTCAATAACCTTCCCTAAAAGGGAAAAGTTAGAGATGGGGTGATAGCTGTCCAAGGAGTCAGCATGTTTTTTGAGCAGGGGCCAGACAACTGCCATTTTAAAAGTGTCTGGCACCCTGACTTCCCAAAGGGAGGCACCGACTAGCCCCACCAGCAAAGGCTCCAATCTCTACCAGCTGGCTTACATCAACCAGGACGGGCATGAATCTAATTTACGACTGGTCACCTGCATTGCCCCAAGAACAGCCCCCACGTTAGTGGGTGACACCAACTGAAACTGATCAAAAAAAACAGGACAAGACTGAACTTCCACAGCTCCAAAATCTGACTCTGCCAACAAATTGACTGTCCCCAAGTCATGGTGAACATTAGCAATTTTGTCTGCAAAGTAGGTGTTAAAATTCCTCATAGCCAGCAAAAGATGACAACCTCCAGATGGAGACAGCCCCGATTTATCAGGCTGTTCAGTACCCAGAACAACTCCGCTGGACACGATTTTGCAGACACTATAGTAGCGGAGAGGATAGCATTCCTCACCACCACCCTAGCCATATCATAGTCCTTAAAAGCTGATCTATGGTGCAATCGGTTGGCTTCAGCATCAGTCAAACGCCGACTGTGCTCCAACTGCCTCACCTCCTACTTCATCAGCCTCAGGTTCCCCATATACCAGTAGGACCTGTGCTGACAACATGGGGGAAGTGGATGCTTGGGTGCAACCATATCAATAGCCTTGGTCAACACACCCTTCCACGGTTTGACCAGGCCATCAACAGAGCAGTCTTCAAAATCAGTGGGTATATCACCCAAAGCGTTCTGGAATCAAATCGCTCCATTAGTCTCTGGGTACGAACCAACCTAACTGGTCCACCACCCTGATGGGTGCACAAGATTTCAGGGATCTGAGCCCACAGAAGGTAGTGATATGACCATGACAGTGGTGTCTTTATGTCATAAAGACAATAATCAGATCCCTATTTTTCAGGCCAGTGCAAAACGTCAAGTTTGACCTGTGTCCCCCTCACGCATTGAGCCAGATATTAACTTGGATAGACCCATGGTTGTGATGGAGGCCATGAAATCCTGCTTTGCCCCTGAAAGGCCAAGCAATGAGGTTATTATTACTACTACCAATAATAAATTAAATGTATATGTCACCCCCTCCTGCTATAAGCATCTCGAGGTGGCTAACAACATTTTAAAACACATCATAAAAATAAAATACATTAAAAACAACACTAATGACCCCAAAATTAAAATAACCCAGTCCCCAAACCCCTCCCTAACCCACCCCACCCACCCCATCCCCCTCGGTAAAGGTCCGGCAGAACAGCCAGGTCTTACACGTCTATGGAAAGAGGGGAAGTCAGTGGCCAGGTGGACCTCCAACAGGAGGGAGTTTCACAGCTGCAGTGCTGCCACAGAGAATGCCCTCCTCATGGTCAACACCTGGGAAACCCAGGGGACCTCAAGGAGGGCGCCCCCGGTCAATTGCAGAGGTCGATCCAAGATCTGGAGGGTGAGGTGGTCCTGCAGGTAGGTGGGTCCCAGGCCATTTAGGGCTTTAAAGGTAAACACCAACACCTTGAATTGGGCCCGGAAGACTATCAGCAGCCAGTGCAGAGAGTGGAGCACTGGAGTAATGTGCTAGCGTCGGCCCGTCCCCTTCAGAATCAATTCAACTAGAGATCTAAAATATTTTTGATGTTGAAATAATTGTTTTTCAAATGGCAGAGAAAAAAGGGGAAGAGATTGTAAATGGGTCAATCTAATTTCTTATCCTAGGAAGTAGATTCTTTTAACACTTTTCCTTTGATAAAGGACTGTAATGAGAAGTACAGGACATAGGCATACTTCAGAATCAGGTCTAAGGGTCAAGTCAGGATTGAGTCCAGGAAGCAGAAACAAGTACAGGTAAGTACAGGACAAGAACAGATCCGGTCCACTCCATTTCCTTTTCCCACAGCAGCCAATTAGGGGGTCAGGTGTGGCACAGGCTGGACAGAGGGGGTTGGGGTGTGGCACAGGCTGGAACAGAGGGCCTACCAGACACGTCCAAAGCCAAAGTCAAGGTATGTAAAACTGAGGAGCCAGCAGGTGCCCCAGAAGTCCAAAGCCACATGTTCAAGGCCCGGTTTCTGACAGGAACCCGCTACCTCCACAAATAGAAGAAAACAAAAGCCCAGTGGAGTGAATCTTGTATATATCTAGCAATAATTATACTTAGCCATAGGAAGAAAGTCACTTTTCTATCTTCACAACAGTTTCTTGTAGGAAATATTAATTTTGACAGCTTATTTTCAAGTGCCAAATTAAAATAATGAGGGTCTTTCCAACATCCACTCAAAGAGAGCCTGTGAAAATACTGCCCATGAACTGTCTTGTTTGTCAGGTTTAGGGCTAAAATTAGATATTTTGTGCCAAGATATCTTGCATAATCCAATGGAATTGGATTCTCACAGTACATTTTGGAGATTTCGGCCAGCACCAAGATCTCAGCCCCAGTGTGAAATCTTACCAAAATATCATTTAAAAAAAATAAATATATCACTGCACATGCGCAAAATGGCCACCATGGCATTCTGCAAATGTACAGCCCTTTTCCAAAATGCTACGAACAGTGTCACCACCATTTCTGAAAAGGGCAGCCATTCCGCGCATATGCTGTTCATGTATGCACAGACCAGCTACCCTTTTCCAAAATGGCAGCAACACTGCCAGTGGCATTTTGGAAAAGGGCCCAATGGCCATTTTGTGCATGCTGTGATTTTATTTTATTTATTTATTTATTTTATTTGCGACCTTGCTTCCCCCCATCCCCAAGCAGA
Organism: Sphenodon punctatus; assembly: GCA_003113815.1. Classification (NCBI taxonomy): domain Eukaryota; kingdom Metazoa; phylum Chordata; class Lepidosauria; order Sphenodontia; family Sphenodontidae; genus Sphenodon; species Sphenodon punctatus. The sequence continues at coordinate 164,520 of QEPC01002063.1, read as the reverse complement.
GAAGCCAAGTGGGGAGATTGAGACCCAGTTGCTAGCGTAGTCCTGGTGAGTACATGCCATATAAGGCCTTTTGCAAACTTAGCAAGGGTTTGCAAAAGGTCCTTTCCAGAGCTTTTGTGGGGAAAGGCTGTTCACAAGATTCTTGCTTTTCTCGGTGAGAACCCAGGCAATTCTCAGCTCATTCTCATTTGCATGAATGAGCTGAGAACCCTGATTCTTGTCGAGAAAAGTGAGAATCACGAAATCGAGTTTCAGTCCTAACCAGGTTCTTCATTTTAGTAGAAGGACAGTGTCTTTGTTTTGCACATAGAAGGACAGTGTCTTTGTTGTATTGCAGACAGTAGTCTGGGCCACAAACTTGTACTCAGCAAGTTACCACAAAATTATTTTCTCCTTCTCCAAGCACTCTAATTAGAGTTGAGAGACTGCTAAAACCTGTCTAGTGAACATGCTTTCTTTCCCCCCTGTAAAAGAAAAAATGTACTGCTTACGAACTTACAGAAAACAGCACTCAAATCTAGTTTAATTAAAACTCATATTAATTTGTAAAGGTAAAATGTATGTGTTAGCCGGAGCTAAATCAAGGTAGAATATTATTCCATTAGCAGTTCTCCCTGTGAGCACTGTGTCCCTATCACTCCCTAGCATGCCACTGGAATCAATGATGTTGTAACAGTTACAGCACTTCTTCCTGGGTTTTCCTACAGAAGTCAACAGACTTAGTCCACAGGGTTTAACACAGGGGTCATTTGCCTTCAAGGCAATTCAGCGCTCTGGCTAAGTAGTCAGCACTCAAACGGATTACTCTTTCCTCCAGAGGTCTAAAAGTCCCAATCAGCTCTCACTTCGGACCTGTCTGGGTTCTCATATTTTGCTCAGCCCCCTTTCCGCTCCGTTTTCCTCAGCCTGTCTACAGGGGAACTCTCTTTTCCTCCCAGCTCTCCCTCTTTAGCGCTCCCTTTCCCAAGCTGGCTGGAAGCCATTCCCAAACATCTTCCAGCTGGCTATTTACCCAAAACAAGACTACACCTAGCAGCCAATCCTCACGGATTACACCCTGTAGCAACTTACAGTCCTGTTCCGTCACAGGTAGGTTAGGGAGTACCTGTTGCACGAAACAACATGTCAAGACATGAAGTATGTACTGTGTAGGAAGCTTAATGCCATTATAACTGAAGTGAGGCTGGAATATGTCAAGGAGAGGAGGAGGTCATGCAAGAGTTTCATTAATGTAATTTAATTTTTTTTAAATAGAAACATTTTACAGCTACATGAAGCTCTTCAAATTATCCTAGGTTTTTGTTATGAAGACCTGCCTTTGGAACTTGATGTTATACTTCTCCATAGCCGTGCTGCTTTTCAGTGGATCTTTTTGTTCTGGTTTGAGGTGAAGAAGTCAGAACATGCCACATGGAAATTAATTGTTACAAATGACTCGGCTTTCACAAGATCATAGAGTTGGAAGGTACTCAAGAGGTCACCTAGGTCAACCCCTTGCTCAGTGTGGGAAATCTGCAGCTACAACATCCCCAACAGATGACTGTCCAGCCTTCATTTGAAAACCTCCTGTTTTCAAACTGTTTGCACCTCCTTAGGCAATTTGTTCCACTGTTGAACAGTTCTTACCATTAGGAAGTTCTTCTTAATGTTTAACCAAAATCTGCTTTCTTGTAATTTGGGTCCATTATTTCTAGTCTTGCCACCAGGGGCAAATTGTAAGCCGCCCCGAGCTGCCTGTGGCAGGAGAGGCGGGATAGCAAAATTCTAAAAATAAAATAAATAATTAAACCGATCAAGTCTTATTCTGTTTCTCTCATTCAGCCAAATGGCTGTGCTCTCTCTCTCCACCCTCTCACCGTGGCCACAGTTCATTACAGTAGTAATTGTCTGTCATCATCCATAATCAGTAATGTAGGTAGTATTTTAAAAATCCACAAAATCATTGAAGAATTTAACATGCTCATTGTGGATTCTACCCATTGTACAGAGGCTAACTGGAAGCCTCTACCATGAATTAATATTTGAAAAGCATTCAGACCAGACCAATTAGGTTAAGATTGTACTTGTATGATGCTTGTTTTTCATTAGTATTCTTCTTTTTCCGCACTCTGCGTTTTTCACAATTTCACTACATTTTTCTTTCTTCCCACTCTCTGCCCCATTTTCATCATGTATTTTTTTCCACCTAGCCCCTCTTTGATCCCACCCACCCCCGCAGTTATACCCATGGTATAACTATTCAAGTTTGAGTTGAACTTGTTTTGAATTGGTGACATTCAAGTGGGTTTTGAAATTAGGCCAAACAGTTAGACTCATCCCTTGTTTCAAAACCCTGACAAACAGCCTGCTACAGCTCTTGCGTTGATGTGAAGGGGGGTTGGTGCATGTTTAAGCTCTGGAATGTGACTGTGCCTCAGAACACTTGTTGAAACATGGTTGGTTAAAAGGACACCCCCAACCCCCTACATTCATCTCATATAAATTAAATTTCAGCTCCACCTTCTATTGTAAATAGAAGGGAATGGCAGGATGTGTCTTGTTGGATACTTGGCTAATTGGGTCAGGATATGGATGCTGGGCTAGATCTGCACAATGCAGATTTGCACCAACTCGGGATTTGGCCCAAAGAGTTTTACAATTCCTTTTCCAAGAGTGTTATGAAATTGCCACTTAATGCCAATACAGGGCTGGCCCTAGTCAGACTGCTGCCCTAAAACAAAACTACTGTGTTCTCTCCATTTTGGGTATTTTCAGATGTGATGGGGCCAACTGACCCCATCATGGAACCAATCTGTTGATTGCAGGGCTGCGTGGCACAACATGTGGCTGCACGACCCCGCCCCCCCCACGCTCCCCTGCTGCCCGCCTTCCGGGGAGATGGGCAGGCACCGCGGCCAATGCAGCCACAGCGCCAGCCCAAATTGACCACGGGCCGGAATCCCTGCGGGGATTCCGGGCCGTGGCCGCCGTCCAGATGTGACGGCTCGGTTCATTGCAGCGGGGAATCGCCTTCACCACATGATCACCGCCGGTCCCGCCGGTTCAGCCGATCGCGTGGTGAATATGATTCCCCACCACGATTGACCATTGTGAACATCTGGGGGGAACATCCGTTCCCCCCCATCAGACGTTACGCAGTCACAGCCACCACAGGGAATTGACTGTGGTTGACTGTGATCTCGTAACGTCTGAAAATACCCTTTGTAGCACAAGCACCAATGCTTGCACTGCCAGAGGTGAGGAAGGATGCTGTTGTCTCTTGCTGATCTGATTAGTAGGGAGAAGGAGCCTCCCATTTGCCTATGCCTTCTAGGGGCTCAACACCAAGGTGTTTCCATGACCCTTTTGGCAACATCCCCAGAAGGCCACTGCCCTGGTCAGAAATGACCACCCTACCCAATAAGCCAGGCTCTTCCTGTCCCTGTGTTTCTTTATCTACATTTGTGCCGATTCATTTTATTTTCCTTTACAATCACTTTGTTTGGGCACATCTAAAGATTTCCATTATATCTAAAAGATATCTAAAGATTTAATTCCATGTATTTATTTATTCATTTATACGCTGCCCCTATTGCCATGGGTGACTTGGGGCGGCTTATAATTTTACGATCAGGAATCACAATATAAAATATATAAATACAGCATAAAATAGAAACAATATAAAACAATAGCCATTATAGGTCAAGTCATAAGGCTGTAAGGGACTTTTCATTCAGTAGCTATTAAATGCCAATTCTAATTGTCCTGGAAACTGCCGTATCTTATCAAGAAACATGGTAGGGTTAATGGGTATAAATTGGCAATCATTTGGTCAGGGGCTTCCTGTAATACAAAGAATGGAGAAAAGAACTTGACTGCAAAATTGTCACCCTCTCACATTATTTTTCTCTATAAGCTGTTCAAACGCAAGCTGTACTTTGCCTGAAACCAGATAGCAGCTCATCCTTTCCCGCCGCAGTTCCTTGGAGTCTATCTACTAGGGCGTTTTCAGACGGATGAACTATCCCTGGATAATTAAAACAATCTATGGTGCTTTATTATCCTGGGCTTAAAAGTGGTACCTGTTTAGATGGACATATGCCTGAATAACTTTATTCCAGGATAGCCATGTGAACAGTACATTGATGTTACCCCAGGATTAGTCTTTGGGATGAATATTAATTCCATGGTGCTTTTTGTCCGTGCTCAGCGCACTGATTTCTGGGATTGAAGAAAATTTGATTTTCTTCACTTTTCTGATTTCTGAGTTGAAGAAAACAGAAACTCATCCATTTGTTCTGCGGGTATTTAAACTTCGTGCTCCGCAATGCATTGTGAAATGATGATGGTGGTAATACGATCACCCCACAGTCATGTGCTCCTAGATACCATAGAGGCAGAAAATGCCTAGGAAGGCTGTCAGGTCTTGCCGTTGGACTCTGTGACGCTGATCACCGGGATAGTAACTATCCCAGGATAGTCGTTCAGATGGACATTATCCCGGGCTAGTTTAACAGCTGGTTGTTATAAACCCCAGCAAATTGGGTTTTAACACACCCTGGTATTTTTGTTATTCCGGGCTAATAATCATTGTTGACAGTGTTTAGACTGACATGCTATCTCAGGATTATTTTAATTATTATTTATTTCCTTTCATTATTTGTAACCTGCCTCCCCTGCCTAGGCAGCTCAAGGCAGCTTACAAAAATTAAAATATTTAAAAATATGCATAAAATACATAAAAGGGAAGTGTAAGTGTGTATATATATATATATATATATAATCCCACGATAAATGTCTGTCTGAAAATGCCCCTAAAAGTAAAGGAGTAACGGGCACTCTACTAGCAGTGAGGAGTCTGTGAGTGCTAATCTCATGACTTCCATTGCCTGATTTATTATTTCTGTACACTCAGCCTCCCTTATTAACCAAGGCCTCCCACCTTAAGGGAGTTATCTGTAAGTGAATGTGTCTGTTATTGAGGGCATGTTAACATGACATGTAGTTCACCTGGGGGTAAACAATTCTTAGGCCCTTTTCACACGGGCAGCACCCATGCATGAACACCCAGAAATCTGGGTATTCGTGCGTGGGTGAGTCTTGTTTGAACCGCACCACAGCTGAGTGGGATGTGTGTGTGTGTGTGTGCATGCATGCACACTCCTGCACCCATGCATGTGCACCCATCTACACCCATCCCCCCCACACAGAGGCACTGGACACCACCATCCCCGCACTGCGACTCGTGTGAAAAGGGCCCTTATTTGCTTCCTAGGGTGTTTTAGACAAGTGCCTCACCATTTATTACACACATGTTGCGGGACTGCATTGGCACCCTATGCAACCCTGCAACATGCATGATGGGTGGGTGATCGGTGGGTAATAGGTGGGTAGGAGCTTGTCTTAAAACACCCCTAGTAGTTCACCTGGGCTGGCTCATACTGGAGGCTCCTGTTGAAGGGTAATTAATCTCCACTCCGTGTTATCAGACAGCAGCAGCCACATGAAGTGCTAGAGTTACCTTTCCTCAGGGATGAGTCACTACATACTACACCACTTTTTAGCCATGTCTAGCGGCTATGGCCCTGTTAAAAGTTGCCACAGCCTAAAGTTTTGTGTGGCTGCTGATAGCAGAGATCCTTTTCACACAAGACATTCTCCACCCATAGCCCAACCACTGCCCACCCACTATACAGGTTACAGGGTCGCAGTATTGCCCTATGGGTGCCCTGTAACATGTATAGTGGATGGGTGGAGAGTGTCTTGTGTGAAGAGGCCCATAGACAAGACACTAGGAACAGCCACAAGAAAAGCTTGGATAAAATACCTAGCAGTAGCCTTCCCGAAGTTACCAGTTCCTGGATCTGGCCCCTGGATCCAGTTGTTACTTCCAAGCTCTGGAAATCTGAGTTCTGGGTAAGGAAGCAGAGATGAGCATGTGCACACTAGGATAGGGAGCAAATTTTGGGAATAGATCCATCATATGGACCCTCTTCTTCCTTGAGCATATCGCTCAAGCACCCCCATTCCAAATTTCTGTGTGAGCCTCAGAGCCTGGACTAATTTTTAAAGTGGCCGCTGAGTGGGAAACGTTTCCGCACTCCTGATCTACATGCATGAGGAAGGTCCCTTTGTGGTTCAAAAGCTTGCATGCTCTCACCAACAGAATTTGGTCCAATAAAAGATAGCATCTGAATTACTTCACCTGGAAGATTGAACTCTCAGGCATTCATCATAAGATATACAGGTTGTCACTTATTTCCCCTTTTCATAATATAGGCAAAATCCCTAGTCTGTAGACAGCTAAGCTGAACAGCTGATCTGGAAATTGGTGGGCCTTGTTTCTCACTAGTTCAAGAAAATGTTGTATGATCCAGTGTCAGAAAGAGAGCCACCTCTAATACAAACTCAATCATTCCTAGTCTTAGGATACATTCACACAAAATGTAGCTTCCGGGGTGGGGTGGGGGGAGTATTAATACAAAAGTCCTAGGAAGGCTACTGATGGGTAGTTTATCCAACCTTTTCTTGTGGCTGTTCCTAGTCTCTTGTCGATCTTATCAGCAGCCAGCCACACAAAACTTTAGGGTGGGGCAATTTTTACAGGGAAATAGCCCCTAGATATAGCTAAAAATGACAGAACCATGGTGTAGAGACAGGTGTACAACCCCATTAATATCTTTGGGGCTCCTGGGGAATGAGCACCCCACCACATAAAAATCTCTCCATAAATCCATATTGGGGTTCACTTGGCCACAACAAAACAGGAGTACCAAACAAATGACTTTGGCAGGAAGATTCCATTAAATAGTACTGCTTAGCTTTAGGACTTTGGGAGTGGTCTGATTGGTAAGAACCTATAACCCCTTTATGGATTCTTATAATAATTTAACAATTTTGTTAGGCTTTTAGCCTTGGGTCTCCCTGCTTCCCTTTCAACACACCCGGTCCACCGAGTAGGTGCTTATCCCAAATAGCGGGTCCCCCGTAACAGAGTCATTTAACAAAAATCCTTCCCATCCAGGTTAACAAAGTCTCTAAAGTCCAATAGTATACTCTGTGATCAAAGTGCAATCCCACCTCAATCTCCCTTGAAGTCTGTGGAGTACAACAGTCCAGGCTGGATTCCAGTTGCTTCACAATTGAGGGATTCCTTCCTTCAGGATTAGTAGGCTTGGCAACCTCAACATTCCCTCTGTGTCCTGATGCACACAAGAGAGCTCCTTCTCTCCTGCTTGCTCAAGCACCCCCATCCCAAATTTCTGTGTGACCCTCAGAGCCTGGACTAATTTCTGACCCTCAGAGCCTGGACTAGTTCTCCTTTATACAGCAGCAAACTCTGCCCATCCACTTCCTGTCCTTTCTAGTTGGCTCAACCAATCAGCTGAACTCTCAGCAGCTTTAGTTCAGGGTACTGCCTTTGCAGCTTTAGTTCATTATATGCTGTCTCATGGGGAAGCTTTAGTCAACAAAGACATATAGATATCTACTCCGCTACACATAGCAAACATAAAAATATGGGAAACAATGTTGAACAGTTCTTTTCAGAAAAAGCACTTGGGATAAAATCCTTTTTATAGCTGTAATTGCAAAGAATTGGTGAAGTTATTTGTTTCTAAGTCCAGACATTTTTCTAATGCTAGAAATTCTCTGGCACTGTGTGGTAATTTTTCAAATTCATTTTTTGGATGTCTATTTCTTTCTTTTTTCTTTTTAAAGAAATCCAACATATTTGTAGAGTTTATTTTCTCATATTTTATAGTGTCATTAATTTCTGCAGCTGACTTGTCCGGGTAAACTGAAAAACAAACAAAAGTTCACGTCCAGTAAAGTAAGTTTTGTAGGCAAAATATGCACCAATCGGACCACTCCCAAAGTCCTAAAACTAAGCAGTACTATTTAATGGAATCTTCCTGCCAAAGCCATTTGTTTTGCACTCCTGTTTTGCTGTGATCATTGTCATCTTTCTTTGGCATGTGTAAGACCGTTTTTAAACAAGTGTGGCTGGGGACGGAGCCATGTCCGCTGAGTGGGATGGCTGTGGAGCGCCCACACACATGGAGTGATTGGAGAGGGGTTAAAATGGGCAGCTCCTAGGGGTGTGCAGGTCGTTTTTGTTATTGCAATAACGATAACAACAATTGTCATTTTCGTTATCGTTATTGCAATAACCAAAACAAAAACCGAGAATAACAACAAAAACAAAAACAACAATCTTGTTATCGTTGTTGTTATTATTAGTGACATTATTGTTTTGGATGGAAATGGAGGAGGGAGCAGACATCTCGGAGCCCTAAAGAGGCTTGAACTCTTGAACTGTGCCTGTGTTGGGAGGGGCAAGCAGTTCCGCAGTATCTGATGGATGCATCACTGGCCAATGAGCAGCGCAATCAGGCTCCAACAGTCTCATGGCACTCTGTGATTGCTCCATGACTGTTGCCTCTCAAAACCAATCAGGGGGCTGTGGGGGAGAGTACTGCAACCCTTTATAATGGGCAAGCCATGTGTTTTGCTCTCTGTTCTGTGAGAGCTCTCTGCTTGTCAGGTTGCGTTTTACAGAACTGGTGCTTGCACACAAAATATCTATTACCAATTCCTTTCCTTCCTCATATACCCTACCTTTTACCTTCTCCCTTTCCCTGCCTATATATATATATATATATATATAGTTTAGATAAGATATATATAGATATAGATACTATAGGCATTTAGATTTAGATAGATATTAGTTGTGTACAACATATATATAGAGATTAGATATTATATAGGTATTTAGGCTAGTCTAGTTTATTATATTAGGATTATAGCATAGTAGGATTAGGTTAGGGTTTGTGTATATCATTAATTACTTGTAATTTACTTCATTCTTTGTGCAGTTTTGTGTACTTACAATGAGAAAGGGAAGGACTCCTAGTTTAGCCTCTGGGGCCGGTGGCCCTGGTAGAGGGCGAGGCCGTGGGCATGAGGGAGTTGGCAAGCCTGTTGCCACATCTGCCACTGTTGGCAGCCCACCGCCCAAGCTGAAGAGACCTGATTTTTTTCCCATCAAGGTGGCATGTCTTTTCAGGGGAACAGGCTGCAGCAGAGATCTCGGGAGTAGCATCTAGTGTGGAAGGCAGGGAGCCCCAGCCTTCCACTAGTAGCAGTGGCACTGGAGGAGGGAGCCAAGGGCAAGGGCGGGTGGTGGTGGTGCAGCAGCAGCACTACACCCCCCCCCTTCTGAAGCACCGGCAGCAGCTGGCACTGCCAGCAGTGATTTTTCACTGGGGGCAGCAGATGATATTGGTATGGGGACAGCAGCAATTATGATGATGTGGATGCTGTTGCTGGCAGTGGTGCAGGGGCAACCACCTCTCCTGGGCAGGCTCCTCCCTCTGACACACACTCCCCCTCCAAGGGATTTTGAGAATTTGGGGGAGGATGTATTTGAGGGGGGCATCCTTCCCCACTTCGGCAGCAGCAGCTTCAGCAAATAGCAGCAGAACATCCTCTCCTGCCATGCTGCAAGGTGGTAACAGCAGCAGCTTCAGCATGGGTGGTGTCATGGAGCTGGGCAGCATCAATGAGGGGAGTGAGGAGGAGGTGGAGGAGACTTCTGTTTATGCCGATCCCCCTGTAACCACATTGGGGACAAAGGTAGCAACCCCGAGCAGTGGCACAAAAGGTTCAGGAGGGCGCCCCAGGGGACCTGTATGGGATCACTTCAAGGAAGTGATCCCAGGTGACAGCAGCCGGGTGGCCTGCCTTCACTGTGGCAAGGTAGTGTGCTGGGGGAATAAGAAGGGGAATCTTAGCAACAATGACATGAATTCCCACTAGAGGACGTGGCATAGGGCTTTGCTGCTGCAAGAGACATTGGAAACTGTGGACAGGAGTGGGTTCACAGCTGCAGCAACCACGATCAGCAGCAGATTTTCCCACTCTGCTCATGGCAAGGGGAAGGCGGGACAGCAGCCGCAGGTCCCATCTCAAACCCCCTATCCACAGCAACAGCAGTGGCATCAGGTCACAATGGAGGATCTGGGGTTTGGGCAGTTGCGGCATGGCAGAGTGCATCATCCAGCGGCAACCAAGATCACCAGGTGGGTGGTAGAGATTATTGCCCTGGATGACCAGCCATTCAGCATTGTGGAGGACCAGGGATTCTGCCGACTGCTGGCACTGTTGGCACCCCAGTACCAGCTTCCCTCACGCACCACCTTCAGCAGGCAGGTGGTGTCCTCCCTGTAGCAGGAAGCCAGTGAGCAGATGAGGGAGCAACTGGCCAGGGCAGGTGGGGCAGTTGTGCATTTCACCACAGATAGTTGGAGCAGCCGAAATGCACAACATGCCTACCTGGCCCTGTCTGCTCACTGGTGGCAGCTGCAGGTGGCAGGAGGAGGAGTGGCAGGGGCGAGGGGGCAGGGCACAGGTGGGCCCTGCTCCACACCCAGGTCTTCGATGAGAGCCACACTGCCATCCACATAAGGGGAGTCTTGGACACCATGGTGGAGGGGTGATGAAGGGAGGAAGCCACATTCGCCAGGGGGTTTGTGGTAATGGATAATGCCATGAACATGAAGGCAGTGCTGGAGGGCAGGTTCCAGCACATCCCCTGCGCTGCCCACACCCTTCACCTGGTGGTGAGGGATGCCCTGGGCCTGGGGGAGAAGGCAGCAGAGCACAGCAGCAGCAGCCCCCTTACACTGTTAATTGAGAAGGGCAGGAAGATTACAGGGTATTTTAACAAGAGCATGAAGGGTGGTCAACTCTTGAGGGAGAAGCAGGTGGAGCTAGAGGCGCAGGAGCACTGCCTCATGCAGGATGTCAGCACCAGGTGGAACCCACCTATAGCATGATGGAGCTTCTGGTGGGGTGGAAAGGCCACTCGGGTGGGAGGAGTGGACAATGATGGCTCAGGCCATGCACGTCCTTAAGCCCTTTAAGGACGTGACAGAGAGCCTGAGTGCGGCGATGGCCACCCTGAGCCAGGTAACCCCCCTGGTCCGAAATCTCATCAGGAGGATGGAAGGCTTCCTGTGGGACCAAGGCTGGGGGGAGGAGGAGCGGCAGCTTGTACCAAAGGTGATGGCCCTGGCACAAAAGTTGAAAGAGGGGCTGAGCAGGCGTTTTGACCCTCTCGTTCATAAGGAGGTATATGTACTCTCCACCATGCTGGACCCCAGGGTGAAGGCGAGCGTGGCAGCCTGCACGCCAGTCTTCACCCTGAGGAAGCATGCTCTGGTGGAGAGGGTGGGGGCAGTCGAGAGGGTCATACAGCAGCAGCAGCAGCAGCAACAGCAGGGCAGCCAGGAGGGGCAAAGCAGCAGCAGGAGGGTGGAGATGCAGAGCACTCTCCACCATGCTGGACCCCAGGGTGAAGGCGAGCGTGGCAGCCTGCACGCCAGTCTTCACCCTGAGGAAGCATGCTCTGGTGGAGAGGGTGGGGGCAGTCGAGAGGGTCATACAGCAGCAGCAGCAGCAGCAACAGCAGGGCAGCCAGGAGGGGCAAAGCAGCAGCAGGAGGGTGGAGATGCAGAGCACTCCCAGGAGCAGCAGCAGCAACAGCAGTAGCTCCTCAGACATCAGCCACCCTGAGTGGACCACCCAGGGCAGGCAGCATGGGCACATGCAATTGGGGAGGAGGTTGGCAGCAGCAGCAGGCAGAGGGAGCACGAGCCTGACACTACGGAGTGAGCAGTGGCAAAATATCTCAAGGAGCTGGTGGTGGATCCCAGCAGCGATCCCCTTCTGTACTGGGCAGAGAAGGGGAAAACATGGCAGGCTCTGACCAGGGTGGCACAGGAATTAGTGTCCTACCCACCAACCAGCGTACCCAGCGAATGGGTGTTTTCAGCAGTAGGGGACATAGCAAGTCCCACAGTTCGAGGCTGGCTGCTGGATTGGTGGAGCAGCTCCTGTTCCTCAAGCTCCGAGCTGTTTTAGGAGGGGCGGGGTAGAAATTTAATAAATTAATTAATAATAATAATAATAATAATAAATAAAAAGGTCAACCTGCTGCTGCTGGGTTTCCCTGAGCTAGCCTTGGACCTATCGTGAGGGTGGGGGCACCAGACAGGGAGAGAAAGAGAGAGAGAGAGAGAGAGAGAGAGAGAGGCTCCCTGCTAATAGAATGAGAGAGAGGGAGACATGCTCCTGCCCATGCTGTCACCCGCCGTACATGACCAGTGAGAGACAGACACACAGAAAGACTCCCTACTGCTAGAACGAGAGAAAGAGAGAGAGGCTCCCTGCTGCTAGAATGAGAGACAGAGAGAGAGGGGCTGGTGAGAGAGAGAGGTGCATCCTGCTCAAGCTCCCACCTGCCCTACTGCCTGCTCCTCTGATGCCACCCGCTGCCAGTCTGGAGCCTTTCCCTCTCTCTCTCTCTAGCACCACCCCACAGAAACATGCTCTGCCACTACTGTTGCTGCCGCTGCTGCTGTCAAGCTCCCACCTGCCCAATTGCCTGCTCCTCTGATGCCACACGCCGCCGCCCACTGCCCGAGAGGCTCTCTCTTGCGCGCTCTCTCTCTCACCACTCCACAGAAACATATCCTGATGCTGCTGCTGCCAAGCTCCCACCTGCCCGACTGCCTGCTCCTCTAATGCCACACGCCGCTGCCAGCTGCCACGGAGTCCCCCCCCCTCTCTCTCTGGCACCATGCCACAGAAACATGCCCTGCCACTGCAGCAGCTGCTGCTGCCAAGTTCCCACCTACCCAACTGTCTGCTGCTCCAATGCGCCTCCTCCTCTGCTGCCCGCTGCCAGAGAGCCTCTCTCTCTCTGGCACCAACACACAAAAACATGCCCTACTGCTCCCACCGCTGCTGCCACCGCTGCTGCCAAGCTCCCATCTGCCTGACTGCCTGCTCCTCTGATACTACTCCTCCTTCTCCTCCGCCTGCTGCCAAACAGCCTCTCTCTTTTTGGCACCACCCCACAGAAACATGCCCTGCTGCTGCCAAGCTCCCACCTGCCAGACTGCTTGCTACTCTGATGTCACATGCCGCCGCCCACTGCCAGAGAGCCTCTATGTCTCTCTGGCACCACACCACAGAAACATGCCCTGACACTGCTGCTCCCAAGCTCCCACCTGCCCGGCTGCCTGTTCCTCTGATGCCACATGCCGCCACCTGCTGCCAGAGAGCCCCCCTCTTTCTCTGGCACCACCCCACAGAAACATGACCTGCTGCTGCCAAGATCCCACCTGTCTGACTGCTTGCTCCTCTGATGCTCCTCCCCCTCCACCACATGCTGCCAGAGAGCCCCCCCCTCTCTCTTGCACCCCACACAAACATGCCTGGCCCCTGGCTGCTCCCCATGAGGTGCTGTCGGCAAACAGATATAAGCTACCACTCCAGTCCCAAGAACCATCATCAAGGTTCTGGGGCCATCATTCTGCTCACAGGGATCTGTCATTCCACAGCATCAAGAAGCAGCCACTCCAGCCCCAGGGCCCACCATCAGGGTGCTGGGGTCTGCGTTCCAGGCAGGGAGGGCTGTCATTCCACCATATCCAGAAGCTGCCACTCCAGCCCCAGGATCCACCATCAGGGTTCTGGGGCCATCGTTCCAGTCAAGGGAGGCTGTCATTCCACTGCATCCAGAAACTGCCATTCCAGTCCCAAGAACCATCATCAACTTCTCGATCTCCTCTATTATAAAAGGCATCCGCTGTTGCCTGCTGCCAGAGAGCCTTTTTCTCTCTCTCTCCCACTCCCACACATTTCCACCCAACCATTTCTAGGGATATGAGACAAGTTCATGCAGGGATGGAGCACAGGGTGATGTGGCGAGAATGATGAGATCCAGCACAAAGAACCCTTTTTTAGGAGGTAGCAACCTGCTGCTCGTGCCCAAGCAACTGCCCACCACCATGGCATGCCTGTCCTGATGGCCTCGAGCTCCTCTCTAGACTAAAAAGCACTCTCCTTTTTCAGAGTGACAATTCCACCCAGCCCTTTCTAGTGATATGACACAAGTCCATGCAGGGATGGAACGCAGGGTGACATGGTGAGAATGATGAGAGCCAGCGCAAAGAACATTTTTTTACGAGGTAACAACCTGCTGCTTGTGGAGAGAGAAAGTCTCCCTACTGCTAGGAGAGAGACAGACATGCTCCCACCCATGCTGTCACCTGCAGTACATGACCAGAGAGAGAGAGAGAGAGTCAGGGAGAGGGAGAGAGGCTCCCCGCTGCTAGAACGAGAGAGATGGTGGTTGAGAGGTGCATCCAGCTCAAGTTGCCACCTGCCAGAACAAGTGAGAGATCTCATCCGTGCTCATGCTCGATGCCCACATCCAGCAGCAAACCTACCAGAATGAGATGGAAATAACATACAACGTAATTATGTGCCTGCTTGTGTGCCTCCTTGCACCTGCTACTACCTGGCACCTATCACATGAGTGAATGAAGTGTGCCCCATCAAGCACCAATTCTAGGAACATCATTCAATTCCCATGAAGCAGCCACTCCAGTCCCAAGAAACATCAGACATCTGGTTTATTGGGCCGTCATTCCACTGCATCTGGAAGCAGTGGATAGGCAGGCCTATCTATATGCGGGCCACATGTTGTGCCCGGGTTAAATAAACAATGGTCTGGGATATATTGGTCAGAGTCCCCTTCTTCCATAAAACTAAGCCACCCTGTAGTGTATAAAAGGCAGCAACCTGCTCTGATGGCCTCAAGCTCCTCTCTAGGCTAAAAAGCACTCTCCCCTTTCAGAGTGACAGTTCCACCCAACCCTTTCTAGGGATATGAGATAAGTCCATGCGGGGATGGAATGCAGGGTGACATGATGAGAATGATGAGAGCCAGCGAGAAGAACCTTTTTTTATGAGGTAGCAACCTAATGCTCATGGAGAGAGAAAGTATCCCCGCTGCTAGAAGAAGAGAGACAGGCATGCTCCCACCCATGCTGTCACCTGCAGTACATGATGAGAGAGGAAGAGATAGGCTCCCCGTTGCTAGATCAAGAGAGGTGTGTGTGTGTGTGTGTGTGTGTGTGTGTGTGTGTGTGTGTGTGTGTGTAAGAAGTACATCTAACTCAAGCTGCCATCTGCCAGAACCCTTTTGTTTGTTTACTGAATCAGCAATAAATGCTATATCAAAACAGTTAAAACCAATACATGCAAAATCAAAACAATACAATTTACAAAATACATCAAAAAACCTAACAAATCTATATAAGTAGGAAGCAAAAGGGAAATTGCAGACTCAGAAGGTGCTAAAGATCACCATTAACTAGATACTAAGAGTAAGCCTCCTGGCCTTCTCTACCAGCACGAGGAACATTGTTAAATGTTTAATCTGTGAGGTTTCAGTGAGGGTGAACAGTACTTCCATTTTCCCATTATTTTCAAGAGTAAGATCCTGGAAGATCGGGTCAAGCCAAAGCTCCCTAAGGGAAGCATAGGTTGGACACTCAAGGGTAAGGTGAGAGAGTATCTCAGTCACCTCACTGCAGTTTCTGCAGATTCTCTCTGCTCTGGGGATTGATAGCCTCCTGCCTTTCACTTCCTCTGTTTCGATAAGATCAAAAAGAAACAGGGTATACATTTTCTTCAACCTCACATCCTGTATTTGCTCTAGATAAGTTTCCAACTTGATAGAGGTCTTAATTTTCCGATAAAGCGGCACAACCCTAACTCTTGCGAGGCAATCTAAATCAACAGCTTGAGCCCAATCCTTAATTTTCCCAGGGGTGGCTGGTGGGTTTTGATGTTGGAGGGGCACTGGGGCAGTAAAGCTGGTGGGCCTAGGGGTGGAGCCAGGGGGACGGTGGGCCCCTCAGCTCCATGCGCTTTCCCAGGGGTGGCTGGTGGGGTTTGATGTTGGAGGGGCACTGGGGCAGTAAGGCCGGCGGGCCTAGGGGCAGAGCCAGGGGGACAGTAGGCGGAGCCAGGGGGACGGTAGGCGGAGCCAGGGGGACGGTAGGCCAGTGGCATGGCATAACCCAGCAGCAAGGAGTTCCCAGGGTTAACATCGGATGGAAGAAAACAGTCTACTGGTACATCAAGCTTAAAATAAATAATGTATAAACCCCAAACACAGGGAAACACACTGGCACAACACAGCAGCAAGGAGTTCCCAGGGTTAACATC
>QEPC01002063.1:127597-148352 GCA_003113815.1 Sphenodon punctatus | reverse complement strand
CTCCCCTCCCAGGGAACCAGGAGCACTGGCTCCCATCACCCCCCCTGCTCTAACCCACTAGCCCCCCACTCCCCTCTGATTTGGCTAACCGGAGACACCCTGGTGGCATAGATAAGTCTCAGGATTCCTCCCACCACCTGTCACGCTTTCGTTATTAGAGCATCATTATTTGCCTTCCTGGACTTGGGTGATGCAAAGATCACCCATAAGTAGGTATATTTAGTAGTATATGCGAGCTCCTGGTCTCCCAGTCTCCATTTACATTTGGGACGTGCAGTTCCATAACACATAACCTTAGATTTCTTACTATTAATAGTCAACAGATTTTCTCAACAATATCTAAACAGGGCTGCCAAGAGTTTTTGCAGTCTCAATTGGGTCTGAGAGAGGAGTATGATGTCATCAGCATACATCAAGATTGAGATTGCCCTGCCCTGTATACATGGAGGGGCAGGGTTTACCCAGGACATCACCGGGACCAAATCGTCAATGTACAGGTTAAAGAGGAGAGGGGCAAGAAGGCAACCCTGCCTCACTCCTTGAAGGAGGGGGAAGGCTCTTGTAACCCTGCCTCTGTTATCCATCCGCACGACTGCCTCTGTTCCCTCATGCACCTTGATTATGAGGTCCAGGAGATCTGTCGGGATTCCCATCTTTCTAACTTTTACCTACAGCAATTCCCTACTAATAGAGTCAAATGCCTTGATAAAGGGCGCTTTTAGACGATCCCGCTAACAAGCGGGATCGTTCAGAGGCGGGATCGGGCACCCGCCTTTCTCTCTACGCTGGGTCTGATGCTCAGAAGAGCATCAGACCCGGCGTAGAGACTCAGTGCGCATGCGCACTCCTCAAAATATCCCGAAGTGTGCCATGAAGCCGGCACAGCGGCGATCCGCGTTGGACGGGGCAGGATCGCCTGCCCAGTCTGACGTGGGGAAGAGCTGGCTTAAATGTGCGTTTTCAATTTAAACGAGCGCAAAGAAACGCGGCTGATCAAAGGATCAGCCGCGTTTCTTGTCTCGTTTAAAAGCAGCCAAAGTCTATAAAGGCAAGATAGAGCCGACCTTGCCTTACATTCACATATTTATCAGTCAGATGGTTAAGTATAAATACATTATGGAGGGCTGACTTGTTTTTCCGGAAGCCCACCTGTTCCTCATGTAACCTCTGCTTACTTTTGACCCATTGTTCTAGTGCTGTCAGAAGCACCCTAGCATACAGTTTCCCCATAACTGGGAGAAGGCTAATTGCCCTATATGAGGTGGGATCCCTTGGGTTCCCTGCTTAAAAATGGGAACAATGACTGCCCTTGCCCAAGACTGCGGGACCTGCTTGGAGCAGTTGATCTGCGTGAAGAGATTCGCTAACACTGGGGCCCACCAAGCTGCAAAATTCGTATACAGCTCTGGGGGGAGTCCATTAAACCCCACGGCTTTTCGCATACGGAGTTTGTCAACTGCCATCAGAAATTCCCCATCAGTAACCAGTAAAGAAAAAGGGGTACTGCCTTCCCCTTGTTCTAATTCCTCCTCACATTCACCCAACTGCACTCTAGTGACTTCTTTCCTTTGGAAAATCTTTGTACAATACTCAACCCAGGCGTCTTCCTCTATACAGAACTCCATAGGGCCTTGCCTGGGATTGCACCAGCTGTTAATCAGTTGCCAGAACCTAGCTGAATCATTCAGCTTTGCCGCTACTAGCAGTTCTGCCTACACTTGATTTGCCCTTTGTCTTTTCTTACTTCTCAAAAACTGTAGGTAAGCCCGCCTGGAGAGAACATAATACCTCCAATTTGCCTCTAAGTGGTATTTACTCCACGCTCTACCCAATGCCCTTTTTGTCTACAGTCTTTATCATACCAAACTAGGCATTTGACCACACTCCCCCCTCTTTTCTGGGTACTGCTTAATAAAATACAAAGTAAGGCAGCTCAGTAGGCTTGTTAGAATCTCATATACTGTAGTAGAGCCATGAGTATTAAGGAGCTTTGTCCTAAACTCCAGTCCTTCCCGAGAGAACAATAAATGTGCAACTGCCAGCTGGACTTCCATATTCCATCTGGTAATTATTCTACCAGGCGGGGGATATTTCTCTCCCTCCAACTCGCAAGTCCCACCCACCGGCCTCATTGCTAAGGCAACTGGGAAATGACTCCCTTCTGGTCTCTGAATAACCTGCAGGTCTCGGACTGTTGGGAAACAAGTGTGGTGGATGCACACATAATCCACCACACTCACTCCCAGAATGGTATCATACGTAAATTCTCCCTGGGAATCGGAATTTACGGCCATTTAATATTATAAATCCCTACTTTGCCAGGAGATCAAGGAGACATCTTCCATGAGTATTCATGGATCCATCCTTAGATCTTCTAGATGGGAGCATAAGGAGTGATCACTGGGCAGATTCCAGGGTATAATCATCTGCACCTGCCACTCTGGCATTAAAATCTCCCAGAACTAATATAGTACTACAGGCCGAATTGCTTGCCAACGTTTCAAGCAGGGTATCCAATTGCTCCCAGACTTCTGCCCTATAGTATGGTGAGCCTTCTGGGGGGATATAGATATTAATCAAAATATAATTACCCAGCCTACGAGACTTTAATTCCAAAACAAGACAATTGTCAATTCCGGAATGGAGATGCGAAACTTCCACTTGTGCTCGGAGGGAGACTAAAGTAAGCACTCCTCCTGATGGATGCCCTCTGCCTGTTCTAGAAACAGTTGGTACAGCATATACCCCTCTATGGTGAGAACAGAGGATTCCTTCCCCAAGAGCCATGTTTCCTGTAAACAGACCGCTTGGAAGTCTCCAATGAATTCTCTCCACTCTTTATCAGCTAATTTCTACTTCAGACCCTCTATCTTCCACGACAAGCAATTTAAGGCTTCTGAGGATAGTTGTCAGAGGAGCGAATTAATTTTTAAGGGTCGATCTTTAGATACAGTGCTGTCCCCAGGTTCAAAAAAATCTTTCTCTGACTGGGTAATTTTATCTATTTCAGAGATGGGAGGTCTATAAATCACCGTATTATCTAACAAGGAAGTCTCTGGACTACTAACATCCTCCAAACCCTCCTTAATATTCTGCAGCTGCAGGGGCTCAGGTAGTTCGAAGTTCCCACCTCCATCCGGGATACCATTTAAGTCCATAAATTCAGGAGAGCCTGTGACATTCAGGATTTTCCATCCTGAGAAATGCTCCACCTCCTCCTGAGTCATACATTTATAGGTTCCTACAGGACCGGGGTTACTGCCACTCCTGAACATTATGTTCCTGGCCAGTGTATTTTCCAACCTTTGGAGAAATATTCCTGTCCTCCTTAAATTGGTCCTATTTGCCCATAACCTATCCTGCCAATTAAAGCATTACTTCCCATCTACCAAATCATCCTCTATCGATCAGGGGATTAGCTGCTATAATATCCGTTTCGGGCATATCTATACCCATCTGTGTTTGAAAGAAGGCGGCTAATGCTTGAGGGGCTAACACCCCATGGGAAAGAAATCTATACCTCCTCTTTTAATTTAGATGGAGCATCAGGGCAGGGGCCCATCTCTGCTTGGCATCCTGCGGCCATATTTTCAGTGAAAGCAACTTCACAGCTTGTTTCAGAATTACAGAGCTATTAATACTTGGGGGGGGGGGGGGGTGTTGGGTGTTACAGAGTCCAAACGTTCAGTTATCCCCAGAGCTTGTCATAAAGAGTCCCTCTTTGGGGGCTCCGATCTATTCTTAGTATTTTCCACAGGCTTTAACGTCTGTGTTGTCCTTTGTGCCTTGTAGATGGTGCTTTTAACTAACTTTTTATCTGGCTCTTCCGTTTGGGTACTTACATCTTTTTTGTATACAAAATCCCCTCCCTCCCCCCCCCGAGTAGATTTTACTTGTCCAGTTGTTGAACTTCAGCCATAAGCCCCCTACTAGAACCTTCATAGCGAACAACAGCTCATTAGATTGGAGTATCTTCTCTTCCATCTCCTTAAACTTTGTATCCAAATCTAGTTCAATCCTAACATCTAAGTCCTCTAGCTTGCGATAAATGCAAGCCAGGTATTGTTCTATATAAGGGGGGACCTCAAAAGAGTTTGAAGATGATGTGTCCTGCATTGGAGGGGACCTTTGTCCAATAGGGCTATCTGTAGCTGCAGCTACAGATATACCCTGCCGCACATTTCCTCCTGCTGGAGGGAAGAAGGAAGTCATCTTAGGCTGAGTAAAGGTGGGGTTTTTGAATGCCAGCTGCAGCTGTTCAGCTTGCTTAATTTCTTCAGCTAAAGACATTGGCGGTACTAACACTCGTGACCTAAGTTCCATGGATCCGTTCCACAGCTTATAACTCCAAAAAGGACCTAGGTAGTCCTCACAGTATAGGAGCACCTCACTACTTGCCCCAAAACTGTAATATTGAGCTAGGCAATTCTCCCCGGAAATGGCACAAGTACAATATATCAAAGGTTCACAAAGAGAACCCACTGGATTGCGTTATCTAACACCTCTCAGTCTTATCTTTAAGATCTAGTCTGAGCCCAATCGGCTAACACATTTCAGGGTAAGACCTTCAGTACAGCATTAACAAAAAAAAACCTGGGAGTCCAGGGGGCAGAGCTTCAGGCGGGCTATTCAGCACGCTCCCAGGACAGGTACCATCAATAAGTCCCAGGGTTCAACAGCGCTGATACCTAGTACTAGATAATTCACTCCGCTCCTCTGCTCCTCTTTAAGGGCTGTATATTGAGCAATAGGTGCACATGCTTCATTTTGGCTCCTTCAAACAGCTGTCCTGCATCCAACCCTCAAACAGGACACTCCAAAATTTCTGGCACAGTATCTTCGCAAAGGTTAGGATACACTAAACACTTTTATAGATAGCAATCACCAGGAGAGCCTCCCAACCTAAATATCCTCCCCTATTGTCAAAAACTAGTGGTTTCTTCAGGGGCACTACAAATTCACCGGTGCCCCCACTGCTCCGGCGACTATGAAAGGAAAAAGGGGGGGGGGCTCCAGCTCTCCGGGCTGCCTCAAGGGCAACACAAGGGTGCTGCCCTTAGGCTCGCACCAAGGCTCGCGCCCTGGTGCTACCATGCCCTTTGCTTTTAGCGGCAGGTTGCTCCACCTCCAGTACACGCCGCTCGTCTCTCCTCCGACCCAGCACAGGTGAGTATGATGGTTCGCGGGGCAGCGGCTCTGCCCGAGCAGCCTCTCTCCTCCAGCAGCTACAGGAATCCACCACTCACCGCACCCTTTTCTTTTACCGGCAGGTGGCTCCGCCTCCAGTACACGCCGGTTCATCTCTCCTCCGACCCGGCACAGGTGAGTATGATGGTTCGCGGGGCAGCGGCTCTGCCCGAGCAGCCTCTCTCTCCCAGTGGCTACCATCTGCCAGAACCAGCGGGAGTTCTCATCTGTCCTCATGCTCAATGCCCACGTCCAGCAGCAAACCTACCAGAATGAGACGGAAATAACACACAACGTAATTATGTGCCCCTGCCTGTACCACCCGTACCTCCCTGTACCACCTATTGCAATTATTGAATTAAGTGTACCCAACCAAGCGCTAATTCTAGGGACATCATTCAGCTCCCATGGACTGTCATTCCACTGTACCTGAAGCAGTCATGCCAGTCCCAGGAACCATCATCAAGATTCTGGGACCATCATTCCAGTCATGGGGGCTATCATTCCATTCCACTGCATCCAGAAGCAGTCACTCCAGTCCAAAGAACCATCATCTGATTGCTGCTGCTGTTCATGCCTGACTGGCCATTGACCACCGGCGCCCACCCGCCAGCCTGCCCCCCCCCGCCAGTCTACTCCTCTGCACCCACCCACGGATGCCTGCTGAAGCTGCTGAAAGAGCCCCTCTGACTACCAGCACCTGCTGCCTGCTTCCCACTGCCAAAGAGCTTGTCTCTCTTTCTCTCTGGCACACCCACACAGACACAAGCCCTGCACCTCCTGGGTGGCTGTCTGCAAGTTGAGAATCTGCTGCTGGCACATCTTGGGACTGATACGCTACCTACTAGATGTGCTTCTGCTGCTGTCAGGTAGGGATCTGACAAGCTGTATATACAATGAGATTCTGCCACCTGCCAGAACTTCAGCACAGAGGGATAAAAGATTGANCCCCCCCCCGCCAGTCTACTCCTCCGTAGCCACTTGCTGATGCCCGCTGCGGCAGCTGAAATAGCCCCTCTGCCCACCAGCACCTGCTGCCTGCTTCCCGCTGCCAAAGAGTCTCTCTCTCTTTCTTTCTGGCACCCCCTCACAGAAAATAGGATATCCCTGGCTGGCTGCTCTACCTGGGGTGCTGTCTTTAAGTCTGCCCCCCCCGGGGCGATCTTTCTACGAGCTGAACACACCTCTCCACTTGAGGGCTTCAAAGGGACCAACCGACAAATGTAACCAAGTATTATAGATCCCATCTCGGCTTCCCAAGGTTTCCCCCCATGTGGCGATCTCTCTGTGAGAGCAGGCAGTGCACCTGCCGATGCCCGCTTATGCCTCTGCCAGACTGCCACAGCCTCTCTCTGTCTCTCGCACACCCACACAGACACAAGCCCTGCCCCTCAAATTGAGACCCTGCTGGCACAACTTGGGGCTAATATGCTACATGTGCTGCTGCTGTCAGGTAGGGATCTGACAAGCTGTATATACAATGAGATTCTGCCACCTGCCAGAAGCAGCACAGAGGGATAAAAAATTGGACAGGTCAAACTTAGTTGCTAACAAATATAAAAACATTTTAACTTTTGAAAAAACAAACATTAACAATATAAAAAGACATAAATTATTTTTCTACGTGTCTGTGAGCCTGTCCCCTGGAACATGGGGAAAGGGGGACAATGGTGCATGGGACCGAGGTGCGGGCACATCGTCCACCTCCACCCCATGTCACCTTGCAACATCCAGGGCCCCCTCCATGGATGCCTTCCATGCCACCAGGGACTGGCGGAACGATTTGAGGGCATCTTTTTCAGTCCGCAGGTGCTCCTTGTACGCCTCGGCCTGGCGTTCCCTGATTTGGAGCTCCTTGAATCGCTCCGCCAGCCTGTCCTCTGTGTTTCGGGTTTGGGCCTTGAAGCCCAACATCATTTTTTTTGCCAGCCTCCTCAGTGATGCCCAAAATGCCCTTGCTTCAGGGGTCTCCTCGTGCCGGGGGGCTGGAGAATCCTCAAAGGAGCTTGAGGGGGAAAGACTGGGACGGTGCCTCTTCTGCCATGCCTTCCTCCTCTCCTCCATGTGATGTTCCTCCCTGCTCCTTCCAGACCGAGACACGTCCTGCATCACCTCAATGAGGTGGACAGTCTCAATATGGCCAATCAGCCCCGACGTGGTCCCCTGCGTGCCCCGTTTTATTTTTTTGGTCACAGATCTAAAGAACATAAAAAGATAGGAACATAAGAAGTGCCATACTGTGTCAGACCAATGGTCTATCAAGCCCTGCCTGCATTCTGTCTCCACAAGTGGGTGGCTGGCCAATCTCTCTCTCTGCGGGGGACTTCCTAACAGGTCATAGGGCAATCCATTCCCTGTTGTTCCAACCCCCATGCCTTACCTTGCATTCTGCAAATCCGCCTTTCGGGATATGGAAATAGTTTCATACCGCAGACCTCGTCGGCCTGGTTTGGTCCTGCGACATCCGCCTTGATGGGGATTTGGCAGCACCAGCGTCATCATCACCCTCTCTGAAACAGGAACACATAAACACCTACATAATAATACCATGCATTCATGGTGATGCCTCTAGCCCTTCCCAGAGCAATACCCATTCTCCCACACCAAGTGGATGGATGGTGCTGCAGTGCTGCCTACTCAACTCTTTCCCTTTCTCCCACATACACCTCCACCACCTGGGGTGCTGTAGTGTCTGCAAGTTGAGACCCTGACTGCTGCTGCTGGAAGAGCCCCCCCCCTCTCCTTTCTCTGTGGCAGGCTCAGAAATAAGACACGTGCAAATCCTGCCCTTCTTGGGGTGCTACTGTTGGCAAGTTGAGACCCTGGCTGGCACATCTCTGGGTGGGTGCAGCGGCTTGTACCTGACTGCTGAAAGAGGTCCCCCACCCCGTGGCAGACCCAGAAATAAGACACGTGCAAATCCTGCCCCTCCGCTACCACCCGCTGATGTCCACTGTTTGTGCCTGACTGCCCACCACCCGCACGCCAGCAAGCTCATCTAAAGGATAGTCTTCTTGTCCTCAAAGTTATATGGAACAATAAACAAAAATAAATTTTACAAACCTGGCAGCAGTGGCACCTCCTCTGCCCTCTTCCTCCTCTGGCAAGGAGTCCACCTCCATCACCTCACCAGATGGTCCCGGCTGGGCCTCCACTTCTTCCTCCTCCACCCTGACCGTCCTCCTCATCTTCATTTTCCTTTTCCCACCACCACTGATTCCTTCACCTTCCATCCTCACGCACAAACCAAACGAAACCACACACACACACACACACACACACACACACACACACACACGCTCACAACCAATTTTTCACACAAGTTCACTTCACACAAGCCAGACACAGACACCACGCCACCGCACACAACAACACACGTGATCGAAATACCGTTTCCGGTTTTTGGTCTCGCGAGATCACAAGACCAACCAATATCGATAACGAAAATAAAATCTTCATTTGAAATTGGTATCGGTATCAATAACAACAACAAAAACGTCATTGTCATTATAACGATAACAATAAAATGACACATTTTAATAATGACAACAATAACGAGAATGAAAAATGACATAGGGCTCTGGTGCACATCCCTAGCGGCTCCCTGGGTGGGTACCCTGGCAGTCTCTATGCACTACCCCTGCCAAGGACCATGGAAGAGGAGGAAGCACACCGGGCTGTCCCCTGATATTGACATATTCTGGCCGAGCACTGGGGAACCCAGTTCAGTTCCTGTGCCTTTCAAAAGCTTTTCCACACCCACAGTGCATCTGAACTATAGACCACTCAGCCGACATCGCTGGCTGCCACCATTCATATGGGCTGGGGATGTGTGGGCACCTGTCCCCAGGCACCATTCTGCCTGCCCCCACATGGAGCACTCTGACTTTTTTTGCCAGTGCTGTGTGAGTGTTCATGGGTGGGTGCTGTGTGGGTCACAGGAGCAACCCCTCCACACACCACCTTCACACAGGTGGGTGGGGGATGGGTGGACCCGTGTGGTACTGGCTTGTCTAAAAATGACCTAAGATGAGGACAAAGCGACAAATCTCTTTACTTTTAGCAGCAGGTGTGTTGCATGGCACCATCCTAGTTAGGACTTTCATACATTAGGGTATGATTTCTTCAGTGTCTTGCACCTTGTGTTCTCATTTACACCAGTGCAATGCTACCAGATTAACGTGGTTATGTTTTGCACTCACTTTTCACTAGTGTAAATGAGATCAGAAAGCACAGGGCTCTGGCAAATCAAGCCATCAGTATTTCAATTTGCTTTTAAAGGCAAATGCCGCACTGCATTTGCTGTGCTGGCAAATTTAACATCTGTGAGCCATCAGCAGAAGTTTACACACCCCTCTGGACATTGGAATTGTTTCACTGAGAATTAATAACAGCATACTTCACAGCCTCCCACACACCACTCTACTCCCTAGTGAACTGCATCCCCTCTGCAAGTGAAACAGAGTCACTGTCATTGACTGCACATGCAACACCACGCGCATGCCTAATTGGCCTAAGTGGAAGATTGTTTAGGCTGGCTAAAGGTGAGTATTTTAAAGTTAGAAATTGGACAGAGCCCTTGGGTATTTTACAGAAAGTGCCATGGGAACTTGCAAAGCCCCAGGTGTTCAGTTCTTTGTCAACTCCAGTAGCCGAAAGTGAGCACTAACATCATGTTTTGGCACCAGTTAGTGTATATGAAAAGCAGCAACGCCATCAGCAGAATTTTCTGTTACACCTAGATGTTCCTTGGAAATCTACCAGGCTACTGCTGACAGAGCCCACTCTGCTTAGCTTGTGACATTTGACAAGTTCATTCACAGAACAAATTGGTAAAGCAGAAGACCTGGTTGTGAATCAGCACCTAGCAAAGGTTAACAAGAGTAAATAATTTTTGTTTGTGGAATTTAAATTGAATTCCATATCTTCCCCTATTTATTTATTTTTAATGATGGCAAGTGCTCCTTTACTATTCCTGAAGGAAAAGTGTCTCAAGCCAAAGTAATTACTGTTCATGGCTATATTTTAAATATATGGCAGAGGGCTCAGACACGTGTCTAGGCCAATGGGGATGTAGATACAATCACTGAGGTCAGAAAAAGTCAGCGCCTGCACAAGGGTTTCATGACAAAGATGGAAAACACGGGATGTATTCTTGGGAATGCTGTAAAGAGAAAATTGGCAAAGACAGGAGTTGCAGCAATCAGGAATGAGGAGGAGGGGAAAGAATTGAGAGCAACATCAAAGTTGTGAGTCTGTGCAATGGGAAAGAGAATAGAATAACTATGGATGATAGGGAAAAAAGGAAGACAGGATAATAGACCAGGCACTATTAGAATTGCTCAAAAAAAAAAAAAAAATTGTGGGGGGGGGGGGGGTAGTTGCTATTTTTTTGTTGTTTGACGTGCAAAAGATTTTCCAATTTTTATGAGTCCTAGATTAGATTAGATTAGATTAGATTAGATTTATTTACAGCCTAGGCCAAACAAGTTCTCTATGAGTTCTAGAGAAAATTGGAATTGTTGACAAAGCATCTATGCAAAGATGCTAGATTTTGCATTTCACGTAGTCCCAGTTTTTCAGACACACACTGTGAATTGCTTCATTAGTATGTTATGATTACAAAATTAGTAGCTCTAAAGATAGCAGTGATTGGAGTTGCATTTTAGATTTTTTCCCAAAGCTAATGGAATGCTTCAGAAGTTACTCTCAGAAAGCTAGATATTTACAGTTCTTGCTGTACTGCTCAGAGAAATAATGGAGAATGAAGACTCCCCTAGATTCCCTGCTTGGCCCTTCTCACATTGGGACTCAGGTCACAAGGAGTGAGGAGTTCAAGGAATGCTTGCCTAATTCCTCCTTCTGCAAATAAGTGGGAAAGCTGCTGGGGGGGGCACTGGGAAATGTAAATGAGAAGCATTGTTCCCAGCTACCCATTGTTTGCTTGTTTGTTTTTAAAGATTGTAAATTCTTTGGGGCAGGGACTGTAATTTATTATGTTTGTGCTGTAGCCACCACACTGGAGACAAGTCTGGCATGCCTGTAGGCCCTATGACAATATGGATATTAATATAGCAACACAAAATTATCTGGTATATAATTTTTAAGTTGGAAGGTGACATGGGAGCTGTATCACTAAGACCACATGAAGCAGGGTTTTCTTCTTAGTTGAAATAACAACACACTTATCAGAAAGTCCTACACTGTTTGAATGAGAACATTTCTCTGGCCTTAGTGTGGCTCTGGATTATGCCCAAACAGAGGACATTAATATTTATATAGACTATAACAAGAATACCATTACCTATTACATTTTTGAGAAGTTATAATAAATCTAGAAAAAAGTTATTATTCTCTCTTCAGTTCTAAATGCACAAATACAAAATGGAGGATAACTGATTAAGTGGCACTCTGAGAAGGACCTGAACGTGAATCAGTGATGTGACACTGCTTTTTTTTAAAAAGGCAAGTGCTATTTTGGGTTGCATCATCAGAAGCATTGTCTCCAAGATGTGGGAAGTTATACTACTATTCTTCTCATCACTAGTGTTTAGGCCTTAGCTTGAGTAGTGCCCAGCTTGGGGCACCACATGATGAGAAAGACGGGCATAAGCTGAGGAACATTCAGAAATGATCAACAAAGTTGATAAAGGGTTTGGAATGCAAGTCATGTGAGGAAAGGTGGAAGGATCTGTGTATGTTTAGCCTAGAGGGGAAAAAAAGTTTTTGACAGATGGACAGCTTCCAAATATTTCAAAGGGTTCCCAAAAGAAGATAGGAAACTGTTGTTCTCCATTGTGACTGAGGGAAGGAGAATCAACAATTAGTCTAAGGCCCTTTTCACATGAGACACCCCCACCCATCTCCATGCAGTTTTGCTGCGTGAAGATGAGTGGAGGTACCCATGTGAATGCAGCAGGGGATGGGTGGGGGTGCATGCACGCTACCCCACTATACCCACCTCCACCCATCACCCACGCATGGAGCAATGGGCTCCAATGGCTGATGCTCCATTGGTAGAGATGGGTGGAAACGGGTGGAGGTGGGCGCACTTACCTCCACCTGCCGCGGCTGGACACCCATCCACCCACCGCGGCCCATTTAAAAAGGGCCTAAGTTGTAGGATGGTCAATTTTGGTGAAATACTGGGGAAAACTTCCTGTTTGTAAGAACAGTTGGGCAATGGAACAAGTTGCCTGGGGAAGTTGTGAAATCTCCTTTGTTGGATTTTTTAGGAAGAAGTTACATAAACATCTGTCGGGGAATGAACAAG
This sequence comes from Sphenodon punctatus, assembly GCA_003113815.1. Classification (NCBI taxonomy): domain Eukaryota; kingdom Metazoa; phylum Chordata; class Lepidosauria; order Sphenodontia; family Sphenodontidae; genus Sphenodon; species Sphenodon punctatus. The sequence goes on along the minus strand of QEPC01002063.1, from coordinate 135,892 downwards.
ATGGACCCCTGAGGTTTCTCCCAGCCTATAGTTTTATTTTTTATTTTATTTATTTCAATTTATATGCTGCCCTTCCCTGAGGCTCAGAGCAGCTTACAATCCAATAAAAATATTTAAAATACAAAACCCTAAAAACCCCACAGACCCACCCCAAAACCACCTATCCAATGCCCCCTCACATCTCTACCCCAAAACCACCCACCAAACCCCACCCACTCCCTTATCCCCAACTGCCAAATGCCTTTTCAAATATAAAAGTCTTATACTTTTTTTGGAAGATGCTCGGACTCAAATGAACCTCTGGGGGAAGGGAGTTCCAAAGTACTGGGGTAGCAACCCCCTGCAAGCCCTTGTCATATGAACAAGACAAACAGATGGTACCCAGAAGGAGGCACTCCTGGCCAATCGCAGGGGCCACAATGGGACATGGAAAACAGGTGATCTTTCAGATATGTGGGGCCCAGACCATTTAAGAACATAAGAAGTGCCATACTGGGTCAGACCAATGGTCCATCTAGTCCAGCATTCTGTCTCTGACAGTGGCCAATCACGGTGGCTTGGGAGAAGCACCCAACAGGTCACAATGGAGGATCCATTCCCTGTTGTTTTCCCCCAGCTCCTGTCATGTTCCCTGATCCTGTCTGGCTAATAGTTGCTAATGGACCTATCTTCCAGAAACTTGTCCAAACCTCTTTTAAAATCAGCTATAGTACTGGCCCTTACCACAGCCTCTGGCAGTAGATTCCACAACCCAATTACACGCTGATTGAAAAAATATTTTATTTTATTTGTTTTCAACTTGCCACACATGAGTTTCATGGAGTGTCCCCTAGTTCTAGTACTAGCTGAGAGGGTAAATAACTGCTCCTTGCTTTTTAGTTCCACACCACTCATGATTTTATAGACCTCTATCATATCTCCTCTCAGTCGTCTCTTCTCCAAACTGAAGAACCCCAACCTACCAAGTCTCTCCTCATACGGGAGCCCTTCCATGCCCTTGATCATTTTTGTTGCCCTTCTCTGCCCTTGTTGCCTTTTGTTGCCCTTTTCCAGTTCAGCTATGTCTTTTTTGAGATGGGGCAACCAGAACTGCACACAATATTCATGGTGCAGTCGCACTATTGATTTGTATAGAGGCATTATGACATCCTCAGTTTTAATCTCTATCCCCTTCCGAATAATTCCCAACATTCTGTTTGCTTTTCTGACTGCTGCTGCACACTGCGCTTTGGATTTCATTGTATTGTCCACAACCACCCCCAGATCCTTTTCCTGAGTGGTAACTCCTAGCTTAGTACCCAGCATTAGGGCTTTAAAGGTCAAAATCAGCACCTTGAATTGTGCTCAGAAAGCTATAGGAAGCCAGTGCAGACATCATAGCACTGGTAATGTGCTCCCGCATTCTGTACCATCTGCAGCTTCTGAACTGTCATCAAAGGCAACCTCACATAGAGCGCATAGCAGTAATCTATCCTTGAGGTGATGAAAGCATGGATGATGGTGGCCGTATCCAAATCAGAAAGAAAAAGTTGCACCCTCCTCACCAGAAGGAGTTGGGGAAAAGCACTCCTGGTCACCACTGCAACCTGACAAACCAGGCCCAGCAAGGAGGCTGAAGCACCCCAAGGCTGCAAACTTCCCCAACCAGAGGGGGCCAGACTTCAGCAACAACAGGAGTACCAATCCCCTCTAGGTCACAAGGCTGGGCAACCATCATCACCTCAGTCTTGTCTGGATTCAGCTTCAATCGGCTCATTCTCATCCAGCTCCCAACAGCAGCCAGGCATCGGATAAACACTGACTGCAGGGCCTAGGTCACATGAAAAAGAAAGGCAGAGCTGAGTGTCATCAGCATACTGATGGCACTTCACCCCAAATCTCTGAATGACCTTGCCCAGCAGTTTCATATGCACATTGAACAAGAGAGAAGACAAGATGAAACCCGGCAGGACCCCACAGGGGAGGTCTCAAGACAAGGATGAGCAATCATCCATCACCAGTATAGGTTTAAGAACACCCGACACCCTACTTTCCAAAGGGAGGCATTGGCAACCCAAACCAGCAATGACCCCAGCATCTCCCGACTGACTTTCACCAGTCAGGATGGTCAAGAATCTAGTTCATAATAGTACCTCCCACACATTAGCAGGTGAAACTGATTGAAACTGATTCAAATAAACAGAACAAGACTGGACTTCCATAACCCTAAACTCTGATTCTGTAGATAAAGTGTCAGCACCCAAGTCGTGGTGAATACAAGCAATTTTGTCCGCAAAGTAATTAATAAAAATGTCACAGTGGGCATTAGATGACTCCATTCCTGGGCAAAGGCAGACTGGGTTAATCAGGCCCCTCACCACCCAGAACAGCTCTGCCTGATGAGACTTTGCAGACACTATTTCCTGATGTTCCATGCATGTTTGTCTTTGGGAAAGAATCCAGAAGCTAAAACATGTGTGGGGCTCGTCGGGTGTGAATGCACCCCCGAGCGGCTTTGCCAGTGATCACCCAGAAGATTGCAGAGTGGATTTCTCCTTCTCTGCAATCCTCTGGGTGACTGCCGGCAAAGCCGCACGCGGGATGTGGGGTGGCGTTTACGCCCAACGAGCCCTGCGCATGTTTTTGCTTCCAGGTTCTTTTCTGGAGCCAAAACATGTGCAAAATGTCAGGTGTGAAAGTGATATATTATAGCGGAGAAGAAAGCCACAGCATAGTCTCTTAAAATGATCTATGCCACAATCAATCAGCTTCAGCATGAGTTGAGCGCCACCTACCCTCCTGCCCTCCTGCATTAGTTGCTTCAGGTCCTCCATATTCCAGGGGGACCTGTGCTGCCAAAGTGGTGGGAGCAGATGCCTGGGTGCAATCATGTTGATTCCCATGGTCAAGAGGTCCTTCCACAAGGCGACCAGGTCATCGACAGAGTAGCTTCTAAGGTCAGTAGGTAAATCCATTGAGAATTCTGGAAACTAATTGAATCCATTAGCCTCCAGGGGTGGACCTACCTAACTGGTCCACCACCCTGATGAGGGCATAGAAGGCCATAATCTGGCTTTTCAGAAGGTAATGGTCTGACCACGACAATGGTGTTCTAACAACATCCCTAAGAGGAAACTTCTCCCTAAAAGGAGACAGCAAAGGAAACTTCTGGGAATTAGGGAGTTCTAGATTGTAGTACCACCTGACCCACTGACTCAGTGCACCGGCAGCTGGTGGACTTTTGAATGAAAAAAACACAGTGTATGCAAAACAAAAAGCTATACAATGGTGGTGGCATGCAATAGTGAGAAAAATGCAAAGCTCTGTGTGAAAAAATCAAAAAGGGAAAACCAGCATTTGCTCCTGTAGATCAAGTGTTCGAAGAGAAGAAAAAAAGGCCGCTCAAGGCTTCAAATCCATTTTAAATAAGGGGACATTATATGTATGTGTGATTTGTTTCATTTTTAAAAATTGCTATTTTAAAAAGAAGAATCCACTCAGGAGAGAAACACAGGACAGAGCCCTTACATGTTCCCTGACTGGGAAATGCTATAGGGTGAGCTCAGTCTTCAGTACACACCAGAGAATTCATCCTACCATGAAAAGGCCCTATAAATGCCTAACTGTGGGGAAAGATTAAGGGAATTTTCAAACATGACGGTACCATGGATGACCACACTTTAACCTGTGATCCCGCCCACCAGATGTTACCCCGGGTGGGATCAGTGCTGTCCCTGGACTGTGGCAGTTTTTAGCTCAGGCTGTTACTTGGACCCATTACCAAGTCACAGCCTGAGCTAAGCATTACTGTGGCCTGGAGAAGCCATCTCTGGACGGTGTTGAGAGGGTCATCACATTTGATGGTCCACTCTACCTGACCCCAGTCCATGACTGGGGCCGTTCCAGGTGCGTGCAGTGGCCTCATAGGGTTGACTGTGCTCAGCAGTGTGGGTTGGAGCCTGCGGACCCACATCCACACAGCACATCCACACAGCGCCCTGCCCTCTCCCTGGCCCTGGATGCTGACACATCTATTGGGTGGCTGGGCCTTATCCTGATCGAGGTAAGGGTCCTCACCCTGGCCAGGATCAAAGCATGACAGCACCATGAGCCGTCACGTTCGAAAATACCCTTAGTGTGAACTTTAGTCTTAGTATGTATGAAAGAACCCAAACAGTTCCCTCATTCTCACCCCCACCTCCACTGCTGTTGCAACTGGAAAAGAGGAGGGCATGACTATATTTATTTATTTTATTTATTTATAATGCCTAACTGTGTGCTATTTTATTATTTATAATAAAAATTGTGTGCCGCCCCCTCCTGCTAAAAGCATCTCTGGGCGGCTAACAACATATTAAAACAATTACATTATTAAAACACAATATAAAAAACAACATACCCCCCACCCTAACCCAACCCACCCACACCCTCTCCCTCAGGAAAAGCATGGTAGTCAACACCAACACCTTAAATTGGGCCTGGAAGACTATAGGCAGCCAGTGCAGAGAGCGAAGCACTGATGTAATATGCTTGTGTCGGCCTGTCTCCATTAGGAAACGAGCCGCCACATTCTGCACCAGCTGCAGCCTCCGAACCAGCCCCAAGGGTGGCCCCATGTAGAGTGCATTACAGCAGTCCAATCTCGAGGTAATAAAAGCATGGGCAATCATGGCTAGGTCAGAGTCCGAGACATACAGCCGAAGCTGATACACCAGATATAATTAGCAAAATGCCCTTTCACCACAGCCGCCACCTGGGTATCCAGGCGGAGCTGCGGGTCCAGGAGCACCCCCAGACTCCGAGCCTGAGATACCAGGGCAGGACAGATCCCATCAGTGGTGGTAGCCACCACTCCCCTGGCCTTCCCCACAATGATCATCTCTGTCTTGTTGGGATTTAACTTCAAATGGCTCGACCTCATCCAATCCCCCACAGCTGCCAAGCACCAGATAAGCACCAAGACTGCCAGGCCTGAGTCAGATGAAAATGAGAGATAAAGCTGGGTGTTATCACCATACTGATGACACCATACTCCCTAACAACCTTCCCCAAAGGCTGCATGTACACATTGAACAAGAGAGGGAACAAGATGGAACCCTGTGGGACTCCACATGTGAGGCCCAGGAGAGAAGATGAAAAATCACCCAGGACCACACTCTGGACTCTCCCAGCCAGGAAGAAGCAGAACCACTCAAGAGCGGTCCCTCCACTCTCTGCCCAGTTCCGCAGCCGAGTCACCAACAACTCATGTTCAACGGTATCAAATGCAGCCGAGAGATCTAATAGGATCAACAGGGTCGAATGACCCCGGTCCAACTCACGGGAGAAGTCATCGACCAAGGCCACAAGTGCAGTCTCCAGAACATATCCAGGGCGAAAACCTGAGTGCGAGAAAGTTAATCAAGAAAGTTAATCCGGTCCAGATGCTCCTGCAACTGCCGAGCCACCACCTGCTCAATAACCTTCCCTAAAAAGGGAAGGTTAGAGACTGGCTGATAGCTGGCCAGGACGCCAACGTCCAATGATGGTTTCTTGAGCAGGGCCCGCACCAGCACCTTCTTAAGGCAGTATGGCACCCTGCCCTCCCCCAGGGAGGCGTTGACAATGCCCGTCAGCAACGGCCCTAATGTCTTCTATCTGGCCTTAACCAGCCAGAATGGGCATGGGTCTAATTCACAATAAGTGGCTCGGACAGACCCAAGGGCATCCCCCGCATCTGAGGGTGACACATTCTGAAATTCATCCCACAAAACAGGACAAGGCAGGGCTTCTACTGCCTCTGATTCACCCACTGCTAAAAGTGTTGTGTCAAAACTGTGTTGGATCTGAGTGATTTTATCTGCAAAAAAGTCCACAAACAAATCACAGCGGACATTCGATGACTCTAAATCCAGATGGAGGGAGGCCAGACTGACCAGGCCCCTCATCACCCGGAAAAGCTCTGCTGGACATGACTTAGCAGACACAATGAGGGCAGCAAAGAAAACTACACCGCCACGGCATAGGTACGTAACCAGACTCTTCAGCACGGGACTGATGCTACCATCGCTCTAACTGCCACCCTTCCCGCTTCATCCTCTGCAGCTCCTCCATATACCACCGGGACCTGTGTTGTCGGTGGTTCTGTAGCGGACACCTGGGAGCCACCTGATCAATGGCCTCCACCAACATGGAATTTCACATGGTCACGAGGTCATAGAGTGAGCAGCCATCGAGATCAGAGGATACATCCCCTAGAGCAGTCTGGAATCTTCTAGGTTCCATAAGCCATCAGGGGTGAACCATCCTAATTGGTTCTGCACCCTCCCGGGGGCTGACATGCACCAGAATACCTGCCTGGAGGAGATAATGATCTGTCCATGACAAGGGTTCTGCTGACAGCTACCCCATTAATGGATCCCCCACTTCAAGGCCTGTGCAAAACATCATGTCTAGAGTATGTCCTCCAATGTGTGTGGGGCCCACCATCCTCTGAGACAGGCCCATGGTTGCCATGGCGGCCATGAACTCATGCTCTGCCCCTCCAAGGCTGGCGTCGGTATGGATATTGAAGTCCCCCAGGACTATCACCCTGGGAGACCGCAAGACCACCCCCAACACCAGCTCAGTCAGTGTGGATAGGGAAGCTGCCGTACAGGTGGATGCTCTGTATATGAGCAGTATCCCTAATCTGTCTCTGGCCAAATCCAACACCAAACACAAGCCCTCTATCTCCATGATGGTTTGCAGAGGAAATCTTCCTCTGCGCCCCACAGCCGAGGTGATGCTGCACGGAGTACCCAGCCAGGACAAGATCAGCCAATATAGGTCCCAATTCATTGTCCAGCCAGGTCTCTGTGATACATGCGAGGTCGGCTGCCTGGTCCAGGATCATCTCCCGGACCGCAGTTGACTTATTGGCCACCGACCTCGCATTAAGCAGCAGTAACCCAAGGCTGGGGGTCCTCTGATTCCTGATCACCTCACTGCCTGCCTGGGGCTAGTGAGCAGGATGGAAATATAACATCGGTCCCACCTCACAGCTCTAATTTGCCTCCCAGAGGGACCATAATTCCCCTGGCCCAAGATGACCCATATCGCTGTGGACCCCTCCAGTCCGCCCCCCCAACTCTCCCGGCAACCATCCCGCCAGACTCCCAAGGGACACTCCTACCCACTACTACACCCCCTACCCTCCTCTTGCATCGGAAGGGAGTTCCCCCTCCCCCAGGGGCTGTGCCCCTCCCTCACACCGAGGTGAGCTGCCCCTCACCCCCTAACCCAGTCCCCTTGCCCCCATTCCACACACCCCCTACTCTCCTCTGCCACAGGATGGTAACCCCCATCCCTGAAGGGCTGCGCCCCTCCCTCACACCAAGGGGAACAGCCCCTCCCCCCTAACCCAGTCCCTTCGTCCCTCACCCATACAAAGCAACCAGGCCATCTCCCACCACCACCACCCAACCCTAAAATACTGTGCTGTCAAGAATGCTGTCAAGAATGTCCCGGCTGCTTTTGGCCTTGCCAGGCTGGACGTCCGGTCATGCACCCTGACCCCACCACCCTCCTCTGACAGGGGGAGGGTGTAGATGGTGCCTGGGGTTGGGCAGCAACAGCACAAGTTCTGGAAGGGGGAAAGACCCCCGACACAACCCCTGGACATGGGGTCTGTCCCCAGCAGTGGCAGCGGTGATGGTAAGGGGGTCAGCAGTGTCAGCTCCCTTGCAACTGGGCAGCCAGTCGCTTTTGGCCTTGCCGGGCTAGAAATTCGGTCATGCACCCTGGCCCCACCCCCCTCCTCCAACAGGGGGAGGGGGTGGGGCCGGACAGCAACAGCATGAGTCCTTTGAAGAGGAGTCCACTTTAAGCACTAAGGCTCTGACTGCCACTGCCATGTCTGTCCCCATGAACGGCCCTCACAAATGGCCAGTGCCCTTTGTGTGTCACCCTTCGGGCTGGCACCCAAGGGATGGCTCAGGGGCCAACCTTGAAATAACTACCTGTGAAGGCAGGAGGGGCAAGGTGTTAGTGATCCTGCAGGGAATGGGATGCAGGTCCTTGCGCCCCTCAGGGGCAGAGACAGCACACTGAGGTAACATGAGACAAAATACTTTAGCAAACAATATTGTAGAGAAAAAGCTTATTATTATTATTATTATAATAAACATTTATATAGCGCCAGTCGTGTGACCTGGTGCTGTACAGATTAGAACATAGAATTAGATGCGGTCCCTGCTGGTGGCTTACAATCTAAAAGACAAAGGGGGGGGAGACAGGGAGAGGGGACAGTGGGAGAGACAGGGGAGAAGACAAACAAACATTCAAGCGGATGCGAAG
>QEPC01002063.1:57928-127497 GCA_003113815.1 Sphenodon punctatus | reverse complement strand
GAGGGAAACCAGGCCTGAGGGTGTCACGGGAGCAAGTATGTGATATCCAGCGGCGATGGTCAGAGGCGGCTGTGTGGCATGGGGGTCGTCAGGGGGGTGGCTCCTCGCTGTCCTCGCAATGGCCACAAAATGGCCAGCACCCTTTTGTCATCGCCCTTTGGGCACCACCCAAGGGCTGCCGCCTGCTGGGGCAGACTGGCAGCTTTGTCTGTGTCTGTTCCCTCCTCCCAGGGGGGTGGGGCTCACCTGGGTGGATTGGATTGGAGGAAGCAGTCAGGTGGGGCTTAGCAACTAAGCTACACTGATTGTACTGCATTTCTAATCCCTCACCTCAGACCAGCCCCTCTCATCCCTGCTCTCCTTCCTTTACAACAGGGGTGGAGAACCTTGGCCCAAGGGATAAATGTGGCCAATGGCAAGTTTTTATTTGGCCCCTTTCCAATTCCTGGATCTGGACCCTATATCCAGTTTCCACTCTGAGGAATTGAAAATCTCAGTTCAGGGTTAAGGGAGCAGAGATGAGGGCATGCACCAAAGATATGGAATAGATCCAGGGCACAGATCCATGATCTGGACCATCCTCTTCGTGTGCACTCTGTAGGCCCTCTGCCTCCAACTTGTATGTAACTCTTGGAGCTTGTACTAATTTTTCAGTTGATCCTTAGGAGGGAAAAGGCTCCCAATCTTTGATATAGCACGTTCAGTATCCTTTCTACAAGCTTCCAGATCCGAGAAAAAGATACATAGAAAAATTCTTAAGATCCCAAATCTGATGAAAGTCCAGTAGCATCAGATTGCTTGTAGAGTGGGGGACAAAAATCAGAAAAGCCCTTTCAAAAATACTAAACCTAGGGCTGAAGAAAGAATCACTTTTGATTATTGCAAGAGATCTCAGCAAGATATCGGTCCCAGTACAAAATCTCATGAGATATCTCATAGAGAGAGAGAACTTCACATGCATGAAATAGCCACTGGGGCTGTTCTGTACATGCATAGCCCTTTTCCAAAATAGACCCAGCAGTGTCACTAGCAATTTTAAAAGGGCAGCCATTTTGCTCCATTTGTGCATGTGCAGACGCCAGTGCTGGTGCCATTTTGAAAAAGGGCTATATATGCACAGAAAAGCCCTGGTGGCCATTTTTTGCATGCACAGTTCTGTTTCAGACCTAGTTCAGACTGAAGCCTCCTCCTTGATCCCCCCTCCCCCCACAGCAAAGATGTGCAGTGAGAGAGACCCACCCGCTTGAGCAGTCCCAGATTTGGAGGGGCAGCCAGGTGAGTTGGCCAGGGTTTTTGTTGTTGTTGTTTTTTAATAAAAAACCAAACAAGGCAGGGGAGGACTGTTTCCAAGATTCTCCCTTGCTTGCAGGGGCAGCTGGTGGGTCTTGAGGTTGGAGGGGCAGTAAGGGCAATGGTAGGCGGAGCCAGGGCAACGGTAGGCAGAGCCAGGGCAACAGTAGGCGGCATAACCCAGAAGCAAGGAGTTCTAAGGGTTAATGTTGGATGGACATTACATTACTTAAATCAAGCAATTGCAGTTAGGATAGACAGGTTATAATCACCTCCTCTGCCAGGTTTAAAAGCAGGCAGACAACCTTAAACCTCACTTACAAGCAGTTTTAGCAAAGACACACACACATACGCAGCAGAGGTTAAGAGCGCTGCTTCAGAAAGAAGGGACTTGCTGCATGTATGTTGGAGGGACCCCAATCCCTGCTTCAGAAGTCCCTTCTGAAGCAGTATTCTTGACCTCTGCTGCGTGTGTGTGTTGGGGGGGAATTTCAAGGACCATGAATCACCAGACTCACAGTTACATCTTGGGATTTAAAAAGCATCCCATTTCCAGCATTAATACGAACACACACCTAAAGATCGCCAGACTCACAGCTACATCTCGGGATTTTAAAAGCATCCCATTTTCAGCATTGTGAACACACATATAAAGATCCCACCCTTGGGGGGTGGGAGCAGTGTGGGGGGACTCTCTGGGGGTGGGAACAGCATGGGGGGNTCCAGCATTGTGAACACACACCTAAAGAATCCATTTCCAGCATTGTGAACACACACCTAAAGATCCCATTTCCAGCATCCCATTTCCAGCATTGTGAACACACACCTAAAGATCCCATTTCCAGCATTGTGAACACACACCTAAAGATCCCACACTTGGGGGGTGGTAGCAGTGTGGAGGGACCCTTGGGGGTGGGAGCAGCCGGGGGGGACCGTCAGGGTGTGGGACCAGGGTGGGGGGAGGGATCACTTACCTGGCTGTTGCTCTGGCGGTCCCCGGTGGCCCGAGCTGCAGGCAGAGGTGGAGGGGGAGGACACTTTACTTGTTTTAAATTGCCCATGTGTCCTGCTCCTCCAGAGCCAGGAGGTGTGGGCAATTTAAAACCTAAAAAAAACACATTCCCTGCCTTGCCGCTCCCCCCCTTACCACCCCTCGCTGCTCTGAGCGGCAGATTGGGGGGGAGAGAAGTAAGGCAGGGTCCAGGAAGTGGCTGAGGCTGGCGGCGTGCTGTTGAGAGTGCACTGCCAGCCTTAGCCTGTTGTCCCTGTCTGACTCCATGTGCGGCTGAGGCAGAGAGCAGTGCGCATGTGCGCTGGTTCCTGCCTCAGCTGCCCGGCCCAAAGCTTCTCACCTGGGCACTTGCAACAAGCACCCAGGTGAGAGGTTCCATTGCTCCCATTAGACGCAATGGAAGGCTAGCCCCTCCCTCCACAGTACGTCCTATGCATGCTGTGGACTAGGGGCTCAACCGCCCAAACCGCTTTTCAATAAAAAACGCGGTTTGGGCAGCTGAGCAGCTCAGCCTTTTTGTCCCTTCCGGGACCCACTCTCAGTGCGGCTCTGAGAGTGGGTCCCGGAAGGGAGATAGACACTGACAGCAGCAGCAGCCTCTGAGAGGCTGCTGCTGCTGTCAGCGCCGGCGGTGTGGTTTTTTTGTTTTTTTTTTAAACGGCGGCCCTGGGGGTCCCCCCCATGGCACTAGGGGGGCAGTGCCCCAAACATCCTGGGGGGGGGAGCTGCCACTGCTTTTTTGGTGAGAATCCAGGCAGTTCTCAGCTCGTTCTCGTTTGCAAGAATGAGCCAGGAACCCTGATTTTCATCGAGAAATGTGAGAATGCAAGGATCAAGTGTCAGCCCTAACTAAAACCACACAAGGCTGCATGCAAACTGAAAAGCAAGTACATTTTAAGTGCTCATACTGCAACAGAAAGATTAAATATATCAAGGCACCATATTAATCCTTTGGAAAAGCTTCTGTACTCTGTCTGTAATTTCCCCCCATGATATGAGCATATCAAAATATCCCAACCAATTTAAACATTCAATGTTCAACAAAAAGTTTCTTAAGCATCAGATCACTCCGGAAGAGGGACAAGGGGCTTTCTCAAGAAAGAACATCACCATTTTCTCCTTTCAGAAACAGTATAAGATAATATAAGGTCACATGAAAAGCAAGTATTTTTGACGTGTTCACACTGGTGCAAAAAAAATTAAATATAAGAAACCTGCAAATAAAGCTTTTGGAAAAACTTTTAAATTCTATTTACATTTTTCCCTACTGCACTCAGTCAACACATAAAATATCCATGCCAAATATCTAATATCCAAACTAAAGACAAAGACAAATTATAAAAAAATAAAATAATATATATAAATATTTTAAAAAATATAATATATATCCAAAAATATATTCAGTCAATGCACAATATCCAGACCAAAAATTATATATATATTTTTAAAAAGCCAAAACTATATTAAAAATATCAAAACAACCAAATATCACCCCCAAAAGACCCAAACTAAAAAAATAAGTCCAAAATAAAATAAAAAATACATGGTCTTAATAAAAAGAAGCAACAATTTCCCTTTATTTCCTGAAGTTAGATACTGGTTGGATTGTTTCTGCTATCAGCGGGTGTATTTAGACACACATTTCTCCTGGATGTTTGCTGTAACATCCAGAGCTTTCTGTTTGTCTAAATCACTCATCCAGATCTTAAACATCTGGATCTTCGAACTTCTGCATGAAACTTCTCCCAGAACTTTTGTGCATAAAAGGTTCTCCTGGTAAACTGCTTTGCTCCAGGCAGCTGTGGTTACTTGGTTTCCATGGCAGCCTGTCAAGTTTACAGCTGTAGATACTTTAGGCTGCCTCAGGGCAGCATTTGTGTGAAGAATGCATCCAGGAACTGCCTCAGGGAAGTGTGTGTGTGAAAAATGAATCTGGAACTTACTTGTGGACTTGTAAACCCAGAAGATTGAAACATCCGGATCTTTAACGTGTGTCTAAAAATTCCCATCACGTACAAGAATGTTGGGACTTTAGAATTCTAAATCAGTTTAGTATCAGTACTGTTACCATAGTTACCCTAGTGACCAAAACGGTATACAACATAGAACAGTTGCCCCATAGAACAACATAGAATGGTTGCTTCTTTTTGTAAAGACATTACAAGGAGAAGGAACAATTAAAAGGGTCTGTACCATACTGAACAACAACAAAACTCAGGGTGGGGAATAAATAATAACGAAAGAAAGAAAAAAGAAATTACAATAAATGACTCACCGAAGTGGAGCAATCAGTCCACTCTCTGCTGTAGCAGCCTCTGAACTGGTCCAGACCGGTTCCAGGTTGCTACTTTGTCTTTTGCTCGCCTAGGCCCCTCCTAAAGAGGAGTGGGGAAGAGAGCTCCTCAGAGACTCTTATGGAGGAACCCAGCTCCTCATCAAGATTAGCTGCCCTGGCTCTTCCTCTAGTCCCTTCCCATGACACAAAAGAACATGCTTCATCTGGGCAGCCTTGCTGGACACCTGGAGCATGTTCTGTGTCTTCGTTGCCATGCTGCTGGCCCCATGCTCCCCCTCTGTTCAGCTCCCCTTGGTCTCCTCTGGGCCTGCCTACTTCCCATGCATGTGTAGATACTTGGGGAGGTGCTTGTGGCCCAGACCTGGCTGCCCCTGCCCACCTGAGTGCTGCCATGACAGTCAGTATGAAGCCCAGGATCAGGCACATGCATAATCGCAGATTTTGCTGCTATGCGCTATTGCACATGTGCACACTGTTGTGCCATCTTTACTCTTTGAAAATTCCGGACTATGGCTGCTTTTAAACGAGGAGTGCTGAAGCGCCTCCTCAACGCCGCATTAAAGCAAAGCTGCCGGAAGTGACGTTCTCCCCGTTGCCGGTGGCGGCGGCTGGAGACACGGGGCTTTGGAGCGGCGCGTTCTTAAGACTTCAGTTATCTGGCTTAAGAACGCGCCTCTCCAAAGCCCCGTGTTTTCAGCCGCTGCCGCCGGTGGCGGCGGCAACGGGGAGAACATCACTTCCGGCGGCTTTGCTTTAATGCAGCGTTGAGGAGGCGCTTCAGCGCTCCTCGTTTAAAAGCAGCCTATATTTCCAAGTATGCTCCAGAGAGCAAAGATGGTGATGATAGTGTGTGCATGCACAATAGCATGTAGCAACAAACTGCACTATTGCTGTATGCCTGATCTCAGGCTTCATATTCGCCGCTGCAGCAGCAAACTCAGGGGTGGCCACCTGTGGCTAGTAGCAGGAGGCAGGTTTGTGGGGGTGCAGGGCTTGTAGCAGGGTGGCTGCCCTGGTGCCTGAACTGACTGGGCACCTCTGACTCAGTGTGATGCGGCTAAACCTGTTTGTGCCTCGCTCCACCTTGCTGGAAATCTGGGCAAGAAGTAAAAGGGAAAAAGAAACCAAACACTGTATGTTGTTGACTAAGCCATAAATTATAAGTAGGTAACTTCGGTCTATCTAATTTTGATGTTGGGAGCCAAAATGATGTGCCTGTTGGAGAGCATCATGAATATAATGCAGTGGTGACAAGCTAAAAAATGACAGGTAAACTGACTCTGTAGATTATTAGTATGCTTGTATGTGGCGTGTGTGCATGTATGTTTAAATTCTCACAGTCTCACAGCAGCCACAGTCCTGTAACTGCTTCCTCACAAACAGTCCTATTACTCATGAATAAGTAGGTTCAGGACTGCAACCAGACTCCTGTTAGGCATCATTTGAAGTGATCCTCTGACATGGTTATGTAAGGTGAATCCATTCATTCTAATTTTCTTTTTTGCTCTCTAAGTGTATGTTTGCCCTGATATATCCACTGTTCATCATTTGGAGCGGCAGACATTTCGAGCATTCCTTTGTGTGTTTGCCTAGTCAGTGATGACTGGAAAATTTATATTCACACAGAAACACTGAGTTAATCATGATGAGGTGCTGAAAATGTCTTGGCCCATATCCAAGTTTGCATCTCCTTAAGTATAGGCCAAGAGGCAAAATGGCAGACTCTGACACAGACCTTAAAAGAATAATAATCAAAATCTGGATTCACTTTTTAATTTCTCTCTTTTTTTAAATTACAGAAGCAATATTGTTGAGTTACAGTAACACTAATTAGGGTCATAATGCTACAGTTCTTACATAGGTAAAGTTCACATTGGCTCAGTGATTCCAATATCATGTTTACTTGAGTACCTGCTGCAAGATGTGGCCTCAAGTAATAGAAACAAAATATGTTCTGTAGGTATTTGGCAAGAGCAGCAGCATAACAATACTGTGGTGGGCCCATGTCCCAATTATGGGCCCTCTTAAAGGGTGAAGTCTCCCTAAGCGATGGCTTTCCTGCAAAGCTTCCAGAACCCCTCCCCCCGGACCTGGCCTCCCTCATCCATGCCTTCGTCACCTCGAGGCTGGACTACTGCAACACGCTCTACGTGGGGCTTTCCTTGTGCCTGGTTCGGAGGCTGCAGGTAGTGCACAATGCGGTGGCCCATCTCCTTTCGGGGACGGGTCGTCGGGAGCACATAACACCTGTGCTCCGGATTCTACACTGGTTGCCGATAGCATGCCGAGCCAGGTTCAAGGTTTTGACTTTGATCTACAAGGCCCTTCACAGTCTGGGCCCCCCATACCTCAGGGACCGCCTCGCCCTCTGTGCCCCAGAGCGGCTCCTTCAGTTGGCTGGGGGTGCCTTCTTGGAGGTCTCCCATGTTAAACGGGGGGCCACAATGGAGAGGGCATTCTCGGTGGCCGCGCCGCGCCTTTGGAACTCCCTTCAGGAGGAAGCTCGCCTGGCCCCAAGCCTTTTGATATTCCGGCGAAGATGTAAAACCTGGCTGTTTGCCCAGGCCTTTGGGGAGGGTGGGAGGGTGAGTTAATGGGGTTTTATCTCCCCTACCCTATTTTATTGTTTTAAATGTCTCCTGGGCCCTGTTTTAATACTTTGTGTATTTTTGATGTGTTTTAAATGCGTTTTATATGTATTTTATATTTTTTTGTTGGAAGCCGCCCCGAACTGTTCTCAGGAGGGGTGGGGTATAAATCTAAAAATAAATAAATAAGAAATGAATAATGTGGCAGCAAACCCACCAGGAAAGGAGTTTTAAAAGCGAGTTGGGGCAGGACCAGCACTCCACTCCTGCCCACTAAGAAAACTTCTTTTTTGGTGGGTCCCTTCGCAAGAAGTCTGAGCATCATTAGAAAATTTTCAGAGTGGGTGGGGAAAGAGTGTTGACTCTGCTCCCTCCCCTGACAACTCTGAAAATGTCTTAGCAGTGCCTGGGCTGATTGCAAAGGGGCCCCCTAGAATCCAGTACCCAGGCTCAATTGAGCCCCCTTGCTTCATGGTAACTATGCCCTTGGGCTAGCTTAACATTTTTTTTGTTTAGGCTGTACTGTTGTGGCAGAATGAAGTTGCAGAGAAGTGGAGAAGAGTTAAAATGGTCACTGAGAAGTCCCAAGATGGCTACTGACAGGAAGTCAGTGTGTTTGGGGTGTGGCTCGAGCAATATTTCAAAATCCCGCAACGTGGGATTACATGAGATGGAAGTAGGAGATCACATGCATGAAAGGCAGTCACACATTATTTGCCAACTGAGAATGAAATACCTCGATGTGTGAGGTATTTAATTCACGGTTGGCAAATAATGCGCGACCGCCTTTCATGCGCGTGATCTCCTACTTCCGTCTCGTGTAATCCTGCGTTGCGGGATTTTGAAATATCATGCAAGCAAGTCACACGACATTGACCTACTCGTCTAAAAGAGCCCTTAGAGTGTAAGAGGAAGTGGCTGAGTCAGGGAGTTGGCCATCAGTAGAATTAGGGCAGCAGTTGGCAGCAGGAGTGTTGCCTGGAGGCAGTGTGGCTTGTGAACAGAGTCTGAATGGTGTTGTGAGCAGAGGCAGTGTATAGAAGCCTGGTAATACCTGGTGTTGGGTAATAGAAACTGGGGAATGCCTATAAATTCCTAAGAGAAGGAAGTTCTGATAAAGGACAAGAGACACAGCCTTGAGAGGGTATATGGACTGAGACTTTGGGAGAGTGGGGAACTCTGGGTGTACATAAGCCAGAGAGGGCTTCACTCTGAGACTTATATGGAGAACTATGTTTTATGCTGAATAAAAGCTAATTTGAGTTAATTCCCCAAAGACTTTGCTGTATTTGGGCTGGATCCTGACAAGACTTATGCCTGGCAAGAGGCACCCTGCCACAGCTGTATGTAGTTAATAATAAAAAAACAAATCATGACTACCTATGGAAGTACTGACACCAAAAATTACCTCATAGTGCAAAAGAATGTAAATGAGTAGCCATTTTCTATATAGGTTCTATGACAAGGAAATAAGGATTCTGTGAGTAGAAAATCCAGATACTGTGAGCATAATACATTGTGCAAATAGGCTGAATTCTGCAAATCTTTGAATGCAAATAAGTTTCCCAGCATGTCATTCCATCAGTTTTAGACATCTCTTATCTTAAACACATAATGCTGTAAAGAGTCAGACCTCTCAGTGTGGGCTTTTCTTTCCTGTAGGACATCATGGGGTAAGGGCCACACAAGACATTTTTTTTCACATGAGACACACACCCCCCGTCCACATGGGGGGGCAAGGGAGTGTCTGTGTGAGCGCAGGTGCAGTGGTACTCCTGCGCTCCACCCATCTCAACCGATCCCCCACACATTGAGGCATTGAACAAAATGGGAATGCTTCCATGCATGGAGATCAGTGAAGTTGGGTGTGTGTTTGTGTGGCAGGCTGCCTATGTGGCGCACACCTGCCACAGCACACACCCATTTCCCCCCACACACACATTGCGGCTCCTCCTGGGCCCATTTGAAAAGGGCCATTAACCCACATCGGGCAACTTTACCCCACATTAGTCTGTGATGCAGCTGACTGTCAGGCTGGTGCTGCCAGATGTCATTGTTCACCTATTTCCACCCTGGGGTGGACAGCCAGCTGCAACACAAACATGATGCATCCACTGGAGAAGGCCGGTGACACATCACAGGCTACTGTTGCTCCACCCTGACCAACAGGGGGTAAAGGTTTGCCTCCCATCTGGTCAGCCATTCAGCCCTGCCATGAGACAAGGTCTGAGGATTGGGCCCGGGGGAGAATACTCTCCCTGCCTGCCAAACAGCTGATTGGGGGAGAAGGGGTCCAGAGGACGAGCATATGCATTCTACCCAGCCACCAAACAGCTGATTGGGGGGAGGCTTGGAGGAGGACACAGGTAAAGGAGTACACTGTTAAATATTACCATTTCTCTCCACAACTATGGGTGTTTTTACACACACATTTCTCCTGCATGTTTGCTGTTACATCCTGAACTTTCTGTGTGTCTAAATCACTCACCAGATCTTAAACATCTGGCTCTTTGAACTTCTGCATAGAACTTCTCCCAGAACTTTTGTGTGTAAAAAAAACTCCTGGTAAACTGCTATGCTCAAGGAAGCTGTGATCACTTGGTTTCCATGGCAGCCCCTCACATCTACAGCTGTGACTGCTTTAGGCTGCCTCAGGGCAGTGTTTGTGTGAAGAAGAATGCATCCAGGAACTGCCTCAGGGCAGTGCGTGTATGAAAAATGAATCCGGAACTTATTTGTGGATTTGTAAACCGAGAAGATTGAAAAATCCGGAACTTTAAGGTGTGTGTAAAAATGTTTTGTCATGTATAATGTATGATTGATAAGGAAAAGCTGATTTTTGGACCCTGAGGGTGGCCAAGGTAGTCAAAGCTATGCTAGAAGCCAGGGAGTCAGAACCAGAGTTCATAGAAACATGCAGGTCTGAAGTCAAGAGACCAAGCTAGCGCCAGGGAGTCTGTCCATAGTCTGGGTCCAGTTTACTTAGTCACAGTTTACTTATTTATTTTTATTTTTTATTTTTATTTATTTCAAAAACTTATTACCCCGCCCCTCCTGCCACGGGCAGCTCGGGGCAGCTTACAACAATAAAAAACAATTAAGACAGTTTAAACACTTTAAAAGGAGAAAACAGATAAAACAACTGCCCCCTACCCTCCACCCATCACCCCTCTCCCCTGCCAAATGCCTGGCGGAACAGCCAGGTCTTGCAACTTTTCTGAAAAGACAGCAGTTACACAACTTTTCCAGTTGTGCCACTGGATGCTTTAGAGATGTACAGAAGCACAGCATATAGGGTATGAGCCATTTCCTGGTATTTCCTGATAGTTTCCAGTACTCAGAGGCTGGCCAATAGACATTGACCCTTTTTACACGGCCCATGGGGGAGGGGGGTTGGTGTGCACTGTGGTTTGGGTGCGCTGGGTGGGCAGGAGGTTCTGACAAGTTCACACCGGCGCACACTGACCTCCCCCCAAGCCCCACACGTGGGTTGATGGATGGAGGTGGCTGTAGATGGGTTTACGCCCATCTACACCACCCCCATACCCACTGCACATGAACCATGGTGCACACCAAACTCCACCCAGTGCTGCGGCCCTTGTAAAAAGGGCCATTGTCTTTATATAGGTGTGTGAATATGTGTGTGTGTGCTTTATGCCAACCATTTTGGCAAGCAAAATGCTATTTCCACTTCTTCCCATTTTTCCATTATGTATATCTTTGTCTGTTTCAGTTTTAGTGTTGTATCATCATTCATTTAAAAGGATAGCTGTGTATCTTAAACTATGGCATTTATGTGTGAGATGTAGTAAATTGCGAGGTTCACTGAAGAGTTGTGGACAAAAATAAAGAGCTGTTTCTCTAACAAAGCCCAGCACTCCATATGTAGTCATGCAGGTGTCCCTTTATGTTCTTTAACTGGATGGTTAATGGCTCTATTTTTTTTGCATAACCACTGACAGATTTTCTATACCTGCTTATATCATCATGTCCCCAATTCCACACAATTGCAATTCTTACAAAGCTGCCAGTGCCAATTATTTGTTCATCATTCAGGTGGGTTCTGGTCTCTTTTTTTCCAGCATGTTCAATGGCTCTTTTTCATGAGGTTTCTTCCCACTAAAACAAGCTTTAAATATTATTTTAAAGCACATTTATTTTGTATTTTACATTATATTTTATATTTTATTACCTATAAAATAACTTTACTGATTTTTTAATATAAAGAATAGCATAAATTCATCAGGATTAAACAAAAATCTTTTTTTTCTAACATGATTTAACTTTAGCTATGTTTCACGGCACGGAGATAGCAAGCCCTAGTTTTATCTCAGTTTCAGTCTTATCCCTACTGTTGTAGTTCTATAGCTTTTGCACTAGTTGGAGCTCCATACTTACAAACAGAAGAAAATATTTCCTTATCAAAAGCTTTAGATGTCATTATTTTCCTTCAGTGTAAACCTGGTTCAGAGACATCAAACGTATCTTGCTAAACTTTATAGCAATGTTAATGTAAAACTGATTTTTAAAAATATTTAGCATGTGATGTTGGTTTATATATATATATATATATATAAACTCTGCAGTGCTTTTCATCTGTGGATCTCAAAATGTTTATTGATGGGGGGGGGGGAAGAGTTTAAAATAAACTAGAGGGCACATTTTAGGTCACAGAGGGACTAGAAGTTAGAGCTACCAATTAGGGCCTAAATCTAACTCCTCTCCAATGATAAGGCTAGACATCACATTGTTTGCCTTCAGATTTGTACAGGTGGATTTGTTAACCCCTGAGAAGGGAAATAAAAACAAAATCTAATCTGCATTCTTTACAGTTATGAAAAACGAAACTCAATCCTAATTCTGAATATCTAGGCTCACTTTAAACAAGATATGCATTGAGGTGTTTGTATGCAGTTCTATAAAGATAGCAAATGCATGTAAATATATTAAATTAATATACCCCCAGTACTAAACGTTGACATCCCGGTGCTTAAGAAGATTATTCTACAAAGGGTGCCCACTGTCACTGATGAGAGGAAATAATTAGCATTAAATACTGAGCCCATTCTCTGTGTGTTTGTGACCAGTGAAGGATTACCATTTATTTGCGGTTAGACAAAGTGGTTCAAATGCTATCTTTGATTGGAGCAACTGTTGTTGGTGGAAATAAGCACGCTTTCAGGCTGCATAGGGCCCTTCCTCAGACATGTAGCATAGCCAGTAGAATAGACCACACTCTGTCTCTCCATTCATGGTTACAAATATTCAAGCTTTGGTATGCTTTGCTTGCATATCAGTTTTGTTTCTATTGATTTGTTTATTTTACCCCTTCCTCACAGCTCTTGTTCCTCTGGTAAATCTGATAAAACAATGCCTTTTTATTGCCCCAGGCAGAAAGTCCAACATAATACAATGGAAGGCAAGACTTGGCTAGATTGGGAAGTGCAGGTGTTTGGAGTATTGTGGTCATCTAAACCAGATGCTGGGAAAATGAAGCACCTGCTTCCCTTCTTTGCTGCACTGGAGAATACAGTTCTATCCTGGCTACAGAACACAGCCTGAAATTAATAGCACTGCCGCAGTTTTCCCCTGACAGGGTAACAGAGATGTACTATACTCAGCCTTTACAGACACTCCTTACAAGTACACACACGCACACATGTGGCATGATAAGCTTCCCTCAGAGAAAGAGAATGGAATCAGAGTCTCGGCTGTAACTGTATCTCTCTCTTATTCTGTGAATTATATTAAACAGAGGGACATGGGTGATGAAGGAAAAAGGGGTAATGGTTTTTTATGGGTTTGATAACAGTGAGTTTAATGCAAAGTCTCTTGCATTTACTCACATTCTCTCCACATTTCTACACGTCCTGTATATGTACCTTTCAAAGGCAAAAATTCAATTAATATTTTGTGTCCATGATTTTGGGCATAGGGAAAGGAATGTACTTAGAATCCCCCAGGGACAGGTTGCAATAGTGTTGTAAAGCTTGGTGTTTGGCCACCATTTGGTAGTTACTAAATAAATAACTTTTTTTCCCTTCACTTTTTGGAAATAAGTAACACTTGTTTAGTCACTTTGGCAAAAACCTCCACTTACTTTGGAATAAATTATATCTTTCTGGTCTTGCTTACTTTAACAGTGCCACTGAGTAAAATGACATTATTCAGTGGCTAACAGAAACAGTACTTAGCTTTTGGTCTGGGCATTGTGGGTTACCTCCAAATCAAGGTGACTATTTTACAGTCTTTTTCTTTGGCTTTTGAAAAACAAGTTCACAAAATGTTGAAATTTTGACAATTTTTAAAATTACTGATTTATAGGACTATTAGTGATTTAAAACCATAATTTTTTTTATGGTTGATTTTTTGTTTGTTCAGTTTTTGCTCAAAATAAACTTTTGGCAAATGTTGTTGAAATTTCAAAATTTTAAAGTAACTCTAAAAAAGTAGACAATTTTGAGTGGCTTTAGAAAATAGTAATTCCTTCTCTCTCACTCACATACACTTACAGAGGAAGGGTTGCAGGGCTGCATAGGGCACCAATACAGCCCTGCAACATGCATAAATAACCACCAAGGGTGGTTAAAGTGTGGTTAGCATCATGTCTGTTTTCACCCAAAGAGAGAGAAACAAGTACAGGAGGCAGGGGAAGCTTGCTTTCTAGAGCTGATATTTATCCAACACAAGGACCCTAGTTTGACTTGACTGTGGAAACATACAGAAAGACAAAGTGGGTCAAATGTATTCCTTTAGTGAGCATACACATTTCTGTTTAATTATTGTAAGTTCTCCTCCCTTACAATAATTAATGGCTTAATTTGGTCAACACTGAATTTGGTTCATCTGCCAGGTGAGAGGCTTAATTCTGCCCCTATCTCATCAAAGTCAATGCAATCCTACAATTCATTGTATGTATACACTGCTGTACCCAAACCTAGTTACTTGAGATGTCTTTCATTAGCTAGCCTATCCTGGTGTTTGGCCTCTGTTTGGTAACTATATTCTTCCTTCTATTTGGTAGTTATACCGGAGACCACTTGATGACACTTCTTTACAGGTACACATTCCATCCACTCAGGAAACTTTTACATAAGACAGTGTGACTTCTTTGTAAAAGGGCAGAATATGCTCCTCAACACAGGGAACAAACTTTGCCAACAATACTGCACGTTCAAATCATGTCTGAACTAAGACAAGCCATTTTCAACAAAGGGTGATTTCAGACGATACGGGGCCCATTGGCCCCGTACCGGAACCACCGGCTTCGTTCCCCGCCAGGGTCACCCCGTAACGGCACAACAGACGTGCCGGGGGGATCCCGGCGGGGAAAGTGGGAGGGGCCGGGGCCGCCCGGCGCAACGTGCGGCCGCACGGCCCCGCCCCCTCCACGCACCCCGCCGCCCGCCCTCTGAGGAGACGGGTGGGCGGCAGGGCCAATGCGGCCGCCGCGTCCGGCCGAATGTGCCATGGCCCGGGATCCCGCCGGGGATCCCGGGCCGTGGCACGCGGCCAGACGTGACTTTTCATTGGTCACGGCCCGGGGTCCATTTGACCATGCTTCCCGGGACCTTCCCCCGGCTAGCCCGGGAAGCGTGGTTCAAACGGACCCCATGTGGGGATTCACCGTGGCCAACATCTGGCGCGCCGCAAACAGACGCTCGAGACACGGTGACCACAGGTGGGTATTCACCGTGGTTCACCGTGATCTCGTAACGTCTGAAGACACCCAAAGTTGTCACTGGACCAGGGATATGTGAGTGCAAAAGAGAGAAATTTGGGATAACCTAGGTAATAGTACTGCAAGGACTTAAGAAACCTTTAAAAGATGCCTTTTTACAACAGAAGAAGAAGGAAATTCTGAAACCTATGAAAGAGGGCGCGAAATGACAAGAAATAGGGGCAGGCATGAAGTGTAGACTTTGTCCAGGTCTATAAAACATTGGTGGTCTCTACTGCAGTTTACACTCTCATTGTCTACTTAGGCTAATTGGGTTCGAGTAGAGTTGGGGCTGATTGAAATGTATGATAAACAATGGGCCCTTTATTTGATATTATTAGAACTGGTTTCACTTATCTGCCAAGATCTTTCTTTTTTGTGCTCCTTAATTTGTCCTTGAAGTCCTCTATCTAATCATTAGTTGAGCAACCAATAATCCTCCCTAGCCCCTCCGCCTCTTTTTACGACCAACTTTAATCTTTCGACTCAGTGAAAAACATGCTTCCCCTATCATAACTAGTTTCACCAAAAAAAAAGAAAAAAGTTCCCTTTCAAGTTTAGATTACTCAGATACAATGGCTTTCCTGCAGCTTCATGCCGGAGAAAGGAATTTACATTAGAAAAAAAGAGAGAAAAGATTTACGATAGCATTGTATTTCCATTTGAATATGGAGATTTAATAACATGCATATGGCTTTTGTATTATTATTTTAAGGTTTAAGCTATGCCATAGGCAAAAGGAAACCTGAAAATTGTGGGACTGGCAGGGCTCAATGAATAACTTAATCTGGATTTCATTCACAAACAGCAGCACACACACAGGGAAAGGACTGGTGTCTTTCGCCAAATCGGAACTGGAGTAAGTGCCAGGATTTCCTGATTTGTTTACATTGCTCAAAAACTTTTTTTTCCCTCGGACTAGGACAAAATTAGACTTCCTTTTCCACTTTCGGTCCTTTCCAAACTATTCTTGCTTGACATATTCACTTCTTTTCCCTATATTCTCCTTTGTTCCACTCTCAGCTGGGCTTTTTTTTCTTGGCAAACAGAAAGACAGCAAAAGATGTCAGGCTATGATAATAACAACAGTAAGGTCAGGTTTCTCATGGCAGCAACACAATGTCTTGGGCTTTTCTGAAACTTTTGGATTTGCCACTTTGTTTTTTAAACAAGGGCTTCAGGAAGGGAGAGTGCGATATAGTCAATGTTTTATCCTAAAGGCAATGTGTCAGAATGTTGGAGAGAGAAATAAAAAATGAAATTGGTTCTCCTAAACCTTGTTGATGAAACCTGTCAGTGAGTTAATAAGAGAGATCATGGGACTTAAAAACACTTTTTCATGAACTGACAGAGCTTTTCAAGCACCTGAAGGTTTTCTTTTCCCTCCTATTCAGGTTTTTACTTTCACTAACTTTACTGCACACTGCCCATTGTTCGTAACCTTAGTGTAACAAGCAGCATAAACTTGTTTTGAGCATCTACCATGCTCATTTGTTTGTAGCCTTTTTATCTTCCCACAGAAAGAACAACACTGTCGTTTGGATCTAGGCCACTACATTCTTAACAGCAAGAGAATGGCAGTCAGCAAGCAGTTACAATGCACATGTACAAAAGAAATTGAATCAAGCTGCTCTGTGCCATGATATAGGAACTTGGACAACTTACTGATTGACATCTGTGTTGGATTCTCTGCTCTAGCCCCTGTGTCATCATACAGCTATATATTTGATACAACAACTAGCAAGATGTCTTTGAAATTTCATGGGCAGAAAGGTTTGAAATATGCCTTCTCCCACCAGTCTGGCCACTGTTGGCTTCTCCCTCCCATTATCCTCAGATGGGATGGCCACCTTCGGTCATTTTTTTTACCAGACACTTCCATTTTGGCCTATGGGAGTGTCAGGTAAAATACCACCACAGGTGGCAACCCCTAGTCCCAGGACAGTTCACTCAAGCCCTCAGATGCCATCCTGTTAGGCCACCTGTCTCCATAGTGCTGGTCAAGCCTTTTTTCAGGCTGCCCCACCCTCTATACTCAATACCATGTCAGCCCCATGGCATCAAGCCTCTGAGAACTGTGCTGATTGTGACATCAAAACCAACTGAACTCATCATGCTTCTTCCTCTCCCAACTTACTTGCATCCTTGGAGTCTATTAAGGCTTCTTCAGGTAGTTTCAGACAAATGCATTAGACTATGTAGAAATAAATACTTGTTATTTGCATATTACCTAAAATCCCTATTAGAGTAGATTAGATTATGTATTATCTAAAATCCCTACTGTGTTACAATATGCACAGTATATATTATTAGCATCTATGTATTAAAGTTGCACTTCAGGGACCTGTCTGAGATCAGACCCTCATTGTGCTGATAAGTGTTGTTTAGATACAGAGTTTGAGACAATCTCTGCCTTAAAAATCTCACAATCAAAAGAGACTATACAGATAACACAGATAAATGGTGAAAGGGAAAATAGAGGCACAGGGAGGTGAACTGTCTTGCCAAAGGTCACCCAAGAAGTCGGAGGGTAAAAAACAGAAGTGACTGCACCAGCAGCAACAACCCAACCCAGCTCAGGTCAGGAAGCTGCTGTGGATATGGTCTGGACTGGGTCGGGCCATGGAACAAATGTTCATACGGCGGGGAGAGCATGAATGTGAAGTCGCCTGGTCCTGCCTCGCCCCCTCATGATGGGTAGCCATTAGGGATGTGCGAACAGAACACGGTTCGGATCTTCGGATGTTCAGTCGTTCAGCGAACATCTGAAAATACTGATACCGATAACTAAATCGACATTTTTTTTTCTGTATCCATATCATTTGGCCCTGAAACCACCCCTGGTCTCCATCCCTGGTGCCAGGAAGTCTGCTCCTCAGTTGCCTCCCCCTTCCAGTCACGTTTTACCACCCAAAGTCACATCTTTCCCGCCCTCCGAACTCATCCTAACTTTTCCAAACTGTTCAGCCGTTCGAATGTTTGTTTTGGACGTTCGATTTGGTCGTCTGAACAGGCCGAGTTCGGCCTGAACTCCGAACATCCGAACCGCATTTACACATCCCTAGTAGCCATGGTGGCTAGCCATGGTGGATCTGATCCTGGCCAGTGGAGACAGACGTGCAAAAACACTCTGACCCACTGTGCCCTGATTGAGTTGGTGCTAGCTGGGACTGGGACTTTGACCATTTGCTGAGGTGAAAGCCTAGGCTAGCCACCAACATGCCTGACACAGTCCAGGTGAACATCTGGTGGCTTGGTAACAAATCTGAGAGTGGCCCATGGGCCAAAGTGGGCCAGAGTGGGTTACTGTCACATTTGTTTTTACCCAGAGGCAGAGATGGGAATAAAATCCATGCTTTCTGAGTCCCCAGTCCAATGTCTTATCCCCTGGATTAGATTACCATGGTAAGATACAAAGCGACCCTGAAGAGTTTACCATCTAAATGGGTAAATAAGATTAATCTGATTTACACATTTACCCATATCTGCAAGAGATATAACATATAACTACAGTGGCCACAGTGATCACTGGCAAATATAAGATTACTGTATTTCAGATTTGCTTTAAAAAATGCAAGTATTTTACATTTTTTGACTTCTTACCTGGTGCAAGCCTGTGTTTTGCCATTGAAACCAATGAAACTATGGTCTGGAGAAGGGGGATTACAGCAGAGGGAATGTATGAAATAGGTTTGAGCAACCAGTAGATCTCTATTATTGCAATTTCTGCATCACTTTCTAAAAATACCAAAATAAGAGAAAGTAATGTGGATAGGACAAATAAAGGGGATGAATAAAATATTCAACATCCTATAATATTTATTAAGTGCCCTTGCCCTACAACGGCCACCCAGGCAGAGTGTGTGGGTGGGAGTTGTGAGGGTGGGAGGCTTTGTCCCACCCCCGTAAAAGGAACGAGGTGCACCTCCGGGCTGCTGAAGACATTGCTATGGCAACCTGCATTGGTGCAAACCAAGTCTTGCGATGCAGGATTTGCGGACGCCATTTTGTGTTGCTCGGAGCTCCTGCGGCAGTTTGTGCTGAGGAGTCTGTGGAGAAGGAAGCACCCACCCATCCATTCACCCTTATTGCACTGCACTGTGGGCATAACATAGCTGGTCGCCTGTTAGTGGGGGCCGTGAAGGAACTTTTTCTATTGGGCACTAACTGGCTGGGTGCCCGGTAGTTTTTTTGCCTTCCTCACAGTGTCTTGGATACCAGAATTCGACTAATTGGTTATGGTGGCAAAGGGTTATTGTGTCAAACCCATTGGGCTTGGGGGGGCAGGGGACAGGGGTGGTGGTGCAGAAGTAATGTTGTCGCATTCTGTCAGGGGTTCAACTATAAGCTGCACAGCAGAAGTGGATTTTCAGTAAGCGTGCAACCACACAAGCTGCAGGGGTTTGATTCCTGCACAGCTCCATGGCGATAAGTGCAGCTTCCACACTGCAGGATCAGCATAGGGATCTGGATAAACAATGGTTTGCAGCCAGGCCACTACTGGAGATCCCACCATAGCCAGGGCAGGCCGAGGTGCCAGCTACAAGCAGGTGCTTGTCCCAGCTCTGCTTCCTTTGCTCAGTCCAACCAAATTTCCGCCCTGGTCATGACATGCCAGCGCACAATGGGTGACAGCGCCCTCTGCTCAAAGCCACGCTGCAGAGCTCACCACACAGCAGGGCAAAAGGGGTCCCAGCACATGGGCAACCACTCCTTGAGCAGCCTTACCTCATATAAGGTACCCGTCGCTTCGACCATGTGCAGCCCCTCCTCTCTTCGCTTCACTGGCTTCCCCTTTCTGAACGAATCCTGCATAAGCTCCTAGTCTTCACCTATAAAGCTCTTCACTCCCCCCTACCTCTCTGCACTTATCGCCCTCCATACTCCAGCCTGTGCACTTCGCTCCTCCTCTGTCCCTTCTCTCACCCTTCCACGCCTTCCCTGCTCCCCTAAGCGCCTTTGTCCCTTCTCACTTGCTGCCCCCCATGCCTGGAACTCCCTCCCTGTCCACATACGCCTTGCCCCCTCCCTTCATACCTTCAAATCTCTCCTTAAAACTCACCTCTTTCGCTCTGCTCTTTCTGACTCTTTATCCTGCTGAGCTACTATTTCCTATACCTACAATCTGTTTACCCTTATCCTTGCCACATGGACCTGCCTGCTGTCATTCTCATCGTAACCAAGCCAAGTACGTACACTTGAGACCTCGCATCTTCATGAATGTTAGACCCCTTGTCTCTCCCTCTGTTCCCCTTCCTAAGTCTCTCCCCCAGCTCCTGTCTCTCAGATTGTAAGCCCTAGAACTGTGGTAGTGCTTACCACCAGCTGTTCCCCACGATTTTATGAGATCACAACCGGTGGTAACTGCTACTATGGTTTGGGGCAAAACATGGTGAACTGGTGGATGTGACCCCGGGGTGGGGTTAAGTGTGGTAAAGTGTGGCTAAGCCTCATTGCGTCACTTCTGAAAATACCCGATGTGAAAGGGAACTGACTTGTGATTATGAGATTATTTTGAGAGGTGACGGGAAATAACTCAGGGCATCCAGGAACATGTGGAATATATACTGACTCCGTTCATTTTAAGAAACTTGCCAAGTTGCGGCAAAATCTTGATTGTTTTGCTCATGTGAATAATTTTACTCACTTAAGGAGGGGGCTACTTATTTGATTAAGGTGAAAAGGAATTGGCCCCATAGTCAGAAGTTAGTATTTGCTAGAAGTTACCACCTTCCCATTTCTGCTTCAGTAGTAGTAGAAGAGTGCAGTTTCATTATTAGTTTTGGTTATACAATTTTAGATCTTCAGTTGCGGTTTGCATGACAACTGGCAGTGTTCTATATATGGTCAGTGGTTGCTACTTAACAGGCTATGCATTATAAAGGGAACCATTTTCCAAGGGGGTTTTGGTATGTCTGTATTACTCTCTAAAGTAAATTATGATTCATTGCCTTGGTCAGCTTGAGTTGATTCTCACTCACTGACAAAACAATAGTGGTAGAGTCTTATTTTAAACAAGTACTTCTGCTTTTTGCATTACTGATAACTAAGCAGATGAAACCACAAACCTGAAGAGTACAGAGGATTTACCAAAAAGTTAGTCATGCATCGTTCAGAATAATTCACTACTTGCTAGTAACTGATGTCCAGCATATATATTCATTTTTTTTCTCTCTCCAAAGAAAATTCCTGCTTATCAACATACAATGCTTATAGCATCTTGTAGCCAAGATTTCCCAAAGCAGTAGCTTAAAGGTGAAAGCCTATGTTCCTATTTTGGTTGAATCCTGAATAAGTGACATACTTTTCAGAACTGCTTAGCACCTACACATTCCAGTTCAGCTTAAATGAGATTCACAAATAAATATACAGCAAACTTGCCAGTTTATTAAGCTCCATGAAGTAATTCTGGAGAGTTCATTATTTTGTCTCTCCAAGTGGATGCCGCCTACTGATCTGGGTCAGGAAGGGGGAAAAACTTTAAACTCATTCTCTCTCTCTCTCTCTCTCTCTCCTCCTTTATAATCAGTGCCCTGTGAATTCCACACTTTTGCAATCTTAACCAATCAATTTTATGAAACTTGACACATGTCCAGATTGCTAGGAAAATTTGCCTCCAGAAATTCAGAATAACAGCTAGATTGGGCAACACTGTGAGCTACCCAAAGGAACATAGGCACTATGAGCTATTTATTTATTTAAACATATATGCCATCCTTCCCAGGGGCATAATGAAAGACATTAAATACAAAAAAACCTAAAAAAAAGCACCCAGCCCTATCACAATCCTTCACAAACACACCCAGCACCACTACCACCCTTCCCAAACCTCCAAACCATCCCAATCCCCTATCCCTGCCCACCAAATGCCTTTTCAAATAAATATATCTTGCAACACCTCCGGAGGACACGCAGGCTCGGGCTCAAATGAACCTCCAGGGGAAAAGAATTCCAAAGCATCAGAGAAGCAACCGAGAATGCCTCCCTGTGAAGACAGGTGGTCTCTCAGCTATGTGGAGCCCAGATCATTTAGGGATTTAATGGTCAAAACCAGCACGTTGAATTGTGCCAGAAAACTATAGGAAGCCAGTGCAGACTTCAAAGCACCGGTGTAATGTGCTCCCGGTGCCTTGCCCCCAAAAGGAGCCGAGCCGTCGCATTCTGCACCAGCTGCAGCTTCCGAACCATCATCAAGGGCATCCCCATGTAGAACACATTCCACTAATCTAGCCATGAAGTGATGAAAACGTGGATGACGGTGGGCAGATCTGAATAAGAAATAAAAGTTTGTAGCCTCCTCACTGGATGGAGTTGGTGAAAAGCACTCCTGGCCACTGCTGCAACCTGATAATCCAGGCACAGCGAGGGGTCCAGAAGCACTCTGAGGCTATGAACCTGATAGACCGGGGGTGGGGGTGGGGGCAGATTCAATCAATAGCTGGAGTTCCAATTCCCTCCAAGTCACAAGACCGGCCAACCATCATAACCTCGGTCTTGTCTGGGTTAAACTTCAGTCAGCTCATCCTTATCCAGGATTTCCATCATTTCCATAGGAGGCACGCCTTGGACCTGATCTTTGGAATTAATGTGGAGTATTTTTGATCAAGACTTGATCTTGCCACTGCTCAGGACTCTCTGGTAGTTTTTGTAATTTTTGATCAACTCTGTACTCCCTGTAGGCAAACATGCACAGCTGCAGTCCCCACAATGCTGGATCCAGTGAAGTTGGGGCCCTGTGCAAAAATGGTCAGATAGGCTCCTCCAAACATAGGACTGTTGGATGGACACATGCTGACTCACCCATGAGAAAAAGGAAAGTATTACTATAATTAATTCAGGGACTAGGACTCCCTGCATTACAAGCCCTGTGGGTCCACAATATGTTACGCATCTGTTGCTATTTCTCGCTTACTCTTGGGCTTGGAGTCCTGAATTGCTGTGGGCCCTCAGTTGGACGGAGCGCCCCATGTTTGAGGCTCAGTGGGCCTATATTTCATGCCAGTGCCTCTCACACTCATGTTATTGCAATTTCGAGTATTAATGGTGTATTCAAGTGTATATTGTGGGCTGGGGCCCCTGTGTAACTTCCCCAACTAGGGACCATGTGTGATTTCACAGTCTGGCCTTGCCTGGATACAGCCCTGACTCCACAGGATTATTTTAGCTGTTTGACAATTAATCCGCTTCCTCCTGCCAAGGATAAAAGTGCATCCAAATGTATTTGACAGCATGCACAAAATAGCCCAGTTTGGTAAATATTATGTGTCAATCCGTGAGGGGCAATCCTCCCCCTCCCACAAGTCAAGATTTTGCTTTTTTTGTGAACTGACATCTCCCATAAAAAGACGAAGACATCAGTTACTAAACTCTGACCAAATCACAAGAATAAATGCATTTGTTGAGAGCAGAAGTTAACAAGAATTTGATGGCAAATTCGTGTGTGAAAGCACTTAACTGACAAGGAAAGCATGTGCATCTCTTAAGAGAGACCGAAAAGATGCCGATGATGATTGCTCATTATATTCAAGGCACTGCAAATTTTGCACTGCTGTGATTGCTGCAATTTTCACAGATTTCTTGCAGAAATTGCCTCCAGCAGCGCAGAGTTACAGCTCAAATGAGGAGCTAATGGGGTGCTGGCGCTGTGTGCTAGCCAATAGGGTGTCAGCACTGCCAGTTGCCAGAATATATTCATGGGCCATGGCGTCACCTCACAAAACCCCCCCAAATAGAAACCCTTGCCCCCCCCCAGAGAAAAGCACCCTCAACTTTTGTGAGTTTAAGATATAAAACAGTCATAATTAATGAAATGGCTTGCTGTTGTGATTTGTGGCTTGTGATTTGCATTCACAAATTTGCACCATTTGTGCAGTGAAGTTAATTTGCATCATTTAAGTGATTTGCAAAATTTGGGTTTCATCATAGTCACAGAATTTGAAAAAAAAACAAACCACCAAGCCAACACCTGCAGATTACCTAGGACCCTGACTACAGTATCGTTGATGTAAACACATGTTCCAAAAAAAAGAAAAAAGAAAAGATAATTTAAGCATAGCATAAAAACAAGCAGAGGAACATGGCTGCAATGAGATGTCACTTAACATGTGTTCTGCTTTTTTCCATTGCTAGGAACTGCACAAAACCAGATGTGTACAAGACAGCAGCATGCCCCAATATAACAATGAGTAATAAAGAGTAACTCACAATCATAGGATGCATGACACAATAATGAATTGTATATTATATGTCTGAAAAACACAATCAAAAATGTCAATTTCTTCCCAGTGGAAGTTCACTGTCTGAATGGAGAAATAAGGAAAATTCCATTTCAGGTCTTTCATGCTATTTTCCTGTGAATAAGGAAAATTACAGATGTTAAGATCATTTCTCCCTGCCACATCCCCCTCAAAAGCCCTCACTTGCCATAACATCAATTGTTTAATTATACATTGATTAGGCTACAAGTTCTTCATTTTAAAGATAAATATACCATATCCTGAAATCACAACTCTTGTGCATTGGATCACCACTAAACACTATTGGGCCAAATCAGAACAGCTGCTTGGCACAGTAGGAAATCAAAGCTGAACTCCATCCTGAGCCATTTGGGCCATTGGACTGGTGTAGTTAAGGCACACCAGTTTCTGCAGCCTATAGTGCATAAGAGAGTGGTGTGACCAGCATCATGTCTGGCTACCTTTGATTTTGCCTACCCAATGGATTGGGTACCCATTCACAGCTGGATGGACTTGAGGCAGCCATCCTATGTGAGACTAAGAACTTGAGCCCACAATCTTCAAGGATGTAGCTGAGTCATCAGCAAATGATGCTGATAAATTGAATGTTGCTTTTCTGTTAACTAATTACCCAGAGTCGTGTATGTGATGACAAATGTAGTGGGGTGGTTTTGTGTCTGTTTTTAAAGCTGGGGTGGAAAATCAGGCAGGATGGTTTTCGGGGAAAGATTCTAGGAAGAACCTCAAAGTGAAGCAGAGAAAGAGAGGGAGTAATATCAATGTAATTCTCCTTGTTTTAATAAAGCCCCTTGCCCTATTTTATAAAAACATACTGTTTTCTGGGATTACTCCCTATTGTCAGATGACAGCAATTGGGATGTGCTGCTGCAAATGCTTTCAGAGGAAACAAAACCCCTACAAATTGACAAGAGGGATCTTTTGTAAGAGTAAGAGTTCTTATTAGGGCTGAAATGAGATTTCACAAAGACAAGAATTCCTGTCAAAATCCTGACTTCAATTATTGTCTCAGTCGAATTGAGACCTCTCAGTACTCATCAATGTCTCAATCGAATTTCATTTCCTGATTTCCTGAATTGATCTTACTGGAATCCTTTACCACGTTTGCTGTTTACCGCTTTGCAATAAATTTCAAATCCTGAGACATAATACTGATGTCACTGCATTCCATTCTTCCATGTTTGGTCAACAATTTGGATGGAACAGTTTTGATTAGTTGGCGGGGAAAATAAAACCCATTGCAGTGCCACTTCCTCCTTCTTTTGCTGGTGACTTTGCAGTGGCTGCTAGGGGTAAATGTGTGCATGATGCACACCAGTCTGTCTTTGTGGTATGTTATTCAACATGGAACTCCCACTCTGTATAGTATTTGTTTGGGTAATTTCAGACATGCTGGGCACAGAGGCCCAACACGCTCAACCCTGGACCAGGATCCATCTCAGATCCTGGTCAGTGATGAAGCCATCTGTTCTTTAGACATGCCAGCTTCCATCACACTGGGGAATCTCGGAGGGGGCGATAGCTGTCTAAGGGGTCAGTATCAACTGAATTTTTTTTATCAGGGTCTGTACAACTACCATTTTAAGGGTAGCTAGCTGGTACCCTTCCTTCCCAAAGGAAAGTACAATCCTAGCCAGCTGTCAGCCACCTCGGCCGCTTCTCGGCCCAATGGCTGCACACGGCAGCTGGAGACCCCGCCCCCAGCCTTTCAGAGGATGAAGCGACGCACAGCACAACGCTGCCGCCACCTGTGACGCCGGCAGCCCCTGACACAGCACCATCAGATGGACCCTCCTGCAATGCGGCAAGGCCACGACCCCCCCCGCATCGCTCTGAGCACCTCCAGGCGCCTGTAGGGCATGGGGCTTGTCCTTTATCTGCCGCCCTTGCAGAGAGCTCTGTGCCGGTGAACAGAGCCTATGCCTGGAGAGAGACTGGCCCCCTGCCTGACAGCTAAGTGCCTTTGATCTAGACTTGATTGTGCTCCCCTTATTGTGTTTCCCTCATGCTCCTTGGTACCTTGCCTTATTCCCCTTTTGACTCCGATTGAGTGCTATTGTGCCTGAATCCCATTGTGTTGTGGCGTGAGAGCGTACCCATCCCCCTTCATTCCCAGAGAGCGAGAGTGCTGTGAGAGGGCCTTCGGGCCCGGGTGACTTCCCCACTGACAGATTCACCGGCATATCAGCCCCACATCCCTGGCTCCTCAGGATGGATATTGTCCAGGAAATAGGGAAGTTGGTCCTTCCCAGAGGCAAAAGGGAAACGTCAAGGGTCGGGATGGGCAGGGAGCATCTCGACCCTAAAGATTATCCCATCCCTTACTACCGACACCCCCGTAATTTATGGGTGCCTATGACACTGAGTATTGCCCCGCACTGGTCATTGGTTGTTTGGGTACTGGTGGATTCCGGAGCCTCTGCTAATTTTATCAACGAGACTTTGGCACGAACCTCCAAGATCTTTATCTGATCCAAAGAGGTCCCTGAGCTGTACAAACCATTGATGGGTCCCCTCTCGTGTCAGGCCCTGTTACCCAGCAAACCACCCCCCTCTCCTGTGTGATAGGGTCTCATTGGGAAACCCTTACTTTTGATGTGGTGTGTGCCCCCTTTTCCTTGTGGTCCTGGGACTCCCCTGGCTCGCATGCCATGAACCCCACATTTGTTGGGCCCAACGGCATCTCCAATTCAATTCCCCCTACTGCAATTGTATATGACCAACTCCCCTCCAGTTGTCCCTAGCAGCCGCTAGCAGCACCTCCAAGCAGCCAGAACCGAGGCTACTCCGAGAGTACATGGACCTTGCAGAGGTTTTTAGTAAAACTCATGTGGCCCAATTGCCTCCCCACCATCCTTATGACTGTCCTATTGACTTAATTCCGGGCACCGAGCCCCCTTTTGGATGCATTTATGCCCTTTCCACTCTGGAACTGACAAAACTTCACAAATACTTAGAGGAAGCCCTTAAAAACGGTTTCATATGGCACTTGACCTCTCCGACAGGAGCCCCCATCTTTTTGTCTCAAAGAAGGATGGGGGCCTAAGACCCTGTATTGATTACCGGGGCCTCAACAGTATGACTATTAAAAACCGTTACCCTCTGCCCCTTATACCCGAACTACTGAACCGGCTCCAAGGTGCTCAGATATTTACAAAATTAGACCTCCGGGGAGCCTACAACTTGCTGCGAGTGCGCGAAAGAGACGAGCGGAAGACAGCATTCCAGATGCTGTATGGACACGTTGAATATCTGGTCATGCCATTTGGGTTGGCTAACGCTCCTGCCGCGTTTCAACACCTCATCAACGACATCCTTCGAGATATAAGACACCTTTGTCATAGCATAGTTAGACGATATCCTCATCTACTCCACATCACATGAGCAACATGTGCAACACATTCGACAAGTCCTCCAGTGCCTAAGGACCCACAAACTGTATTGTAAACAGGAGAAATGTGCATTGCACCTCTCCACCTTTGAGTTCCTGGGGTTCGTCATTAGCCCAGACGGAATTCAAATGGACCCAAAGAAGATTCTTGCCATCCAGCAATGACCATCTCCGAAAACGGTTAAGGCCCTACAGTGTTTTCTTGGTAGTATTAATTATTATCGACAGTATATTCCCCACTATGCAGAAGTCACCAGTTCCCTTACATAACTTCTGAAAAAGAATCACCCCTGCAGCTTCCAATTCTTGAAGGGGGCCTTTATGCAAGCACCTCTTCTCCAGCATCCTGACTTTCACAAACCTTTCTTCGTGGAAGCTGACACATCCAGTATTGCCATCGGAGTAGTGTTGCTTCAACAAAACACTGTCAAAATTTGCCTACAACAACGCCCCAAATGCTTCTCTTGGAAACTCTCCCTTCTACATCACCTATGGATACCATCCCCAGATGACCACTCCAGATTTGCCTTCAGTGACTGTTCCTGCGGCGGGAGCCCTGGCCCAGCAGTTGCAACAAGTTCACGCACTGGCCAAAGCCACACTAGAAAAGGCAAGGCAGCAATACAAGCGACATGCCGACCACCACCGACGGCCAGTGCCACAACTCCAACCAGGAGATCTAGTGTGGCTGGATTGTTGCCACTACCCATCTAGATGACCCTCACCAAAACTGGACCACAGGTATCTAGGACCCTTTCCCATTCTAAAGCAGGTGAATGATGTTACATACACTCTACGACTCCCCCCTCGACTTCGCATTCACCCCACGTTCCATGTGTCCTTGCTCAAGCTGGCAACCCTGCTAGATGACCCTACAACCTCGGTGAGCACCTCTGAACCTGACTCCCTTGACCTGGATCCCGTTTACGAGGTTAGTGCTATCCTGGATTCGAAATTACACCGTGGAAGGCTCCATTATGTTATCGACTGGTGGGGATTTGGCCCTGAGGAACGTTCATGGGAACCCGCCGCACATGTCTCTGCCCCCCCCAGCTCCTCCGACTTTTTCATCATCAGCACCCTGATAAACCAGGCCCTGCTTGCCGCTGGAGGGGAGGGGCCTTCGAGGGGGGTACTGTCAGCCACTGCAGCTGCTTCTCAGCCTGATAGCTGCACCCGGAAGCTGGAGACCCTGCCCCCAGCCTTTCAGAGGATGAAGCGACGCACAGCACAATGCTGCTGCCGCGGCCTGTGACGCCGGCAACCCCCGACACTGCACTATCAGCTGGACCCTCCCACGATGCGGCAAGGCCACGCCCCCCCTGCATCGCTCTGAGTGCCTCCGGGCATGTGTAGGGGGCGGGGCTTGTCCTTTATCTGCCACCCTTGCAGAGAGCTCTGTGCCGGTGAACAGAGCCTATGCCTGGAGAGAGATTGGCCCCCTGTCTGACGGCTAAGTGCCTTTGATCTAGACTTGATTGTGCTCCCCTTATTGTGTTTCCCTCGTGCTCCTTGGTACCTTTCCTTATTCCCCTTTTGACTCCGATTGAGCTCTATTGTGCCTGAATCCCATTGTGTTTGTGGCGTGAGAGCATACCCATCCCCCTTCATTCCCAGAGAGCGAGAGTGCTGTGAGAGGGCCTTTGGGCCCAGGTGACTCCCCCTTCCCCTCTGGGGTTGTCCTTCTACCCTTGACCCCACAGTGTGAGAGCCCCGGGACCCGCTTCTCCGCCCCTCCTGGGTTCCTTATCCCTGTCTCCCTTCACCATCCCCACGGCGTTTTCCTCCCTACCGTGGTGTGAAAGGAGCTGTTGCGTGGAACCCCTTTCCGATAATTGCTCTGTGCCCTATGATGATAGGGGCCTGAGTTCCTGGTGCGACAGCACACGGAACGGCCCACATACTATCCTGACGGGCCTCCAGAATTCCCGTTTAGCCATACAGAGCTTCCTGACTGAGTGGGTGTGTGTAGATGCAGGATTTCCCTTTCCCCCTTCTTCCTTGACCCCACTGACACCAGCAAAGGCCCCAGTCTTTCCCAGCTGACTTACACCAACCAAGATGTGTAAGGATCTAATTTACAACTACTCATACACCACTCCTCCGCATTGGTGGGTGACACCAACCGAAACTGATCCAAATAAACAGGAGAAGGCTGAGCGTCCTCCACAGCCCCAAAATCCATCTCTGTCAACAAACTAGAAGTCCCCAAGTTGTGGTGACTACACCCTGACTGCACTGCAGTTTGGGGTTCTGCACTCCTTGTCTCCAGATCTCTTGCTATATTTTTTCTCTGACCAGGGCAGAATGTGTCTTGGGATTGCTCGCAGGTGGCATGTATTGGGCTGTTTGTTTGGGAATCCTCTACTATCCTCACATTTGACCAATCCTAAACCCTGACTTCACCGCAGTTTGGGGTTCTTTGCTCATTCTCCCCAGATTTCTTGCTATATTTCTCTCTGGGCAGGGCAGCCTGTGACTGAGGATTGTGGATGGGTGGCATGGATTGGGCTGTTCGTTTGGCAAGTACACTTTCACACATGAGACATCACATGACCAATCTGGTAATTGTAGACTCCTTGGCCACCACTGCCATCAACAATCAACACATCTGTGTGCTGTGACAGTTAGAATTCACTTGTTTGAGATCTTCCTCACTGTGATTGCTGTCTGATACAACGGGTATTTTCAGATGTTACGAGATCACACTCAACCACAGACAATACCGTGTGGTGGGGAATGGTCTTGTAACATCTGTTTGAGTCCCACCAGAAGGTCACCACAGTGAACCTCCGGCGGGAATCAAAATAACCATGCTTTCGGCACTCGTCCGGGAACCAGGGCTGAAAGCGTGGTTAGCTGAACCACGGCCCGGAATTGGCGGCTAGTAACGTCTGTTACCGGCACCGATTCCAGGCCATGGCCCACACTATGGGTCAAAATCGGACGCAGCGGCCGCCCGTCTCCTGGAGGATGGGTGGCCGGTGGAGTGGGGGGGGCGGGGCTGTGCGGCCGCACGTTGCGCCGCACAGCTCCCTCCCCCCAGATTCCCCGCCGGGATCGGCCAGCACATCTGCTGGCCGTGACGGTGGGATTCCGGCGGGGAATCAAATGGTTGATTCCGTGACGGGGCGAAAGCCGCCCCGTCACGTCTGAAAATACCCAACATTATTCACTATTGCATTGCTAAAGAAAGTGGTATAATAGTTCATCCATTATTGTCACCTCATGTTTGGGAATGTCACCGAGTGTCTCCTTATCGCTTGTGATGGGTGGTGCTATGCCTGTCAGCTGCTGACTTGCCTGATGAAGAACCCTGTGAGGTCAGAAAGCTTGCATATCTCCACCAACTGGAGTTGGTCCAATAAAAGATATCGCTGCACTACTTTGCCTCTATTGCCTATATTTGGGACCAGCACGGCAACCTTATTTTCTCTACAGCTACTGAGCCTGGCATGCCTCTCAAATGTCTTGGATTTTTCAGGACATTCCTGCTTTAAAATCCCTGATTTTTGTCTCATTGATGGCTTGAAAATTACTGTCTTTCATACCTCCCTTCCTAGAGACTCAGCAGCAGTTCCCCTTGACTGCCAGACAGATAATAAAAGAGGTGTTAACTCAGGGATGTCCTGGAAAATCCAGGACACTAGAGAGGTATGGAGCCTGCCCAAAACACAACTGCAATGCATGCCACACATAACTGGCTCAACAATTTCCTCTATATCAGAGTTGGGGAACCTCTGGCCTGTGGTCAGCTGCCAGCCTGAGGGTCATTGCTGTGTGGACTGGAGAGAGATACTAAAACAAATAAGGAATGCTTATTTGAAACCGTGGATGCAACATGAATAATACCAATTGGAAATAAATGATGAGTGTCTCTCAATGATGCCAATAGCCCTTACTGGGCAGTAAATCAATACAATGAAGCTGCATCGCTAAAAAGAAGGGAGAGTAGTGGGTGCAATGTCAAAGAAGGGGCAGAGGAGTGGGTGTGCAAGAAATACAAAGGGCCTCGATAGAAAGACATGGAACGAGTCAAGAGGAGGTGCTGGGATGACATGAACTGGTTGGGATTGCAGCAAGGAGGGCACAGGGACCAACTGGAATGACATGGGAGTGGGTAGAATGACTAACAAGAGGACACCAGGAGCAGCTGGAATAATGTGTGTGTGTGTGTGTCTTGACTCAATCCCTTGTCATTCTTCATCTCTTTATGCCATTCCTCCATATCATTCCAATAACAACCCCTGACTAAGGCTGAAGTTTACCTAATACATGAATGGGATGTCACATTTAGTAAAGAGGGGGAGGGATGAATGATATGAAACAGATTGTAAACCTGAGATAATGGGCATTTTTGCTTGTGGGAATTTAACTTTGGGAATAGATTATATTTCCTTATTCGATTTTTGTATATCTGACAATTAGTGTGTTGTTGTATAAACTATGAAGTGTTTTGATATGGCCAGAAGGCTGATCCAAATAATCTTATTTATTCATTAATTCATTCAACCCCTGACCTTCAATATATTCTGCATCATCCCCATTGTTATTCCAAAAGGTCTTCATTACTCCATCCTTATAATTCCATGCAGTACCTTGACATTCCATGTAACCTGCCTCCCCCATGCACCTTTGGAGTTGGGATGTGGGAGAAACCGGACCTGCAATGCCTGTGGGATGTCCTGTGCAGCCCCTGTCCCCGAGAGCTACGTGTGTGTGTGTGTGTGTGTGTAAGGAAGGACGTGTGGTGCTCTCGCACCTCAGAAATGGGGCAGGAGAGGACCCATTCTGTCCATACTGACCTATGCTGGAGGCAAGGTAGGAGGATAGGCTATGTTGCCTTTCACACATTTTTAAAATGCCAATGCAGACCACCAGGGTTCAACAGGTTCCTCACCACTGCATTATGGTGGTGCGCCCCCTGCTGAAGAAACCATCATTGGATGTGGACGCACACACCAGCTACTGACCTGTCTCTAACTTTCCCTTTTTAGGGAAGGTTATTGAGCGGGTGGTGGTGATCCAGCTCCAGGCGCATCTAGATAGCATTGGTTTCCTGGACCCTTTTCAATCTGGGTTCCACCCCGGCTATGGCACCGAGACAGCGTTGGTGGCTTTGGTCGACGATCTCCGCCAGGAGATGGATGCAGGATGTTCAACATTTCTTAACCTGCTAGATCTCTCGGCTGCTTTGACACTGTGGACCATGGGCTGCTGTTGAGACGACTGCGTGTCCCGGGGGGGTCTGGACGGGACTGTTCTTGAATGTTTCCGCTCATTCCTCTCGAGGAGAAGCCAGCGGGTAGTGCTGGGAGCTGAAACATCTTGCCCCCGGGCCTTGACCTGCGGCGTTCCGCAGGGTTCTGTCTCCATTATTATTTAATGTATATATGCAGCCCTTGGGGGAGGTTGTGAGAGGGTTCAAGGTGCGATGTCACCAATATACTGATGATAAATCTTTTGTCTCCCGAGGGTGCCTGCTTGGAGGTCCCCCGTGTTCAGCGAGGGGCCACACTGGAGAGGGCATTCTCGGTGGCTGGGTTGCGCCTTTGGAATTCCCTCCCAGAGGAAGCTCGCCTGGCCCCAAGCCTTTTAACATTCCGGCGAGTTTGTAAAACCTGGCTGTTCACCCAGGACCTTTGGGGAGGGGTGTGCGTGTTAGGGTTTTTATCTCCATCCTACCCTTATTTATTGTTTTATTTTGTCCTAGCCCTGTTCTAATTGTTTATATTATTAAGATTGTTTTAAATTTTATATTATTGTATTTTTTATGTTTTTAAAATTGTTAGCCGCCCCGAGCTGTTTTCAGGAGGGGCAGGATAAAAGATAAAATAAATAAATAAATAAATAAATAATGTTGGTATTTGGAATGTGTTTCTTTTTTCAAAGGATGCAGTATACTTCTAAGACAGAGGGTGATTTCAGACGTTACGTTTTTGGCATTCACCACAGTCAACCGCAGTCAAACGCGGAGGGTGGTGAAAAAGCCGTGTACGTTTGTTGGCACACATCCAGATGTTCACCACAGTCAAACGCGGTCCGGGGTGAACCTACCACGCTTCATGAGGTCAGGGCGGGAGGAGGTCCAGAAGAGTGGTGGATGCTCACCACAGCAGGGGTGAATGAAAAGTAACTTCTGAATGGAAACCACCAGCTGCAGTGGAAGGAAACGACCACGGGCCTTGGTGGCGACATGCAGCATCGCTGCTAGGCAACCAACAACAAGCAGAACATGGAGGGAGATTTAAAGGGCAGGCAGCAGTAGGGAAACGTGTGCTCGCTACCGTCTCTAACCATGCACCTGTGCCGCATATATGTACACCTCCACCACCCCACCCCTCAGGGCCATTGGGTGTGCACTGGTGGCCACACAGCTTATGTTGGAAGGGCTAGCGGCCCGGGAGCTCAGCCCCCTGCATTGGGGGTCTGTCGGTGCCGGTGGCGAGGGGGTGGGGGTACACCGGGGTGCCTCTGTGCTCCCTCAGTAGCAGCTGTGGTGCCGCATTGGGGGTACCCTGTCCTGTCTCCCCCCTGGGCCCGGGGCTTTGGTCCCCGGGACGCTGTGTCTCCCTGTGCATGCTCTTGCTAATGTTCCTATCCATCTAGCAGGTGTGTATGCGTGGGGCTGTCCGGCCTTGAATGCGGGCAGCTATGCGCTGCCCACTCCCTTTGCCTCCCTCCACAGCGGCCCCATTGTTCCCGACCTGCCATTATCTGTCGGCCTTGGCAACCCCTGTCTGCCTGTGCAGCCCCCCTGCCCCGTATCCCATGCTTCCCCCATGGCCACTGTGGCTCAGACCCTCCAGGAGCTGTACCATGGCAGCTGCATCTCAGTCCGAGGTCCCGCTCAGTGGCTCTGGGGGCTCTGTCTGTGCCTGGTCCGCCCGCGAGAGCATGGCCCTTTGCGACCTGTGGCGCTTTGACTATGTCGTGACCGCTGGCGACTGCCGCGTGCACTGTGAGGAGCTGGGGCTCGCCCCCTTCCCTGAGGGGTGCCTACCATTAACTCTGGGGGGCCTTGTGGTGTGGAGTCCTGCCGAGACAGCCTCCGCCCTGTGTGTGTGTGCCTTCCTGGGATATGTGACCTGCCTGAGTGAGGGTGGCCCTGCCGTGTCTGTGTCCTACTTCATCAGCATGCAAGGTGTGCGTGGGTATCCACGCTCCCACGGGGCTGCCTACTACCATCTGCTGGAGCTATCCCATCTGCCCTGGCCGCCTGTGGCTGATTATGGCATGCCCCCCGCCCCCCGGACCTGAACTGGCGGCCCTGTCTGAGGTGTGCAGCCACTCTGATGTGCAACTCAGGATGAGCTGTGCATTTCCCTTCGAGGCCTTCTATCTGATCTGCTTCCACATGGCCACCCACGGCTTCTGCCAGGGTCTGTGGCAATGGCCCCGATATGTGCACCTGCTGTCGTTACCACCCCCTCCACCTGATGGTAGCCCCAGGAGCTGGGTCTAGGGCATGCCGGCCACATCTGGCATCCGGGTGCCTCCTCAGTGCCCTCCTTCCGCCTGTGGCCTGGGTGCTATCACCACTGCCTTCTGCTGCCTTGGGACTGCTGGACCACCTAGGACCCGCCTCCGCCCACCTTTCGCCCTTTCACCTGGGACCTGTGGGCGCTGGCCCAAAACCCTCCGGGTGGCCTCCTGTTAACATGTCACTGACAGCCCTCTGTCTCCGTGAGCTGCGTCCCCCACCCTTGCACCCCGCTCTCCTGCACCTGGCCTGATGGCCCCTGTTCCTTGGGGCTGGGGTCGCTCCCTTGCCTTGGTGGCCCTTGACCATGAACCAGCCTTCCACCGGCCCCCTGTTTGCCTTGGGGGTGTGTCTGGGTGGCCTTGCCTTGGGGCGGGTGGGGTGTGTGTGTCCGTGCCTTTGTCCGGTGCTTCCCCTCGCACACTGGGTGTGCTTCTCCTCCTGACTCATGTTCCGTGACTAGACGTTGTGCTGGTTCCCCCCCCTCCCAGACCGGGCCCTGCACTCCCCTTGCTGCTGCTCCTTCTCCCACGCTGTTTATCCTCACGCTCCTGAGCTGTATGCCTCTCCGCTGGGCCATTGCCGCTTGTGCCCTCAATAAATGCCTGTTGTGCTTCACTGTGCCTTGTGTTGCCTCCTGTCTCATTGGACTGCTGGGTCCCCCTTCCCCTTGCCTGCTGGGCTCCTACCCCCTCCCCCTCCTGCTGGGCTGGCTGTGCCGGCCCCTCGCTACCCCCCCCACCTCCTGTGTGTCCGACCAGCCGTGGGGTTCCCTATCCCCCTCCCGGTGTGTGCCTCCCTCTGCCCCCCTGTCCAGCTCCCCTGTGTTGTGTGGGTGTGCTGCTTCGTGTGTGTGTGTGTGTGTGTGTGTATGT
The DNA here is from genome assembly GCA_003113815.1 of Sphenodon punctatus. Lineage (NCBI taxonomy): Eukaryota > Metazoa > Chordata > Lepidosauria > Sphenodontia > Sphenodontidae > Sphenodon > Sphenodon punctatus. The sequence goes on along the minus strand of QEPC01002063.1, from coordinate 91,588 downwards.
GTGTGCGCTTCTCGTTTTGAAGTGCGTGCGCCTTCCGTGTGGCTGCTGTTTGCGAGCGCTGCCTGCTCTGCAGCTCCCTCCACCCCCTCCCTTCGTGTTTCCCTTCCCTGGGTGGGGCCCTCCGCTGTCTTTGGCTTCATTTGCCCTCCGGCTGCCATGTTTGCGTCCGTGCAACCCCGGTGCCTTGTGGGTCTCCCACCACAGTTCTCACCACCACATCATGTTTGCAGGGTTCCTCCAGCCCAGGTTCACTCCGGTTGGCCCCGGGTGGTGGTGCCACCCCTGTCACACCTGTTGGGGCCATGCGGCTCACCACAGACCGCAGTGAAGATCTTGACACCGGGGTGGGATTCACTGTGGTGAATCTCACCACGTCACGTCTGAAATCACCCTAAGAGCACATTGTATTGCATCCATGATGTGTTTCATATCTCTTTGTTTCTGTTATTATTATTAGTAGTAGTATTTACATAGCGCCAGCAGTGTACCTGGAACTGTACAATCAATAGTTATAGACAGGTCCCTACCCCAAGAGGCTTACCATCTAAGAGAGACAAGGGAGAGGTGAACATCAGGAAAGAAGGATACATTAATGAGACTGAGCAGGTGTAGGTGCTTAGCTTAGTTACAGGGTAGAAATACTGAGTGAGGGGGAAAGATGATACAATTTCACTAATGACAAGCTAGGGAAAGCCTGATGGAAGAGGTAAGTGTTCAGGAGGAATTTGAAGGTTGGGAGGGAGGGAGCAGAATAAATGTATCCAGTGGGGGAGTTCCAGGCATGGGGGACAGCAAGGGAGAAGGGGCAAAGATGTTTAGAGGGGCAGGGGAGTCAGGAGCAGGCGAGGGTTGGGGCAGCAGAGCTCCAGGTCAGAAGTGTGGTGGGATACAAGAGCAGAGAGATTTAGATTGTAAGCTTTCAGGCAGGGACTGTGTCTATCTTGTTTTCTGTAAAGCGCCAGGTACATTGCGCACGCTATATAAACGCTAATAATAATAATAATAATAATAATAATAATAATAATAATAGTAATATGGGGGAGCAAGGCCATGAAGAGTCTTGAAGATGAAGACCAGGAGCTTGTGCTGAGTGTATTTGCATAGAGGGAGCCAACATAGGGCAGAGAGAAGGGACTGAAAGTGGTCAAAGCAATGGGCAAGGTTGATGACTTTGGCTGAAGAGCATTGGATGGAGAGGAGGGTGGGGTGGGGGGTGGTGAGATCAGAGCAGGGGAGACCAGAAAGGAGGATACAGAGCAAAGTGACAGGATTTGACAATGAGGCATAAAGGAGAGAGTGGAGTCAAAGATGAATCCCAGACTACGCGCCTGAGGGACAGGTTGAATGGTGACACCCTCAATGGAAATTGAGAGGGAAGTAGGAGGGGAATACGTTGGGTGGGAAGATGAGGAGTTCAGTCTTGGCCATATTAAGTTTGAGTTGGAAGCTAGGCATCCAAGCAGAGATGTCAGAGAGACAGTCAGCGATACAAGATTAGATGGAGAGGAGTGCGTGGGAATGGAGAGAGAGCGTTGCATGTCATCAGCATACAGGTGATCCTGGAAGCCATGAGATTCAATGAGTTTACCCAGAGAAAGAGTATAAAGGGAGAAGAGAAGAGGTAGGGGCGGATTGGGAAATCAAAGTGCCTGGGAAAATATAGTGTTAGTGGTCCTGTGCCGGCGGCAGCAGGCCACAAACAGGTCAATGGGGCGCGGCTTGGGGGGCGTGACTTGGGGCGGTCAGAGTGCACCAGATTTGGAGCCTAGCACAGCTGAGTCCCCAGACTCAGATCCTCAGCAGCCTGGCAGGAGTGAGTGGGAGGTTATGTGGGGCTGGCAGGGGGGCGACTGCCACTGGTGGGGGTACTGGCCCTCATTTCAGTGCTCTGGCTCCCCAAATCACTCTGTTTTAGTGCTCAATGGCCCCCAACCCAAAATCACTCTGTCCCTTGCTATGCATCCTACAGTAAGGCTTCTTCATTCCTACAGCAGCTGTACTAGTATTCCACAGGCCCTGTGTTTATCTTAGCAAAGGGAAGACTGAGGGCAGAATTGATACCAAACTTCAAATATCTACATTATATCCTACATTAAGGCGTCATTCCTTGCTGCTGAGTAAAACTATGCTACTTGGAGACTGAAAGAACCCTCCTACAATAGCATCTTGTCCAGTAAGTGGATGGGACTCCAGTAGGACAACTCTCTTTTTCTCCATCAGTGGTAGTGCCACAGCAGGATAAAAAATCCTGTTCACATATTTAAAACATACAAAACCTCATCAAAGGGCCACATCAAAATAGCTGCATGCTATTAAAAATACCTGATCACACAAGCACGTTCACGTTTAGTAACAACAGCACAAATGTCAAAGACTTCCTGACTTAGTTTAAGAGACAGGTAATACCAGACAGACTTAAAAGGGACAAGCGCAACACAGCAAAGGCAAGCAGCAAATCTGTCTGCTAACACGGAAGCAAGAAGGATGACACATACCAATGACCACAGTCGCAAAAAGGAACATAGGATCACACATGACCAGAGAGGGATCAAACATGGACTGACATTTATAGAAATCAGTCTGTTACATGTACTGTTAATTTATAAACCGCTGTTTAACAAGGAGGTCATGCTGAGAAATGTTAAATCACAAGACAGGGCTGGTATTAGTCACAAGACTAACGGTTAAGTCTCAGGACTTCAAAACCTCAGTTATCACAAGCATCACATTTCTAAAACTTTGAAAATACCTAACAATTACAGGACTAACAGTTAAATCTCAGGATTTGAAAACCTCAATTTTATCACAAGCATCACATTTCTAACATTTTGAAAACACCAAAAATCTCAGTACCAGCAGTTAAATCTCAGGCTGGGGGCACTGGGTTTTTGTTCAGGGGGGAACAGGCTGGGGGCACTGGGTTTTTTGGGGGTGGAACAGGTGGGTACTGGGGTTTGGGGAATTAATGTGCAATGCACCCAGTGTATCCTGCAACCTAATCCTTTCCTATATTAAAAAATAAAGCAGAAGGGGGGGGGGGGGTTTTATGTACTAAGCATCTTGCATGAATACAGACTCAACCTGTGGTTCGAGATATGAACCAATCAAGAACAGAGTCCCAGAAACCAAGAGAGTGTAGCGAATCCAGGAGGAGGCCATGGTCAACAGTGTCAAAGGCAGCAGAGAGATCGAGAAAAATAAGAATAGAATAGAGGCCCTTAGACTTAGCTAAGAGAAGGGTTTTTTGCTCTTTTGTGTGTGTTACTAAAATAGTTTTTGTTCTCAGTTTGAATTGCAGTTCTCATACAGGATGAAGAGGAGTCAAAACAAGAAAGTGGTTGCTCAGACACATCCACAACGTAACATCAGGGAGGATGAGGTTGCAGAATTCATGATGAATGCTTCTCTCCAAACTGAGGACCCAGATGTTGGGTCGCAGTGAGAGGAAGTGTACTGTACACATAGAAGCTGATGGAGGAATTCATGGCTGAGCAAGCATCAATAAAGCAACACCACTTATACTCAGAGAAAGTGGAGGATATACAGCTATAGCTTCCTGAATCAGAACCTGCTGAGGAACCAGAGTATGGGACTGGCACCTCTATCCCTTAATCTGGAGAATGAGATTCATTGAGATTGGGTACTTCTCAATCTTCACTGCTGTTCGCTCCTGTAGAAAGCAGCACTACAGTATCCTTTACTCCTTCACCTCCACCAAGAATGGCACTGGTTAGAATTGCAACGTTTCTTCAGAGTATGGGACAAACCAGCACATCCAGACAGGCCACCTAGGGGTGTGCAGAAGGTACCCTATTCATTTTATTTTAGTTTTCACTTTTGTTTAGGAAAAAAACTCTTCATTTTGGGGGTTTTTTTGTAAAGAAAACATTCATTTCAGGTGGGTTTTTTTTAGATTTTTAAAAATTACAAATACTAATTTTTAAGAAATCATGGTGCATACACAGCCCTTTTCCAAAATGGTGCCAGCAGCATCCACGCCATTTTGGAAAAGGGCAACGGGTTTGCGCATGTGAGGCCATTTATGCATACACAGTGATTTTAAAAAAAATTAAAAATAATAATAATAAAAAAATCACTGTGCATGCACAAATGGCCACTGGACGATTCTGCACATGCACACCCTTTTCCAAAATGTCAGTACTGGTGCCATTTTGGAAAAGGACAGCCAGTCTGCACATGCGCAGTGTGTGGCCATTTTGCACATTCATAGTTTTTTAATTTTATTTTTAAACAAAAACAGATTAAGCAAATGACAATCATTTCCTTATTCATTCATTTTCATAAAATTAGTTATGAACACAAATGGGGCTCCTTTTTTCATAACTAATAGAAAACATTACAGATGCACACCCCTAATGCCACCTCTTCTACCTCATCTGATGCTGTGCTTCAGCCATCAACTGCAACTGCTCTGAGTGAAGAGACACCTCTGCCTCCCATGCCCGGTCCCACTCCCACCTCATCTACCAGGCATGGAACTGCAAGGCAAGAGAAAGAGGCCTTGAGCAGCAGACGCATTCACCATTCCCGCTTGGCTACATCACAGCCAGGGGTGAGATAATGGGCAGGCCAGGGGATGGTGGGTGGGGTGAGGCTGTCTGTGCCTATGCCTATGGCCAGCTCTTCAGTCCACACTGGCGTGTGGTAGGAACTCTGAGACCGTTTCGCCGTGGTTCCACCGGGGGTGGTGGTGGTGGTGGTGGTGGACAGGGAGGTCGTGTGGCCTTGCCTCTCGCCCACCCAAAATGTGACAGCTGCAATTACCCTCCCCAGGGCAGGTAAGGGATCAGGCCAGCCCTGTCCTGTGTGGCTGCACCCTATGATTCCCCTCCCCATTACTTTGTCTAAAACACCATATTGTTAAGGGAATACAACAATTCAGTCTGACTACTCGGTCTGGTACTCTGTCACAGATTGCTACCCAGTCACAGGCTTTATCATCACCTCATCCTGCTGTACAGCTGCAGAGAACAACTTCTTTGGAGGAAGTCAATGGTTTCTTCACCACCCCCTCTGGTTCCCACACTGTCAGGTGTAGCAGGCATGCAGATGATGCTGGAAGAGACCTTTGCCAGGTGACAGGATTACTCTGCCTCACATCCCATGACCCACCAACTTGTATCGGAAACTGCAAGTCAGACAGCAGACAGTATGCTGCCATTCTCCTTGGTGGTTTATTGTTTATTTGGCACTGGCAATTGCCTTGGCCATAAATAACAATATATACAAATAAAATAAACAATTTTAATAAACAAATAAACAATAGCAAACTGTACGTTCATTAACACCCATCATCTAAACACAAACTCAAACCTCCAGGTTGAGTTCTAAACACGGTTCTAAACATAGAAGCGGGACCAAGTCAGCCCTTATCACAAATGCATAGCTAGAGGCTCTTAATCATAGCTATCCCCCAAGCACCGTAGCTAGGCTGCTTTTTTTTGCAAAAACAGCAACATGATAGGTTCTATTTTCATTGTAGTCCCCCAATAGAAAAATCAATTTCTGAATTGGTGGAGCTTCCTGATTTAACAGGGTTCTCTGCAGCAGCAGTCATCTAGGGTCACTATATAATGGACAGACAAGCAAATCATGTAGGACATCCTCGACCCCCNAGCCAGATTGGAGAGGGTCCAGGGAGGAGTTGGCAGCAAAGAGATCCAGGCAGTGGGAGTAGACAACATGTTCCAGAAGCTTAGAGGCGAAGGGAAGGAGGGAGACTGGCTAGTAACTAGAGGGGTCAGAGGGGTCGAGGGTGGACTTTTTGAGGATGGGAGAGACAGTGGCATGCTTGAAGGCGGAGGGGAAGGAACCAATGGAGAGGGAGAGATTAATGACATGTAAAAGGGGTGGGGGGCAACAGTGGGAGCAATGGAGGTCAGGAGGCGGGAGGGGATTGTGAGTTGGTAAATTGGGAAGGTATCTTGCAGTATTTCGAGAGTCGAGAAATTGTACTGGAATTGGAATACGGTTGGGAAATTGATTGCGTTTCCCGATATGGCAAAATTTCTGAAAAGCAGCTATTTAGCTGCTCGTTTTTGCTTGTTAGCTTGCTTGATAGCTTTTCAACTTGTTAACTTGCTTGTTCACTGTGCATGTGTCCTTGGAAAAATTCCAGCACAGGTAATTGCATTTGGCTTGGTTTAGTTCTCACTGTGGTCTCTCAGGTAACTAGGCCTCAAACTATTTGCAGGTAATAATAACAACACCTTGAATCTTATTTGGAGTCAGTGTATACTGGTATAATGTGCTCCAGGTGTGAAATTATGCTTGGTAAATGTAACCATATTTTATACTAGCTTCAGTCTCTGAACTGTCTTAATAAGTAGGTCAATGTAAATTGCATTGCAGTAATCCAGACTTAAGGTGACAAAGGGCTAGATAACTGTGACAAGGTCTGTATTAGAAAGAGTAAGTCACACTCTTTCTGCCAGACACAGGTAGAAGATACTAATAGAATTTTTGCCATATTCCCAACCAGAAGTAATCAAGGTCCACTAATACATTTCAGTATGGCATATTAAAAATAGCATCTACACTCCTTCAATTATGGATGCCTTTGTAGAGTTTTTCAAATTACCTAATGCATGTTCTTCCATAATGGAGATGGTGTTGCAGCTAGTTATCAAAACCTCGCTATGTCTTTTATTTCATTATGTGCACCAGCTAGGGCAAATGAATAGGAATGTAAAGGTTAATATTGCTAGTGAGTTAAAAATAGTCTCCCCCCCCCNAGATGCCCACCAAGCTCCATCCCATCAGAGAGACTGTTTAGTTATGCAGTAAACATTGTGGTTGACAAACATACAAGCCAGTCCAGCACCAGCCTCAAGGGGCTTGTGTTCTTACACATGAACAGTGAGTACATCCATGAGTGGGAGGACTCACAGCTATTGTTTTCAGAGCTGGACCTTGGGAAGGTGGGACACATAGGAGATCCTTCCACCGCACCTGATCCAGATGAGGATGCTTGCAAGGGAGTTTTTGAGCACTGAGCAAAATCTTAGGTTCGGGTTGTTAAAAGGCTTCAAGTTGGAGCAAGCATGTTTGTCAACTAATTGCTTCTGCTTGCTCCAAACTTCTCTGAAGTCATATTTTTGGCTGCCTAGGTGGGGTCGAGTTGACTCCGGTGTGTTCAGGTCCTGCCTGTCATGATGATGATGTGACATAAGTACTCATTTCTGTGTTATACAAGTTTTACATTGCTGTCAAATAAAAGTAATATTTCAGGTTTGTAATTGATTTTTGAGAAATTTTCAAATGTCTTTCACTGGTTGAGTTGGTGTGGCACTGGTCACTAGACACTATTTGCCCGTGACATCCACTTCATGCCCCCTTTTTGTCGCAACTACCGGACTTTGCAGAAGTTAAAAATACACTGCAGAAACAGCTGTCTTAAATCAATGTTACCTCTTGTTGTGCTTATTAAATTAATTGTACTTGCTGTATTTGAAAGATGCCTCAAGGAGCCTTGTAATACGTAGTGTCCACTGTCCAGGGCCTCCTCTCTTACAGGGCCAAGCAGCTTCTTGAAGCAGTAGGATGGGGACTTTTGCAGAAAGTAAAGTATCATAAAAAGTAAACTTTTGCAGAAAGTATAATGCCATATGACTGACAAATGCAGGCATCCTGGTGACATTTTACTAACATTACCCATTTTACAAACATTACATTAGGAAACGAAATGGTTCCGTAAGGATTGTGGTATCCTCCTTGCTATCCCCAGTCTTAATCCCCTTCCTTTGTGATTGTGTTAACCAATACAAAGTGGAAATAATTTCCTTAGTTAAAAAAAACCCTGTTTTTCCAACTTTGTATGGTATGCGAATGTGTGCAATGAAAACAGTGAGCTGACTGTTGCAAAAAATCCTTTATATTTGGTTACTGAATTTTATTTCAACCTGTTTCAAGACATGCATCGCACCATTCACTATTAATTATTTCTAGTAGAATGCTACATGTATAAACAAGTATGTGCACTTCAGTACACCATTTGGGGGTGCTTTTGTGTAGCGGTGCNCCAGTAAAGGCTCTTCTAAGTGAGATATTGGGTAGAGTCTCCAGATATCTTGCCCCCACCCTTTGTTAAGAATAACGAATTTATAAAAAGGGGAGATTTTGGAGGAGGAAGCAATCATCCTATCTACCTGACGACCAATATCCAATATATGTCTAGGAATCAAGTATTTAGCAGTTATTTCAGAAAGATGGAATAGGAAGTCTGGAGAGAATCCTAATTGGAACAATTTTCTTTCTACCTCTTTCCACCAGCTGTCAATAATATACCGCTTATCATATTTCTCAAGTAGACATCTACCCGATAGGGTACCATTCCCCTGGAAAGTTAGTTTTATCCAGTACAGTAATAAGCAAAGGTCCGCCCTATTCTGCCAGAGTACCCAGCCAGTTTCAGGGTTAGGAATTGCTGCAGGTAGAGAGGGGGGAACACCAAATAGTACTCTAAGCAGATGATTAATCACTGGATCTAAAATCTTAGTTATAACGGGATTTACAGTCCATACCTGGGCCCCATACTATAGCTTCGTTAGAAATTTAGTTCTAAAAACTTTTAGGACCAGGCCAATATGGCCACCTCCATTAGAATAAAAGAACCTTATAAGGGGATGGATTTCCCTTGCCACAACTTGCTTCAAATAAGAGGAGTAAAGTCTCCAGGAGCCAGAGTATGAAAAAATAACCCCCAGATATTTAAATGAAGGGACCTGTTCTAACCTATTCCCTCCTATAAACCAGGTCCTGAGGGTTGAAATTGTGGGGCGAAAACTACCACTTTTGTTTTGGTAAAATTGATTTTTAGGGCTAACCCATCACAAAATGATCCGAAATTCTGTAGAAGATAGGTTAAGCCCGGTCTAGATGTCTACAGCAGAGCAGTGTCATCTGCATACATTAACACTGACATTTTCTTGTTCAATATTTTCGGGGCAGTATATCGCCCTTGATCTCTTAAACCTATAATAAGCTGATTGACATATATGTTAAACAGCACAGAGGCTAGTAAGCAACCCTGCCTTACACCCTTGTAGTGGGAATCCTATCAGAGAGAAGACCAGCATTGTTAATTCTCACTCTAAGAAAGGTACTTGAATAGAGGGATTGAATTAACAAAAGCAACTGTCTATCTATACCCAGTCTACCATGCTCATTCCATAGCTTCTCCCTATCAAACGCCGAAGAGAGGTCCACAAAGGCCACATATAGTTTTTGCCTCAATTTCTTGTATTTCCCTACTAGATGATCAAGAACAAAAATACGATCAATAGTGCATCATCCTGGCATAAATCCGGCTTGCTCTCCAGCAATTATTTCACTAGCTTTAATCCATTCTAACAAACGCTTCAATAATAATCGTATATATAACTTAGAATTCTCCTTGGTGGAGACAACCAGCTTCAAAGGTTTCACGTCAGTCTTTTTCCTCTCCACTAGAAAGCATCAAGCAGGACATATTTCACTACAAAATCCATTCCAGAACTGTATGACATTGCAATGAAGTCTGTAAAGGTGGCTTTGCAGCAATGTGAGGGAGTCACTGTCTGCCTTGCCATAGACAGGTGGACCAAATGCAGACTGACAGTACTATATGTCTGTTACTGCAAACTGGCTGTACAAAGATGATAAGGGCTCCCTGGTTAAGGATGAGCGAACATGGTTTGGAAGTTCGGAGTTCGGCCTGAATTCGACCTGTTCAGACGACCGAACCCAAACCTGAATCCGAACACGNTCTCCACCCCTGGTGCCTGGAAGTCTGCTCCTCAGCTGACTACCCCTCCCTGTCACGTTTGACCTTCCAGTGACCCTTTTTTGCCACCCGAACTCCCACGAACGTGATCTGAACTGATCGAACTGTTTGGTCATTCTGACGTTCGGAATTGAGTTTGGTTCGGTCAGTTCGTGTTCGGATTTGGGTTTGGGTTCGGTAGTCTGAACAGGCCAAGTTCAGACTGAACTCTGAACTCCTGAACCGCGTTCACCCATCCCTACAGGTCACAATATTTACCGACCTGTAATGTAATAAGTGAATCTTTATCACACAAGAGGAAAATAAATGCCTCCTGTTGGCCTCAAGGGCGCATTTTAAAGAGAATGCTGCTCAAATAGTTCTCATAAATAGTAGAATATAATTGGCACTGAAAAATGATATGTGATAGGGATTCCACAGTCCTCTGATTGCAAAGCTGGCAAAATCTCTCAACATACAGGGTTCCGGAATATCTGCCCTCTACAATGGCTGAAGGAAGTTAGTTAAATAGTCTGTGTCTTCCCACCACCTATCAAAAATACATGGAAGAGTTGGTGAAAAGCACTCATGGCAACTGTCACAACCCAATGTTCAAGGAGAAAACCTGAGTAACACAAAGCTGCTGCCAACCTGAGTAACCAAATAAGGCCGGACCCCAACAATGACAGCTGTCCCTATGCTCCCCAGGTCAAAGGGCTGACCCACCATCATCACTCCAGTCTTGTCTGGATTCAGATTAAATCAGCTCAACTGCATCTGGTCCAATGCCAGACAGGCACAGGGTAAGCACCAGACTGCAGGGCCCAGGTTGGATGGAAAACAGAGACAGGGTTGGGTATCCTCACATCCGGATAGCACTTTACTCCAAATCAATGTATGATCTGCCCTGTGGCCTCAGAAACACATTGAACAGGAGGACAGATAAGATGGAATCCTGCAGGACTCCACAAGGACGGTCCACAGGAGGTGTTGAACTGCCCATCACCACCCTCTGAGACCTCTCTGACAGGAGTGAATGGAACCATTCAAACGCAGTCCCATGAACCCCTGTCAGGTCATGCAATAGTATGTAAAAACTAGAGCTGAAACTCAATCTTGATATTTTCTTGGCTCTTGCAGAGAATTAGGCTTCTTGATGAGAACTGAGATAAAAAGGAGAATCAAGAAAATGAAATGGATTCTCATTTCAACTCTAGTAAAAACAGATATGATGGCGGCCTGCTTAGGCCCAGGATCAACCAGCATGTGTCTTCATGTGCTGCCAGATGTTGGGCTGGAACTCTCCAAGGATGCAGAAAATCAGAAAATCTCCAAGGATGCAGCCCAAGCCAAGGACTGCACATGTGTTGGGATTAAACCCTGGGTGGTGGATTGACAGTTAGCTGCCAAAGAGGCCAGAGCCAGAGTCAGACACAAGGTAAAATGCCAAAGTAAAGAAAGGTTATATCAGTGAAGGAACGAGAAGCGACCACTCTCCAACACAGGGAGACTCAGTCATCTGACAGGACCAGAGAGTCTAGGGGTCAAGTGACACCCCAGGGGTACTTCTAGCTTTTAGACAAATACCCAAAACCTGATCAATGAAGAGTAAGCTCACTGGAATATTCATATATATGTATGAGTTCCCACATTTTGACTGTTATATTTACAGTGTAGTGTTATGGTAAACATATTAGTCATTAGATATCATCTTCAGTAACACAGGGTATCAATATGACTTCTCCTGGCTCCAGTGTGACTGGAGAAGGAGGTTCTTATCACAATGCTCATACACCAGTCCCTGTTCTCAGGAACTCAAGAGGCCAAGCATGGGCTTTATCTTTGGTTACTGTCCTACTGGAAATCAGTTTCCATTTCCAGTAAATTACCCCTCTAGTTTAGGAATTAGGTTTTGGTTCCCTGTGACTAGAAAACCTCTGGCCTTAAACAGGCTCAGGCCTTAGCCATAAGTCTGATTCACTAAGGTGTCCCATACCTGAGGGCTCATGTTCCTACATCACATTGTTCGGCCCTGCCATCTCTGCCTCAGGGCAGGGGCCACTACGGCCAAGCACCATAGGTGGTAGCCATGGCGGTCCATCATGGCGGCGGGTGGGGGGCTGGGAGCAGGGTGGGGGTGGAACCTCCCATTCACCTGTTTGTTGAGCTCCACGCCCTACCCAGGGCGTATGGGCAGTGGGACAGCTCTTCAGCTGTGAGTACATTAATTTGGTGCCCCTCCCCAACCTGGGGGTGACCACTGTTTCCTGACCTAGGGTGGGCTGGAGAGCCACTGCGCCACCTGCACGTCTGTTTATGCAGTGTCAACAACAACTTATGGTCAACTGTATCAAAGGCTGATGAAAGATCTAACAAGATCAGCAGGGTACAATTTATCCTAGGGATCTCCAAGAAAAATTGTCAGCCAAGGCCACGTGATCAGTCTCAGTTCTATACCCAGTTCTGTATGGAAGTTGGACTAGCATGCTTCCAGGAATCTAATGACATCCAGGTGTACTTGAAACTGCAAGGTGACCACTTGTTCAATAACCTCCCATAAAAAGGGGAGGTTGGAGTCACCGGTGATAGCTGGCGTGGGAATCAACTTCAAGAGAAAGGTTCTTGAACAAGGCCTGAAGGACCACAGTTCCGAGGTCATCTGGTAATCTGTTCTCCCAAAAAGAGTCACTGACAACCACAGCCAGTAGTGGCCATAAATGTCTACCATACCAGATGGTTTTCACCAGCCAGGATGAGCATGGATGTAATTCACAACAGGTTACCCACAACCCTTCAAGAACACCGGCTGGTCTTTGGGGGACACCAATTGAAGCCAACCCAAGTCAACAGGGCAAGAGTGAGCATCCCTATCTCCAATTCTGACTTTGCACCCAAACTAGCAGTTCCAAGTTATGCTGAATGTAAGTGATTTTGTGTGTGAGGCAAACTTGTCACAGCAGGCAATAGAAAGTTCTAGCTCTAGGCAGAGACAACCCAAATTCACCAGGCCATCCACCTAGAACAGTTCCACCAGATGGCACTTTGTAGATTTTATGGCAAAGGAAATGAAAACTTTTTTCACTACTGCCACAACAATGGCATAGTTCTTCAAAAAAGATGTATACCTCAGTCAGCCAAGTTTGCCATGAAGTGAGCACCACTTGTGGAGTCTGCACAAAGCTTGTATTGAAACAAACCCCATTCCTTGACTGAGCTCACCATTATTCCTTGGGCAATGCAGGACTGATGGGGCTTTCTAGGTTGGAATCTTTTGGTGAACTGCTAATGGGCCTCTCTGTGTGTGCATATCAAAGGGACTTCGGGGCATGCCTGCCCAGTTCATCTTATGGACTGAGCCAGCTTTGATTTTAATTGAAAAACAGTTCCGTATTTGTGATTAAACAATAAAATGCATTGTGAGTCATTGAGTTTTCTTCTTCTTCTTTTATTTTATGTTATAATGATATGCTATGATGTGTACCTCTCAGTCATTGTATGTGAAAAGGACACTTCTTAACTATTGCTATACAAACATCTTTAGTTGTGCCCACTTTTCAACTAACGATTTAGTTATTTTTGTACAGATAGTTGAAGAACCCGCTGATTTTTAAGTGTTGTCCTGTTACAGATTTAGGAGCTTGGTTCATGCACATTACCTTGCTTGCTGGAGTGTGTTCCTTGTAAATGTATAAACTCTTTCTGGCCTCTTAGCTTTAGAAACACTCCCCACAAGAAATTCAGGGCAGAACAAAACAAAGAACACAATTTAAGCCAAGTGCTTATATACAATGGGATGTGCTGCAAGCATGACTGACCTTTCCAGAAAAAGAGACAAGCTGCTTTCTGTTTTTAGTACCCGGAAAAATATTTGTAAACACCCACGTCCTTTAAAAAAAAAAAAAGAAGAAGGAAAAAAGTACCATGGTGAAACATAAAGGAGACACAAGTCCACAAAACTTGGTCATCTTTGTTTCCTGTCCCTGCAGTAATCTACTGCACAAGTACTAAGCTTCTATTAAGGGTCTGGTTCAAATTTCACTGCAGGTTCTCATTGGTCCTTTTCACACTGGCGGCACCCATGCATCAACACCCAGGTGTTGGGTGTTGATGAATGGGTGTGTCTCGTTTGAATTGAATCATGCTGCAGCTGGGTGGGGCTGAGTGAGTGTTCCTGCGCACATGTATGTAAACCTATCTACACCCATCCCTCACGCATGGAGGCACTGGACAAAATGAAGGTGCGTCCGTGCATGGATGATGGGGGGGGGGAAGGGGGAGGTCGGTGTGCACCTGTCAGAACTTCCTGCCCACCGAGCGCACACGAACTACGGTGCACATCGACCCCCCACATGCCGTGACCCATGTGAAAAGGGCCATTTTGTAAGGACAGGATTCATATAGCAACAGCAATGTACCTGGTACTGAACAATCATTGTGGGTCCCTGTCCTGGTGGGTGTGTGGGGTTTGCACAAAACTTACTGGGGGGTTGCAAATAAGACGATAGCCCACTGGAGTCCATGTTTGGTCCATGCAGCCCCCACTCAGCTCCCACTCACGGTTTTTAGCATGTCCAGCTTAATAAATGGGCATCCCCCTGCACATATGCAACTGCATGCGGTGGCCTCCACTTAGTGACACAAGTGAGAACGAGAGCGGAGAGAGTAAGGAAGCAGCTGCTCCTCAAATGCTTTAGGCGTTTCCTGCCATTTCCTGTACCCCCTGCCTTGCTCTTCCTCTCCCTGGCCACCTGTAAGCTGACTGGGCGCACTAGCACTCTCCCTCCCCCTGGCCGCCACTCAGTTGGCGGGGCGTGTTAGTGATCCCTGTCTCCCTGGCCACCTGTAAGCTAACGGGGCGCACTAGCACTCTCCCTCCCTCTGGCCGCCACTCAGTTGACGGGGCGTGTTAGTGATTTCTGTCTCCCTGGCCATCTCTCAGGTGGCCAGGCACGTAAGCTAGGCTCTTAGCATGCAAATCTATGGTGCTGGCCAAAATAGATGCAGGCAAGTATGCAGCCGAACCTAATTGCAGGCCACGTGGGTCAGGTAGGTGGGGACCAGTTTCATGGGTGCCAGGACCACCCATGACTAGAATTGCCATACCTCCCCTTTAAAAGAGGATGCTTATGAAAAACATCTGGTACGGGGTTGCATTGATTCTAGTGCAGCCCTGCAATGTGTATTTTTCATAAGTGTCTCCTTTTAACAGGGAGGTATGGTAACCCTACCCGTGACCCTTACATGACCCGCCTGGCTGGCACCTGTTTGTATCCTTACTCACTCACCACCCGGTGCGTGGGTCCCTCCACCCATCCCCACTGACCCAACCCTCATCTGTGCCTGTTTTTAAAAGGCTTAAATCCAACAGAGATCTCCTGCCATTTCAGCTGAAACCATTCGGAGTTACTCTATGGGCATTGACTCAAGCCTCTGAAAAAGCAAGTTCTGTGGTAGCAGGTGGGTGTGTATCCATGCCTATATTAACACAAGCAAAAGCTTTGCTTTGTAAGAGTTAATTCTCTGCCAGGCTGTATACCACCCACCCAAATCTGCAAAGCAAAACGCATTTCGTTTCCTTCTCTAGCAGATACTGGAGAAACCTCCACCCCAAAACAATACACAACCCAACTTCCTCCAACTTCCTCTGAAATGCAAAAATGCATAGCAACATCATATGACCTTGTATCTGCAGGTCAGTAAATCCGACTGCCATGTGGTTGATTTATTTTGATGATTATTCTACTTTGACAGTGAGGAGGTTGCTGTTAAGGTTTTGTGATATATACCACCAGGAGTCAATGATTCCACATGGCACTTTTCTAATCTTGAGACTTTTAGAATTGGTAACAAAGAGAAAACTATACTATGAGATTTTTATTAGAATTCTTGGAATATTTAAATAGTAAAGTTTCTCTTACTTTGATGATCTTTGTAAAGTGCCACCGAAGGCCACTTTTACTGATGGGTAATTCTGTTTTTTCATGCCATTTCATAATTTTGATTAAATTTATCCAGTGATGAATAATAAAATTCCCCATGAAAATTTCCACTCCTCAAAGAATTGTGCAAATACAATACAATCTGCAGCAGCCCCGCTCCCAAACCAAGCATGGGGCAGATTAGCAGCTCTGCCACTCGGCTGTTTAATGCTAAGTAGCTGATGGGTGGGGACCTAATTGAGAGCATCACCCTGCCGACCTTGCTGCAGTGCCAGCCCCAGACAGCTGGGAACAGACTGCATCAACACAACGAGGCGTCAGAGCCCCATCTCTACTGTATCTCCAATAACAGGATGGACATAGCTGGGGTCTGGAAGTCCAAGTGTCAAGACTTGAATTGCAGGTTTATGCTTCACTGTATTTCTGTGAAATACAGCCCTAATTACATAATATGTAGGGCTGAAACAAGCAGCTAAATTGCGGGTTGCAAAAATGTTCACCTTTTGGGGAACCATGGTCGATTTTCCAAATGATTCCCGATGCTGATGTGATTTCTCAATTCTTGCAATACCTCAAAATAATCCCTATTTATTTATTTTATTTAGATTTTCTTTTTTTTACCACCCTATCCCTTAGGCTCAGGGTGGCTTGCAATTCTTTAACTTAACTGTAATATTAACTAACAAACATTAGCTAACTCCTGGAGCGGGCTGTCTATACGCATTGTCTTGATTTCTTCTCTTCAGATTCCTCCCTTGACCCCCTCCAATCGGGCTTCCGCCCTCTCCACTTTACTGAGACTGCCCTCACTAAAATCACTGACGACCTCTTAGCTAAGTTTAAGGGGCCTCTACTCTATTCTTGCACTTGATCTGTCTGCCAACACTGTTGACCATGGCCTCCTCCTGGATTCGCTACACTCCTTTGGCTTCCGCGACTGTTCTGGAACCGCTCCTTCAATGTTTCTCTTGCTGGTACCTCCTTGACGTCACTTCCCCTCTTTGTGGGAGTTCCAAAAGACTCTATCATGGGCCCGCTTCTCTTCTCCCTTTACACGCTTTCTCTGGGGCTGCTTTTAAATGAGGTGCTGAAAAGCGCCTCCTGAGCCCCGCGTTGAGAGAAAAGCTGCGCGGGGAGTGTTTACATGCTCTCCGTGCTGCCGGAAGTGACGTGCTCCCCGTTGTCAGCAGCGGCCCTCCAGTGCCCTCACTTTTCAGGCTTTCAGAACACGCCTCTTCAAAGCACCGCATCTCCAGCCGCTGCCGGCAATGGAGAGCACGTCACTTCCAGCAGCGCAGAGAGCATGTAAACACTCCCCGCACGGCTTTTCTCTCAATGCGGGGCTCAGGAGGCGCTTTTCAGCGCCTCATTTAAAAGCAGCCAGGATAAACTCAAACCCATGGCTTCCATTATCACCTGTATGTTGATAACATGCAGCGGTCTCTCTCCACTCCCACACTCTCCTCCTCCATACAGTCTTGTATTGCTGACTGTCTTGCTGACATTTCTGCTTGGATGTCTCGCCACCAACTCAAGGTTAATATGGCCAAGACCGAACTTCTCATCTTCTTCCCAAAACATTCCTCCTCCTACTTCCCTCTCAATTTCCATTGAGGGAGTTACCATCCAGCTAGTCCCACAGGAGCATCGCCTGGGATTAATCTTTGACTCCTCCCTTTACTTTAAGCCTCAGACCAGGCTGTTGCTAAATGCTGTTGCTTCACTCTGTATAATATTGCTAAAATCCAGCCACTGCAAAACCCCTTGTCCATGCTCGAATCATCTCTCACCTTGACTCCTGTAACTTCCTCCTTACTGGCCTCCCTTGATCTGATCTCACCCTCCTCATCCCTGTTCAACGCTCTGTGGCCAAAATCATCTACCTTCCCAATCGTTTTGACCATTTGCGGCCCCTCCTCTCTGCCCTACACTGGCTTCTGTTGTGTGAACTCATTCAGCACAACTCCTGGTCTTCACCTTCAAGGCTCTTCATGGCCTTGTTCCCCCATATTTCTCCACTCTTGTATCTTGCCACACTCCTGCCTGGGAGCTTCACTTCTCTACTGCCCCCATCCTCACCTGCTCATGACCCCCTTGCTCCTCTAAACATCTGTGCCCTTTCTACCTTGCTGCCACTCATGTCTGGAACACCCTCCCTAGATATGTTTGCTCTGCTCCCTCCCTCTCTCCTTTCAAATGCCTCCTGAAAACGCACCTCTTCCGTCAGGCCTTGGCTTGTCATGAGTGAATCTGCATTCTCTTCCCCCTCACTCAGAGTCAGAATCTAGTTCCCTGTAACTAAGCGAGGCATGTGCACTTGCAACTTCTCAACCTCATTAATGTACTTTTGTCTCTCCCGATGTTTGCCTTTCCCTTGTCTTAGTTTGTAAGCCCCTTGGGGGTAGGGACCTGTTTGTAACTATTGATTGTACAGCACCAGGTACATCACTGGTGCTATATAAATAATAAATAATATTAACTCAACTATTAATCCTCACAACAACCCTGTGAGGTAGGTTAGGCTGAGAGATCTGTGACTGGCCCAATGTCACTGTAGCAGGTTCAGGCTTGCCAGCATGGTGAGTATTGTCAGGATTGGTTCAGTCACTCAATCACTCCATGGGAATTAGCATATTAATACTTTCTTCATACATGCAACACAGCAAAGTTTTTATCCATGCCAGGCACCAAACTTCTGGCCAGTCTCCTTACAGCATTCTCAATGCATCACAGTATCTCTTCAACAGCAGGCCTAGCCAGGTACCAGTCCTCTGGCTGGCTCACATATACTTCACTCAGGCTTCTTCCTTCAGCTTCTCAAATTCCTACAGCAAGCTCCTCTGTAGCTTCCAGCACCCAACAGCAATGTGCTCTGCTTGGCTTCCAGGATGCTTCTGATTGTGCACTTCCTGTCCCTTGACTTTAGACTGTATAGTGTGTGTGGTTTCAGCCCCACTCTGGTCCTCTTAAAGGTACCACAACCTAAACATACTGCTGCTCCCTGCTACAGTCATCCAGCGAGTTCATAGCTAAGGTGAGACTTGAACTGGGTTGCCTTCCCTACCTCCTGGTCCAAGTACTGCACTCCTAACCACTACACCACACATTCTCAATTTACTGACTTCTTGATTGACTGATTTTCCACTTTCCATTAACCACATACCGTGGCATTTACCACTTACTTCATTACTGAGGATACCGTTCTACATCCAGATTTGTTCTTCCCTCATTTCTGAGCCAATCCCTGTGTGAACAACCCAACCCTTAACCTCCACTCCAGTGCCTACAATCAGAATTGTTGTTCTGTGTTGTTCCCTTTGCTTTGACCAGTCTGCAATGGGACATCAGATTAGTAAAGTAATCTTCATACCAGCCAATGAGTAACAAGGAAGCACAAGGGAAGTGAAGTGCAAAAACGTGGTATTGTCTCAGTATTACCTTTCAGGATTTGAATGGACAGCAATGCGGTAATTGGCAAAGTGATAAACAGGATGCAACGGAAAGTCAGTAAACTGAGAAATGAAATGATGGTCAAGACATTACCAAGTACGAAGGAGTTCTCAATTTGACCGAGACAGTATCAGGAACTGGAATTTTGATGAGATTTACCGTTTTGGCAAAATCTCTTATCAGCCCTAATAATATGCCTACAAGAGACTAAGGCCACTTTTTCACATTACACAGGAAGAGGGGACTTTTGTGAGGGTAATCATGGCTGTATTCTCACAGGAATTAGTGCACCAAAAAATGTGCTATTCCACTTGTATGCCGTGAGAACAGTCATGACTGTAAAAGCTACATCAGGGACCTGGTCATGCACGAGTGTTTTTGCGGCATAAAAGCAGAATAGTACATTCCTATGTGTACTAATTCCTGTGAGACTACAGCTGCACTTGCCCTCACAGAAGTCCCACCCCCCTCCAGTAATGTGAGAAAGTAGCCTAAATAACTGAAATTGAATGGGATGGGAAAAATCAATTCTCTCAATAATGATTTCAGGAAAAAGGAAGTTTAGTATGTGACAGGGTTATATGTGATCATTTCCTCTAAAGACAAGGACATTTTACTGTTAATTATTAAAGGTTCCCATTATTGGAGCTTTATGTTGCTAGCTACTAATATCAGAATATAAGAAAAAGCTTCCTCTACAAGGGTTTTAAGCCTTAAAACCTACAGCCGTAATCCACAAACCACTTATTCCAGCGTAGAAGAAAACAAGTATTAGGAACCCTTTTTAAAGATGAAGAATTGAGGGACAGAGATATTAAATACTTTCCCAAGGGTTGCACAGAAGTCAACGATAGAATTAAGAACTGAATCCAATTGCAAAACAAAACTGTATTTTGCTTTTGCAAAATATTTTGGACAAAGGCCATTTTTACACAGACGTCCCCCCCCCGGTGTTCGGACAGGTGTGCGGGGGGAGGGGGGGAGGGAATTGGGAGGGTCCACGTAAATGACCAGCAGTGGGTGGATTTTTATTTATTTATTTATTTATTTATAATAACATTTGTATGCCACCCCCTCCTGCTACAAGCATCTTGGGGCATCTAACAACATTTCCAAACATATAATAAAATTAATTAAAATCAACATTCCCAGAATTAACATACACACCCCAAATAAAATCCCACCCTAACCCAACCCACCCATCCCTCTCCCTTGGCAAAAGCCTGGAGGAACAGCCAAGTCAAACACTTTTTACAGAAAGAGGGGAGGTCATCAGTCAGGCAGACCTCCAACGGGAGGGAGTTCCACAGTCGCGGTACAGCCACCGAGAATACCCTCTTCATGGTTGACACCTGGGAAACAAGAAGGCCAAACACAGAGGTCAATCCAGAATCCGGAGGGTGAGGCGGTCCTGCAGGTAGGTGTGGCATAGGCCATTTAGGGCTTTAAAGGTCAACACCAACACCTTGAATTGGGCCTGGAAGACTATTGGCAGCCAGTGCAGAGAACAGAGTACTAGAGTAATGTGCTCATGTCGGCCCGTCCCCTTCAGCAGATGAGCCACTGCATTCTACACCAGCTGCAGTCTCTGGACCGTCACCAAGGGTAGCCCCACATAGAGATGCATTCTATGTGGGGCTACCCTTGGTGACGGTCCAGAGACTGCAGCTGGTGTAGAATGCAGTGGCTCATCTGCTGAAGGGGACGGGCCGACATGAGCACATTACTCTAGTACTCTGTTCTCTGCACTGGCTGCCAATAGTCTTCCAGGCCCAATTCAAGGTGTTGGTGTTGACCTTTAAATCCCTAAATGGCCTATGCCACACCTACCTGCAGGACCGCCTCACCCTCCAGATTCTGGATTGACCTCTGTGTTTGGCCTTCTTGTTTCCCAGGTGTCAACCATGAAGAGGGTATTCTCGGTGGCTGCACCACGACTGTGGAACTCCCTCCCGTTGGAGGTCTGCCTGACTGATGACCTCCCCTCTTTCTGTAAAAAGTGTTTGACTTGGCTGTTCCTCCAGGCTTTTGCCAAGGGAGAGGGATGGGTGGGTTGGGTTAGGGTGGGATTTTATTTGGGGTGTGTATGTTAATTCTGGGAATGTTGATTTTAATTAATTTTATTATATGTTTGGAAATGTTGTTAGATGCCCCAAGATGCTTGTAGCAGGAGGGGGTGGCATACAAATGTTATTATAAATAAATAAATAAATAAATAAAAATCCACCCACTGCTGGTCATTTACGTGGACCCTCCCAATTCCCTCCCCCCCCCCCGCACACCTGTCCGAACACCGGGGGGGGGACGTCTGTGTAAAAATGGCCTTTGTCCAAAATATTTTGCAAAAGCAAAATACAGTTTTGTTTTGCAATTGGATTCAGTTCTTAATTCTATCGTTGACTTATGTGCAACCCTTGGGAAAGTATTTAATATCTCTGTCCCTCAATTCTTCATCTTTAAAAAGGGTTCCTAATACTTGTTTTCTTCTACGCTGGAATAAGTGGTTTGTGGATTACGGCTGTAGGTTTTAAGGCTTAAAACCCTTGTAGAGGAAGCTTTTTCTTATATTCTGATATTAGTAGCTAGCAACATAAAGCTCCAATAATGGGAACCTTTAATAATTAACAGTAAAATGTCCTTGTCTTTAGAGGAAATGATCACATATAACCCTGTCACATACTAAACTTCCTTTTNAGGGGCAGAGTGTCATCTGGGGCCTGGGTCTATGGCTGGGTAGCTGGAACTCCCAGAGGAGGGACGAGTCCAGGAAAGGTCTTCCAGCCCCTGCAGCAGCAAGCAGGGCAGGCAGGCAGCAGATAGCAGAGCGATGGGTTTATCCATGTGACATCGAGCGGGATGGGTGGGGGTGTGTGTGCACTCCTGCACAACACCCACCACCCACCACCGAGTCCTCCAGAAAACCGGAGGAGGTTCTGTGGGTGGAGGTGGGTGGGTGAGCCTTTACACGGACACACACACACCTCCACCCACTGCGGCAAAACACTCACCCACCCACCCACCCCTGTCTGTGTAAAAAGGGCCACTATTTCAGTTTCCGGAAACCCAAATTAGAAGTGGTTCAGAACTGGGATCCAATTTTATCTGAAGCTCCAATGTTTTGCAGGTTTCAATAAGTGGCTTTCATCCATCTCTGCTATTTGAATAAATTGTTTATCATTATCCTATACATTAAGATGCAAATAGATGCCTAAAGTAGTATTTGTTTTCAGCACATACAGCATTTTTCTTTATTGGATTAGTTTCTTCGGCTTTATTCCTCCACTCTCCTACTCATGGGTTTCCTTCAGTTTCACTTTGGCTTGTCCGATATCCCCATTGACGTGTTGCTGTACATGCTTAATGATGAAAACGCGTTGCTGTGCACGATTAATGATGAAAATTAGTGTAAAATAATCCTATGCCATAATTAGCAACCCCAGACTTGTTAGTGTCTACAAGGAGATTGTTACGACAAAACAAAACAACAAAGGAAAAACCACCAGGTTCTTCCATATTTGGACAGCCCAGATGTTATTTACAACATTGTTTGCAAAGGTTTTTCTTTGCCCTGTTGGCTTTGAGCCACACACTTTTTCAGTTTTGAGCGCACACGTCCTGTCACATGGTGACACCATACCCTTGACAAGTAAACATGTAGGAATGTAACTTACAAGGGCTCGAGAAGCAATTAAAGGCACTGGAAAAGAGACACAGGAAATTTTGCAGGAAGATGAGCTAAATCAGGCTAGATTGCAGGATATCACGGCAACTGTGATACATGTCATTTGCAACGTAGTTTCTAGTAAGTGTCAACATAAGTATGTGCTGCCTAGCACTCATGAAACTTTTATTATTATTCTGTAACAGTGTTGCTCAGATGAGCTTGTTGCTACAGAATCTCACGAGTGTGCAATCTTTAGAGGGTGCTGGAGTTCATTATTACATTTGGCATGTAGTCAGCCTGTGCAGACAGAAGATTGCAAAACAAGTTCTACTCCTATACCGGTGAGAAGGAGGTGGGGGTGGGAAGAATTTCCAAAGACATTAAACCCACAGGTCACAATTCAGCAACTACTTACTCCAGAGTACTTACTCCACTACTTATTCCATTTTTTCTCCACTACTTTGGGGTAAGTGGTTGGTGGATCACTGCTGCAATGTTTAGAGGCACTGTGATATGCGACATTTGTTATTTTTTGGTATTAGTGAATTTTAATAATGCCTCCAAAGCACTTTGACATATCAGCCAGTCTTGTCTGCAGATATGAAGCACACAAGCATGTGATTTTGCAGCATAGAGCTTCTTGTTGTTTTAGTGAGACACATAAATAATTCTAAGCAGTAGCTCATGGCAGTGACAGTTGCATAGGAACAGTCCCTGTTTGGGTGCTAAACTCCACTGTCCCTCTTTCAGGAGAGAGAGACTGGAATCCAGACCTCAGACATCCAGGAAAACACTTGAGAGAACAAAGAAGAGATGATAAGAGAAGAAGAAAGTAGCTGCAGAACAATAGGCAGGAAAGCTTCTGTCCATCGTTCTATGCTTGGAATGATGGGAGGTGTGTGCAACATGCACACCGGTGTGTGAGAGGGTGGAGCTTACTGGCTGAAGAATGGAGTTTGGTGGCAAAGTGGGCAGGGCTTGTCCTTCTTTGGTCAATGTAAATGTTTATTTATTTATATTTATTTATTTAATTATTTATACCCCGCTCCATCCAGCCTCATGGCAGCTCAGGGCGACTTACAGAAGTTAAAACAAATAAAAATATATTAAAATATATAAAGATATAAAAGGGGGGTTTTACAAAAACATTAAATACAATAAAAAGAGGTAAGACCCACTGGCTAAATAATCCCACCCCCTATTTATTTACCGCCCCCCCCTCCCCCAAAGGCCTGGATGAACAGCCAGGTCTTACAGGTCTGGCGGAAGGCCAACAATCTGGGAGCCAGACGAGCCTCCTCTGAGAGGGAGTTCCACAGCCATGGTGCGACCACCAAGAACGCCCGCTCCATTGTGGCCCCCTGGTTTACCCGGGGAACCTCCAAGAAGGCGCCCGCAGAGGATTGCAGAGATCGCTCCATGGCCCGGAGAGTGAGGCGGTCCCTCAGGAAGGAGGGGCCCAGGCCATGTAGGGCCTCAAAGGTCAACACCAGCACATTGAATTGGGTCCGTAACGCTATAGGAAGCCAGTGAAGAGCCCGGAGCACTGGTGTAATGTGCTCCCTATGGCACATCCCCGTCAGGAGGCGGGCTGCAGCATTCTGCACCAGCTTCAACTTCCAAACTGTCACCAAGGGCAGCCCCCATGTAGAGCGCATTGCAGAAACCCAACCTAGAGGTGATGAACGTGTGGATGAGGGTGGCCAGGTCGGAGTTTGAGACATATGGCTGGATCCTCCGCACAAGATGTAATTGGCGAAAGGCTCCATTTGCCAGTGCCCCCACCTGAAAATCCAGGCGGAGTCCAGCAGAACCCCCAAACTCCGCATCTGTGGGGCCAGAAGGAGGCGGATCCCCTCCACAGGTGGGGCCATCGCCTCAGCTGCCCTACGTACCAACATCACCTCTGTCTTATCGAGGTTCAGCCTCAGTCTGCTCAGCCTCATCCAGTCACTCACTGCTGACAAGCATTGGGAAAACACCGAGACTGCAGGACCTGGGTCTTCTGAAAAAGAGAGGTATAGCTGGGTGTCATCAGCATACTGGTGGCAACCCACACCAAACTGTCTCACAACCTCACCCAGGAGTTGCATATAAATATTAAACAACAATGGAACCTTGCGGTACACCACAAGTGAGATCCCGGAGGCTAGATGTTTCTTCCCCTAGCACCACCGGCTGGCTTCTCCCCAAGAGGAATGAGCAGAACCATCCTAGGACAGTCCCGCTGACCCCACCCCCCAGGGCCCACAGTTGCCTCAGCAGCACCCATGGTCAACTGTATCAAATGCTGCTAAGAGATCCAACAGAACGAGTAATGTTGAACGTCCCAAATCCAACTCTTGGTGGAGGTCGTCCACCAAGTCCAGCAACGCAGTCTCGGTGCCATATCCTGGTCAAAATTCTGATTGAAAAGGATCCAGGAAACCGATGCCATCCAGATGGCACTAAAGCTGCTGGGCCACCACCCATTCAATAACCTTCCCTAAAAAGTGGAGGTTAGATAGCTAGCAAGTGAATCAACATCTAAAGATGGTTTCTTAAGCAGAGGCCGCACCACCACCTCCTTGAGGCAGTCTGACACCCTGCCCTCCTGAAGGGAGGCATTGATCACTCCCGCCAGCACTGACCCCAACATCTCCCTGGCAACTTTCACCAACCGGGACAGGCAAGGATCTAATTCACAAAAAATGGTCTAACAGACCCGAGCACCCCCTCGACATCGGCCGGCGTCACATCCTGAAACTGATCCCACAAAGATGGACCAGATGGTCCATAACCCACAGTTCTCCCTCTAGTGCGTCAATCCCGACCCCAAAATAGTGCTGGATCTGAGAGAACGTATCTGCGAAGTAGTTCACAAATTCCTTACAGCAGGCTTGGGAAACCTCCCCCTCCAGTCAGAGGGAGGCAGGACTGACCAGTCCCCTCACCACCCAGAAGAGCTCCACTGGACGTGACTTCGCAGTAGCTATGAGGGTGGCAAAGAATTCCTTCTTTGCCATCCTCATGGACACAGCATAGGACTGCAAATGGGCCCAATGTCGTAGCCGATTGGATTCAGCATGAGAGCATCGTCAACGTTGCTCTAGATGCTGTTCCTCCCACTTCATACACCTCAGCCCCTCAGTAAACCAAGGGGTCCTACGGTGGTAAAGTGGTGGCAGCAGACGCCTGGGAACCACCAATATATGGTCTCCTCCAGCAAGGCATTCCAAGCTAGGATGAGATCATCAGCCGAGTGGCTATCAAGGTCTAAGGACACTTCCCCCAGGGCTTCTTGGAACCGCTGCAGTTCTATCAGTCTCTGGGGGTGGCCCAACCTAATGCCTCCCCCCCTTTCTGGGGGCTGTCATGTGCTAGGAGTCTGGCCTGCAGGAGGTAATGATCCATCCATGACAAGGGCATAGAACTTATTTCCCCCACTATCGGACCACCCGCTTCAAGGTTGGAGCAGAACACCAGGTTGAGCATATGCCCCCCCCCCTCGTGCATAGGGCCTCATACCATCTGAGACAGGCCCATGGTTGCCATGGTGACCATGAACTCACGCCCTGTACCCACAAGGCTAGCGTCGGTGTGAATGTTGAGATCCCCCAGGACCAAGGCCCTTGGGGAGCCCAACACCACCCCCGACACTAGCTCTGCTAGGGCAGAGAGGGATGCTGCTAGGCAAGAAGGACTCCAGCAGCACTCCAATTCTGTCTCTGGCCAACTCAAACACAAGATGGAGGGCCTTGATCCCTGGAATTGACTACACTGGATACCTCCTAGCAGTCCAAGACTCCTTAAAAACCATAGCAACAACTCCCCCACATCTCCCAAGCCAGGGCTGGTGTTGCACAGAGTACCCTGCTGGAACAAGGTCTGCCAAAATCGGACCCGCCTCCCCATCCAGCCAGGTCTCAATGAAACATACGAGATCCACGGCCTGATCCAGGATTAACTCCCGGATCACTGATGGCTTATTGACCACAGCTCTCAAGTTCAACAACAGAACTCCCAACCTAAGGGGCATCAGACCTTGATCCATCCCCCCACCTGAGGGGGAGCTGATCCTAGGGACAGGAACCAAACACCTCGGCCCCCGGGTCTGTCTTATTGACCACACCCCTGACCATTTCTCCCCTGTTCCACAACGACCCCTATGGTTGCTTCCCTCCCCCCCATACACTCTAGCCTAGTCCCAGCCATAGACTGCCCAGTCCAGACCCTAGGGGAGACCCTCTTCCTCCCTCCCCACCCCCTACTAAACTACCCCAACAGTCCCTACCACATGCTGCCACCATGTGGCCCCATCCAGGACAACACCCCCCCCTCACACCAGGGGGCCAGGTCCTGGCACCACCCTTCTCCCTAACCCAAGTCCCATTTAACTCGGGTTGAAAACCTAGCTATTTCCCAACCCCCCAGCAGGCCGCTACCTCCCCAAAACAAAAGTCCCAAATTCCCCCCTTTAATTAATCAGTCTGCATGTAAAACAAATCAAAATCCAGCAGGTGATCCACAGCAGCAGCTCCAAGCCATGGGCACCTCCACCACTTCCGCCCACCAATGGCTGTTCACCCTCAGGGCTGCACCCTCTGATATTGTGGTGGTCGTGTTACCTGGGGGGAGGGGAAGCAGAAGCACACAGGTGTCAGGAATCTCCAAGGCCGCTCCCGCCAGGAGGCGGGATGTTGGGATGTTTGTTGTTGAGTATCATGGTTCCTGGTCTTGAAGAATCAGAAAACAGGTAAGACAGTTGTTAAAAATAGACACGTGGCCGGTGCAGCAGTGACCCAACCTGGGCCTTTGGGAAGTTTCCCTTTGGGGGTTTCCTGAGGTCAGAGCCCAGACTATCCACTGACATGGCCTGGGGCAATATCGGGTCAACATCTGGTGGCACAAAAACAGATGTGCTGGTGGCCTGTGGGTCACAGCTGGCCTAAGTGGGCCACCGTCATGCCTGTTTTTACCCAGTGGTTACAACCAGACCAGGTGAACAGGGGGCTTGGGGGCACATTCATTGTCTTATCAGAGACATAAGTTCTGTTCCCAACTCATGTTAGTGTTGCTATGAATGATAGCCTGCTTCCTAAGGCAATAATAAGGACTGAGAATAAATATAAATATCAGTCAGTTGCAAATAAATGAAACCAGAATTTATGACCCACTTGCTGTGTCCTCCATTAGCCTTTTCAAAGTGTAGTTGGTGATAAGTCTTCTCCATTTCCTCCAAATGTTAGCATTCTTCCTACCACATAAGGCTTCTGGCTGTCTTAACACCTCCAAATGCTCAGTAGCTGCTTGCCAGCCCTCTATGCCTGTTCTACTTTTATGCCATTTACTACTTTCCTTTCCTCCACCCAAATACAGCCCTTAGCAGGGGCGTAACTAGGTTGAATTGGGCCCTGGTGCAGATGATGGAATTCCTCCCCAACACCCCCTTCCAGCAGCAGGGGACACAGCTGCACTAGAGAGGGTGGTGTCCCCAGGCTCCTAGGCCCCAGTTCGGCTGTCCCTTTTATAGCTACATCCTTGGCCCTTTGCATTTGATGTCCATCCACAAAGCAAATCTGTGCCTGGGGTTCAAGGCAATAGAGCCTTAAAACTTGTCTTCCCTTCAGTCCACCACATATGGAACATGCACAGTTCGTATTAATGGCAGGAGGGCTTTTTTCATTACAATTACAAACCTCTGAGGACTGGGCCAGCAAATGTCTTATCTAATCACTCTGGAGGGGATTTGTGTTAAAGGTTGCAGTTGGTTGGGGTTATACAAAACAACAGTCCACACTCTGAGTGTACAATTCTTGGTCAGTCTTTACTTAAAGACTAAGCAAAAAGACTATGGCAAAGAAAAATCCCACACAAGCCCCAAATGCTGCACAGTACTTTCTTGCACCTGCCTGATAGTAAAGCTAACTCTCCCTTCAGTACCTCAGGTGGCCCTGAAAAGCATTTGGGTGGAGACTAGTGGGAGTCCTAGGTTAACCTTTTTCCTACTGGCCCTGCAGGATTATGTGTTAAATCCTCATGTCATAGAGCCTGTTACACATGTCCTTAAACATTTCTTTCCTCATTCCCCTTTCTGAGCATTGCAATAGTATTTCTCTCCAGCTTTAACAGGATACACTGTCCTGCGTTTATAATTAGCTATGTAAAGGTCTATGACAGAGGTGGGCAAATGGCAGCTCGGGAGCCACATTCAGTGCTTGGGCCCCTGTACTACGGCTCTTGCCATTAGTGGCTGTCTGGAGTTGAGTTCATGCATCACCCTCAGGAGCAAGAGAAGCTGAGCCATCGTTTCACCTGCTGAAGTCTCATGGGGGCCATGTCCTTTTCTGCTGCCATGTCCTTTTTAAATGGGTCACGGCAGAGGGGGCAGACCACAACAGTTGGGACGGTCTGTGGGCGTGCCACTGCAAGGGCAGGGGTGGGTGCACACAGGCGCACACCAACACACACACACCCGGCATCCCATGCATCCCCACGCATGGAGCAACCCAAATTGTCACCGGTTGCTCCATGTGGGTGGGTGGGTAGGTGGGAATGCATGGGGATGTGTGGGTCGCAGGAGTGTGCACCCATCCACCCACATATTTACACAGGATGCTCCCCCATGTGGACAATGGGTGTCCGTGGAGGGAGGGGGAGCATCTCATGTAAAAAGGGCCATCTGCTTTGACAGTGACCCAGTGAAGCAATCTAAAGGTGGGTGCGCAAAACTGACACAAATAAAAATACAATTCAATGTGTAATTGGTTTTATTTATTTGTTTGATTTATTTATTTAAATTTATACCCTCCCCTTCCCATTAAGGCTCAGGGTGTCTTACAACATATAAAAACATTTTAAAAATCTCTTTAAAAACCGCATCCTAACCCCCCCGAGTCCCCTTAAAACCCAACTGCACCCAGTCCTATCCCTACCTGCCAAACACCTGGCCAAACAGAAAGGTCTTACATCACTTCTGGAACATGACTAGGCTCGGGCTTAGACGAATCTCCAAAAGGAGAGAGTTCCATAATTGTGGGGCAGCCACCGAGAACGCCCTTGTTATAGAAACATGGCAGGAATATGTTACCTGCAAGAGGGCGCTCTTGGTTGACTTCAGAGGTCATGATGCGACATGAGGAATAAGGTGGTCTTTCACATATTTGAAGCCAAAGTATTTTAGGAGCAACAGTCTAAGCAATGTTTACCCTTCCTGCCATGTTCAAGGACTTTCCACTAAAGCACAGATTTCCTAGGAAGTAAATAGCGGCTTGCTAAAATGTCTTTGAGGAGTAGGGTTACCACCTCTTATGATTTGACTCTGAGATTCCCATAGGCCAAAAGGGGAGTCTCAGGGTCAAACTGTGAGAAGTGGCAACCTTACTGAGGAGTCAGTCAAGAAACTTTAACTCTCAGATTTTAGAGAACGCCAGGTGTTCAAGTATCCTAGAGAAGTAACTGTTACAGACACTGTCAAGAGAGACTGTCATTGCCATCTTGCTCTCAAATGTAAGAGATGGAAACAAAGGGTAAAAACAGATGTGCAGGTGGTGTGGCAGCACTGCGGCCCAGCTCAAGGCGGAAAACCGTAGCTGACACAGCCCAGGTTGGGGAGGGGAACTGAACAAGCATGCCTGCACCCAGAGAACTGTCCTGCCACCCGCATGCCCCAGGTAGGGTGGGGAGCTAAATAAATGTGTGGGTGGCTGCCTCCATCTTGCTCCCAGAGCCCTGTCCCTCACTATGACGGACAGCCAATCGGCCATGGCAGCCCCTGGTGGGGCTGAACAAACATGGTACCCCATATTAGCCCATTTTGGCCCATGTGGGTGACCCTTAGACTGGGTTATATCCTCAGAGATTTTCCAAGGACACAGCATAGGCTAGTCACCTACCTGGCCCCGGGCAGTCCTGGCCTAACATTTGGCAGCATGTAAACAGATGTGCCGGTGAGTCCTCAACCAAAGCAGGCCGCTGTCACATCTGTTTTTACCCAAAGTAGTTCTGATGACCTCTTTCATTGGACCAAATTCTATTGGAGAGAGTTGCCTGAGGAAGAATTCTGTGTGGCCTAAAAGCTTGAATATTCTCCTAGCTGTGGTAGAGAATGAGATAATTGGCAGATTCTACATTTGTTGCTTTGACTGAGTCTTCTTGTTCCTGTTTGGATAGGAGTGTTCTGGGTAGTAGGGAGTTTGCTCCTGATAATTGGATCTAAGAGGGGGTTTGGGTTGAGGGTGAGGAGAGGCAACTCCAGGAAAGATTTGTGTCAGGGTCTTGCATACTCCCACCAACAGAAGTTGGTCCAATAAAAGATATCTAAAACACATTGTCTTCATCTCTGAAACTGTCAAGAACATCTGAAATTACAAGGAAAGAAATATGCAAGTAAATAAAACATTACAGAAAGGTTAAGTGGAGTGTGTGACCAAGCAAATTTTGTCTGGGGAGAGAAAGAGTGGCCAGAACGCTTACCAAGAGTAGTTGGTCCAATAAAAGATAATCATTTGAACTCTTCATCTCTGGGTATTTTCAGACGTGACGGGGCCGATTGCCCCCAGCACGGAAACACCCCTTTGATTCCCCGCCAGGGCCACCGCATCAAGGGTCAACAGACGTGCCGGCTGATCCCGGCGGGGAATCGGGGAGGGGGCGGGGCTGCATGGCGCAATGTGTGGCCACACAACCCCGCCCCTCCATGCTGCCCCGGCCGCCCGCCCTCCAGGAGACGGGCGGGCGCCACAGTCAATGCGGCCGCAGCACCTGCCCGAATTGACCACGGCCTGGAATCCTGCCGTGGATTCTGGGCCATGGTAGCCGTCCAGATGGAACGGGCCCCTTCATCATGGTCGGGAATCACATTCACCACGCAATCGGGGCCAGCCCCGCAATTTCCGCCGATCGCGTGGTGAATGTGATTCCCCGCCGTGATTGACGGGGGTGAACATCTGGGGGGAATTTCCGTTCCCCCTTCAGACGTGACGAGACCTTTCACAACCGGTGGGAATCCACCGTGGTTGAGTGTGATCTCATCACATCTGAAAATACCCTCTGTCTCTAGAAAATTTAGGGAAGACCTCTGTATTCCAGTAGAAAATGTGACTTTTGTAATTAGTATTATAAAATTAAGGCAGGTACAACTGCAGGTGGTTCAGTTACCCCCTGTAATCTCATTCCAACTAGTTGGGCAGCAGGCTGCATCTGTATAAATGAGAGGAGAACTGATTCAAGACAAAGATAACGGGTTAGCTCTTTTTTCATTGTCCTGGAGCAGATAGTGATATTATGCCAGGGATAAACCTGACCCATCAGGAGAAATTCTGTCTAGATTCATATTCTGTGCAATTTCATTCAGTTCAGGCATTGGAGCCACACTTGACAAAACTTTTTATGTCATTCTTCAAAGAACTGCTTTATTTGTATGTTAATACTCTTATCCAGATACAAGGATGTGACTATAAATGTTTTTACAAGGGAAAATCAGCCAACTGGAAAGGCTTCCTTTATTCTTAAGATAATAGCTACATTTGTTTGCTACTCCTGGTTTTTTTTTTTGCCAACTACAGCAGGTCAAATTCTCCTCTCAGGTATTTTTAGATGTGCATGAAATTTGAAGGTTACAGCAATCTCCTACGAACATAGAATTTCTCAGCCTATGTGCGACTACTGTTCACACATTCCTCCACCCATTGCATGTGAAAAAAGTCATGAGGTACCTATAAAGCCACATTTTGGCAATGGCAATTTGAGCAGTCACGGCAATTGGATTCAGTTCAGTTGAATTAAATTGTATTCAATTCAGTTCAATTCATTAAGAACATAAGAAGTGCCATACTGGGTCAGACCAATGGTCCATCTAGTCCAGCATCCTGTCTCCGACAGTGGTCAATCACGGTGGCTTGGGAGAAGCACCCAACAGGTCACAATGGGGGATCCATTCCCTGTTGTTTTCCCCCAGTTCCCGTCATGTTCCCTGATCCTGTCTGGCTAATAGCTGCTAATGGGCCTATCTTACAGAAACTTGTCCAAACCTCTTTTAAACTCAGCTATAGTACTGGCCCTTACCACAGTCTCTGGCAGTAGATTCCACAAGCCAATTATACGCTGAGTGAAATAAAAATTTTTCCATTTGTTTTCAACTTGTCACCCATGAGTTTCATGGAGTGTCCCCTAGTTCTAGTACTAGCTGAGAGGGTAAATAACTGCTCCTTGTTTATTAGTTCCACCCCACTCATGATTTTATAGACCTCTCATATCTCCTCTCAGTTGTCTCTTCTCCAAATGGAAGGGCCCCAACCTACCAAGCCTCTCCACATACGGGAACCCTTCCATGCTCTTGATCATTTTTATTGTCCTTCTCTGTACATTTTCTAGTTCAGCTAGGTCTTTTTTGAGATGGGGAGACCAGAACTGCACACAATATTCAAGGTGCAGTCGCACCATTGACCAGAACTGCACACAATATTTGAGGTACAGTCGCACCATATAGAGGTATTATGACCTCCTTAGTTTTATTCTCTATCCCCTTCCGAATAATTCCTACATTCTGTTTGCTTTTTTGACCGCTGCTGCACACTGCACTGTGGATTTCATTGTATTGTCCATGACCACCCCCAGATCCTTTTCCTGAGTGGTAACTCCTAGCTTAGTACCCAGCATTGTGTACGCATAGTTTGAATTATTTTTCCCTACGTGCATCACTTTGCACTTGTCCACATTAAATCTCATTTGTCATTTAGATGCCCAGACACCCAGTGTCATAAGATCCTGTTGCAGTTCCTCACAGTCTGCTCGTGTTTTAACTACCTTGAATAACTTGGTGTCATCTGCAAATCTGATCACTTCACTCTTAACACCCTTTTCCA
>QEPC01002063.1:17503-57907 GCA_003113815.1 Sphenodon punctatus | reverse complement strand
TAGTAAGACACTACCTCCTATCCCATGACTTTTTTAATTTTCTCAAGAATCTCTCATGAGGGACCTTATCAAATGCTTTCTGGAAATCCAGGTACACTATATCTACTGAGTCTCCCTTGTCCACATGCTTATTTACACCCTCAAAGAATTCCAACAGGTTAGTGAGGCATGACTTACCTTTAATCCGTGTTGACTCTTCCCCATTAAGCCATGTTTGTCAACATGCCCTGTTTCTGTCCTTAATGATGGTTTCCACTATTTTGCCTGGCACAGACGTCAAGCTTGGTCTGTAGTTTCCAGGATCGCCTCTGGATCCCTTTAAAAATATCAGGGTTACATTTGCCTCCCTCCAGTCCTCGGGTACAGTGGCAGATTTTAGTGACAGGTTACAAATTACTAACAGTAGGTCTGCAATTTCATATTTGAGTTCCTTCAGAACTCTAGGGTGAATGCCGTCTGGCCCTCGTGACTTGTTAGTATTCAGTTTCTCAATTTGCCCTAGAACATCCTCAAACATCACATTGATTTGTAACAGCTGTTCCAATTCCTCGCCCACAAAGCAAGGATCTGGCGTGGGAACGTCTCCAAAATCCTCCACAGTGAAGACCAATGCAAAGAACTCATTGAGCTTCTCTGCAATGTCCTTATCCTCCGTGAGCACCCCTTTTACTCCCTTGTCATCTAATGGCCCAACTGACTCCCTAGCAGGCTTCTTGCTTCTGATGTATTTGAAAAAGGTTTTGTTGCTTGTTTTTGCCTGTTTAGCAAGCCTCCCTTCAAAATCTCTCTTAACCTGCCTTATTAACACTTTACATTTACGTTGCCAGTGTTTATGCTCTTTCGTAATATTTTCATTGGGACTAGCCTTCCATTTCTTAAAGGATGCATTTTTGGCTCTAATAGCCTCTTTCACCTCCCCATTTAACCACAGTGGAAGACGTTTGGTCTTCCTGCTTCCTTTTTTAACTTGTGGGATGCATTTAATCTGGGCTTCCAGAAGGGTGCTTTTAAACAGTCTCCATGCCTTTTGCAAACTTGTAGCCCTTGCAACTGAACTTTTTAGTTTCTTTTTAACTTTAAATATATATATATATATATATAATTTTTCATATCAACCAATACTCTCTTAAAACAAGCTTAAGGTAATCAACAAAGGACCAATTCGGGGAGTTCCCGTTACAGCGGTGGTCCTTAACCTTATTAAAGTGAATATATAAACTTTTCTATATTTTAGTTAAACATAGTGATATTTTGGGTTGTCCAAGTTCAAATGTTTTTGTAATAGTTCCCATATGTTATTCCATATAGCATAGGATCCTTCAGCGTATATACTTCCATTGTAAGTGTGAGCCATATACGTTAGATCCATTTTTTAATGAAGGTTGTTTTTTTGATTTCCAGTTGCATACAATTGTGTAGATGGCCGCCAATCTCAGTTGTTGGCATGCCAATCTTTTTTCCTTCATGACTTGTATGTCGGGAAACACGCCCAATAAGGGAAACATGGGTTGAAATGGAATATCACATTGAGCAATCTCATTAAAATGAGGCCAGACTTCTTGCCAAAACTTATTTATGTATGGACATTGCCACCAACAATGCATCCCCAGGGTTCCACATTCCTGCCAACAGCTCTGTGAAAAGTCCTTATTCATAATATTAAGTTTACATGGGGTAAAGTACATTTGATATGTAGTTTTTATCTGCGGCTCCTTTATTGTTAAAGCTCTTGAAGCCTTTTGTGTGTTTCCCCATATTTGATTCATCTCTTTTTTTTCTGTTTTTATTTGCAGATCTTCTTCGCAGTTGGAGATGTATCCTGCGTCAGGTAAGTTATATAGTCCATGCAAAACTTTGTACATTCTAGATATTATATGATACTGTGAGGAATCCCCATATAGTACTTTTCCCAGTTCGTTTGTTTTTCTTATGTAATGGGGCTTATTGATTTTGTTATTAAATTTACTTTTAATTTTTGTATATGTAAAGAAGTCTGGTTCACTTCCAAGCATTTGTTTAACAGTATCAAATGTTAATATCTCTTCATCCACAAATAATGTTTTTTTGCTAATACTAGCCCTTTAGCTTCCCATAGCTTTTTTGTTGAGTCAGGGATGTCAGCAAGTTTTGACCAATGTCCAAATATTGCTGTATATGTGTTTTTTTCTTTTATAATTTCAGCTTTCTTTAAGCTAAATTTCCATGTATGAAGCGCCATCCGTATAAATGGATGTTCCCTTCCTTTTTGCAATTTTATTTCTAGATCATCTGTGAGAAGGTATTTGAAATTATCTGTTATGCAAACACTTTTTTCTAGGGGTGGGACATCGGGGCAAACACCGGCTACTGGATTTACCGGTTACCGGATTTTTAAAAATCAGATTGCCGGATCTGTGTACCAGTTTACTGGTACCGGATTTGTTCCATTGATTTCAATGGGGAGCTGTCCCCATTGAAATCAATGGAAAAAAACACAAAACCCCTCCCCCTCCCAGACTGTGCGGATGGAAGGGGGGCACCCCCCACCCACCCTGCCCAGCCTGGCTTTAAACAAAAATTTCCCCCCCCAAAGTTCCTGCTAGTGCCGCCGGCGACGACCCGGAGCCCGCACCAGCAGGTACTCAGGTGATCCCTGGGGTGGGGGGTGGTTTAACAGCCCCCCACCCCAGGGATCACCCTACCTCCCCACCCAGGGATCACCTACCTTGCGCTCCGGGTGGCGGCGGTCCGATTCTGGCGGCTTCAGCACTGGCTGTGACTGCCGGCTTCAGCGCTACTAGGCCTTCTGGTGAAACCCGGAAGTTCACCGGAAGGCCTAGTAGCGCTGAAGCCGGCAGTCACAGCCAGTGCTGAAGCCGCCAGAATCGGACCGCCGCCACCCGGAGCGCAAGGTAGGTGATCCCTGGGTGGGGAGGTAGGGTGATCCCTGGGGTGGGGGGCTGTTAAACCACCCCCCACCCCAGGGATCACCTGAGTACCTGCTGGTGCGGGCTCCGGGTCGTCGCCGGCGGCACTAGCAGGAACTTTGGGGGGGGAAATTTTTGTTTAAAGCCAGGCTGGGCAGGGTGGGTGGGGGGGTGTCCCCCTTTCCACCCGCACAGCCTGGACTGGGGAGGGAAAGTAAAGTGGGTGTTTTTTGGTGGTTTTTTTTACATCATTTGAATGGCCACAATGTAAAAAATCCGGTATGGGGTAATCTGGTAAACGGGCTGGATTACCAGGTTTAATCTGATACTGCTGGTACACCAAATACCAGAAGTATCGGATACCGGATGATCCGGTAGTCCCACCCCTACTTTTTTCTAGCTCTATCCAATCAGGGAAATTGTTATTATGGTACCAACTTTTTATACCCCTAAGGGCTGACACCCAATGATATAATTTAAAGTCGGATGCATTCATACCCCCCTTTTCTTTTAGGGTGTACAGTATAGATCTCCTGATTCAGGGTTTCTTTCTATTCCAGATTATTCTGGCTATAGTTTTGTTTACCACAGCAAAATATGGCTTGGGGACATTTATAGGCAGGGCAAAATATGTGTATATCAACTTTGGTAAAATTGCCATTTTTATTAGAGTCATCCTGCCAACCAATGACATCTGGAGGTTTTTCCAGTCTGCCTCTTTACATTTAATTGTCTCTAATAAAGGCAAAAAATTGGTTTTGTACAAATCATTGAGTTTTTTTCTGATATTAATGCCCAGATATTTAATGGCGCTGCTTTGTACATTGAAAGGTGTGGACTTCTGGAGATCCATTTTTGATAGCTTTTACTCTTTAAATATCAACATTTGTGATTTTTCTATATTTATTTTATATCCAGAAATTGCACTAAACTTTTTAATTAAGCTTAATAGGTTAGGTACTGTGTTTGGTAGGTCAGACAAAAATAAAATCATGTCATCTGCATACATAGCTAATTTATACTCCTTCCGCCTGACCTTTATACCTTGAATTTGTTGGAGGTGTCTAACAGCAATAGCTAAGGGTTCTATCACAATATTAAATAATAGTGGAGACAAAGGGCAGCCCTGTCTAGTACCTCGAGTCAATCTAAATTCTGGTGATGTTGCCCCATCTATGATAATTTTTGCCATTAGAGATTTATATATTAATTTTACCCACTCTGTAAACCGGCCTGTCATGCTCATTTTTTCCATGGTTTGAAACAGATATTGATGCTCCACCATATCAAAGGCCTTCACGGCGTTGAGAGAAACCACTGCTGCCGGGGTGCTGCTATTATTTATTTGATGGATAATATTTATCACTTTGTGCATGTTATCTATCCCTAAACACCCGGCATAAATCCGGTCTAATATAATCCGCCGCAATAATATCTGGTATAACCAACATTAAACGGTTGGCCAGTATTTTAGTAAAAATCTTGGCATCTGTATTGATTAGTGAAATCGGGCGAAATCCACTACAGAGTTCAATATTTCCCCCCAGTTTCGGGCAGAGCATAATATGTGCCTCATAAAATGTCTGAGGCATTTCTTGCTGTTTTAAAAATATATTATACATTTTAGTCAACAATGGACTGAGTTGTTCAGAAAATGTCTTATAAAACTCTACAGGGTATCCATCTGGCCCTGTTGCTTTATTTTTTGGGAGGTTTTTTATTACTTCCTTTACTTCCTCATTTTCAATAGGTCTATTTAGAAATTAATTTTGTTCTGAGGTAATTTTAGGCAGTTTAATTGAGTTCAACTGCCGAACCTTTTTTTGCTTTACTGGGTTATTTAACCCACAAGCATTGAAAGATATTAATTTAAGATTATCCATTGTCTTTCCTTGGGTGTTTTACCAGGATCTGACCCTCTTGCTTCCATTTTACCATTTTGGTGTTTGCAGTAGGCAGCTCACTTCTTCTATACTGTATCCTAGGGTGATTTCAGACGTTATTGGCACCCAGTTGACCACAGTGGATTCCCAGTGGTGGCGAACCGGCTAACCACTCCCCGTGGGCAAGAGAGGCCCCAAACAGACGTGATGGGAGCGGGACCACGGCAGGGAATCGGACTGGCAGACCCCGGCCCAGGGCAGTGCAACAGACGTTACGCCGATCCCAGGCCATGGTCAACACACCCGGAAGGCGCCAGGGCGGCTCGTCCCGGATGCTGCTGCTGCTGTCCCTCCACCACCTCCATGTGCAGCACGGCCACCACCTCCTCCGCCTGCACCTCCTATACTTCATCCTCCTCCTCCTGCCTTGCTCTCTTGCCCTCCGCTCTCCTCTCCCTTCCACCTCGCTCCATCCTGCCATGTCCCCCTGCTGCTATGTGCCCTTTAAATCTCCCTCCCCGGCCTGTGTTGTTGCTCGTTGCCTGGCAGCGATGCTGCATGCTTTGTCCCCGGCTGGGAATCATGTTGCTTAATTCCGGCCGGTGGTTGTTACTTTGACCATGCTTTCGGAGATGGTCTGGGCCGGAGCTCCGAAGCGTGGTTATTTTAGACCCCTGGTGGGGATTGACTGTGGTGAACATCTGGCGCCCGTGTAACAGATGTTCAGGGCACTTTGGCCCGGCCACAGGATTGACCGTGGTTCACTGTGGTTGACCGTGATCTCGTAACATCTGAAAATACCCCTAGATTCTCTTATTATGCTATTTATTACTACATAAATGTTTAATATGATCACCATGTTCAACCTTCTTCCATCTATATTCCTCACCCAATTTGTTTTTTCCCCCCTTCCCTCCTTAACCCTTAACCCTCAATATCCGTCCAGAAACATGAATTTACTTATAAATAAACAATACAATTATCCCAATAGAACAGTTTTATGGGGAGGTCCCCTTAATGGAGTGTCATGTATATCAGGCTGTCCGCATGGCCCCCAGACCATTTACCACATTCACATTTTCCCATAACATCATTTTTTAACAAGCTTACACAACTTTGCATTGATAACAGACTTTATACTATACTTTATAGGCGGTTTCCCTTTTATTTTTGTGAAGAGTCAGGCTCAGTCTTTTAATTTTTTCCCCACATAACGCTTTAGATCAGCCTCTTGGTTGAAATATCTTCTCCTCCCATGATGAATAAAGGAAAATCTTGCTGGAAATAGAACCTGGGCCTTAATATCCTTTTTATTGAAAGTTTCCAATTGTGGTTTCCAAGCTTTCCTTTTTTGTATAGTCTCGTATGTAAGATCAGGGAATATGGATATTTTGGCACCTTCAAAGATAATTTCTAGAGCACTTCTAGCCGCTCTAAGTAGCACTTCCTTGTTTTGAAACCGAAGAAATTTCACAACTATCGCTCTGGGGGGGACTGCTCTTTAGGTTTCGGCCTCAAGGACCTGTGTGCTCGCTCCATTTCTGGCTGATGTAATTCTTCCTTATCAGGGAAGATTGTTTTAAAAACTTGGAGCAGCAGATTTCGTGTGCCCTCCACTTCTAGTCCCTCCGGTACCCCCATGATTCACAGATTGTTATGTCTAAATCGATTTTCCAGGTCTTCAAGTTTGTCTTTTAAAGTGCTTATTTGCGCCTCCATTCTAGTTGTTCTCTATTCAGTAGTATTTTCTCGGTCTTCTAGGTCACTGATTCTTTGCTCTGTTGTTTCAATTCTCTTATTTATTCCCTCTATTTGCATTTTCAAATCCCCCAAAGTATTAGTTATCGAGGATATTCTCTCTTTATTTATTGCCAGGTCTTCCTTGATAGATTTAAATAAATCCAGTACCTGTTCAAGTGTATCTGGGTCCTGAAGTGCTTCCCTGTGCACCGCATCTGCCATTTTGTTAATTGCGGCCTCGCCCTTTCTCGTGCTGTGCCTCGGGAGGTAATATCGATAAATTGTAGCGTCTGCTTCCTTTTTCTTATCTTGGCTCATTCCTTGTTTAGGTTGTTTTACTTTTTTTCAAGTTGTATTTTTAACTTTTTGTACTCAGTTTCTTTGATTTGGCATTGGGTCCGGCAGAAGCTCAGCCATGCATGACCTGCTGCCTGAGCATGCCCAGTCAGCCCCCTCTTTTTAACTTCTTAACTAAAATTGGTAGTTAAAGACTTACTTCTCATCAAATAACTAAGCCCCTCCCCTTTTGCATAATGTGACAAGTGCTCTGCCCCCTTGGTTGCTGGAAGTCCCACCCAGAAGTTCCTTACACTGAAGTTCAGCACAGCTTTCCGGTCAGGGGGGTGGGACCAAAGTTCTCACCCCTCCCTGACCCTGGAAGGTCCTTATGTGTGAGTTTGGGGTAGCTTGTGCATCAGTGAGGTGGGACCTTTGGTCCCAAAGGTCCCATATCTCCTGACCCCATAGGGTCCTTTGATTGGGGCCATGTGAGGTCTCAAACAACTCAGGAGAGTGAGCCGGACCAATCAGTCTGGTCTTTGGAGCTCTAGCCCCTCCTGTTCCATAGAAAAGTGGGCCAATGGGGTGGAGGTTCATAGGTAGGTGGGGTCAGGGTTATGTGACCCCTCAAACAACTCATCCCACCATGCTGAACCAATCAGGCAAGGTTTCATCTTGCAGAGATCTGGGGCAATGGGATGGCAGTTTGTGGGTAGGCAGGATTGGCAGAAGGGGGTCATGTGACCCTTCAAACAACTCAGCCCACCACTTTTTGACCAATCAAAAAATCTTTCAGCCCATAGGCCTGCCCCAGGGGCTCTCTGTCAAGGTTCCCCATTGGGTGCTGCATCAGCACCACCATCCATTCAGCAATAGTATATGAAAGAGGGGCCATTTAGTGAAGTGGGGTATGCGTTTCTGAACACTGCACTGATGAGAGAGGTCTTTGCTACAGCTTACATGCAAAAAACCAAAATGGCTTCTCTTGGTGACACTACCTCTTTGAGGCCTTTGGAGCTTACTAATCCACTAGCTGAGGTGAGGTGCTTTTACAGAAAACTCTACATTGTCTCTGGGGGAACTGCATGTTTTTGGGGGAATCTGATTCTCTCTGTGTTTCTCCAAAGCTTGGCTGATGAAGGGATGTTTTTTAAAAAAATTCTAAATACCGTTTTGTTTTTTGCTAAACAGTGCTTTCTCTCTACTGATATGCATGTTTGTGATTTTAACATTGAAAGGTTTGCACGTTTCTCTTTTGTTTTGGGGGGATGGGATCCTAACTTTTCTAAACGTTAAAAAAGAGCGTTCTCTCTGATGAGTGAGAGAGTTAGGGAGTCTCGTATGGCAGTTTTAAAATTTTCTATCTGGTTCTTGTGTCTGATGGAGATGTTTTAATAGAGGTGTTTATTATCTCTACAATATTCCCCAGATAATTAACAAAATTAAAAGAAGGTATGAGGGTGCAGCAGGAGTGCTGAGGCTTTTAAAAAGAAAACTGCACCTTCTTTGGGGTGCATGCAAGATAGAGTGAACTGTGAGTTAAAGTTCCCTAGACCATAGCTTTCTACCAGGTGTCTCTTCACAGTTCTTATTTCTTTTAAGCTTTTAATATAAAAAAACCAAGGTAAGAACAGGTATCTTTCTTTCTTTCTTTCTTTTTTTAGCTGTACTGTCAGCTAAATTGACATTTATTCTTGCAAGATGGAATCTGGCTTGGTGGGAGGGGGCAGGCCATTTTAATTACAGGGAGTTCCTTAGTGTAATTCCCTTTCTAGTGTGTATCTTATGCTATAGCTTTATCTAAAATTACAAATTTTTAAGCATTACTTTAGCCCTTATCACCCTAGCACAAGAGTACCTCACATATTATTATTATTATTATTATTATTAACAAACATTTATATAGCGCCAGCAGTGTACCTGGCACTTTACAAA
Organism: Sphenodon punctatus; assembly: GCA_003113815.1. Lineage (NCBI taxonomy): Eukaryota > Metazoa > Chordata > Lepidosauria > Sphenodontia > Sphenodontidae > Sphenodon > Sphenodon punctatus. The sequence goes on along the minus strand of QEPC01002063.1, from coordinate 49,164 downwards.
GTAATAAAATAGACACGGTCCCTGCCCCTAGGGCTTACAATCTGAGAGACAGGAGCTGGGGGAGAGACTTAGGAAGGGGAACAGAGGGAGAGACAAGGGGTCTAACATTCATGAAGATGCGAGGTCTCAAGTGCACGTACTTGGCTTGGTTACGATGAGAATGACAGCAGGCAGGTCCATGTTGCAAGGATAAGGGTAAACCGATCGTAGGTATAGGAATAGTGGCTCAGCAGGATAAAGAGTCAGACAGAGCAGAGCGAAAGAGGTGAGTTTTAAGGAGAGATTTGAAGGTATGAAGGGAGGGGGCAAGGCGGATGTGGACAGGGAGGGAGTTCCAGGCATGGGGGGCAGCAAGTGAGAAGGGACGAAGGCGCTTAGGGGAGCAGGGAAGGCGTGGAAGGGTGAGAGAAGGGACAGAGGAGGAGCGAAGTGCACGGGCTGGAGTATGGAGGGCGATAAGTGCAGAGAGGTAGGGGGGAGCAAGGTTGTGAAGAGCTTTATAGGTGAAGACTAGGAGCTTGTGCAGGATTCGTTCAGGAAGGGGAAGCCAGTGAAGCGAAGAGAGGAGGGGCTGCACATGGTCGAAGCGACTGGCGAGGTAGATGACCCTGGCAGCAGAGTTTTGGACAGAGATGAGGGGAGAAAGGTGAGACCGGGGAAGGCCAGTGAGAAGGAGGTTACAGTAATCGAGGCGAGAGATGACCAGAGCATGAACAAGAGTTTTGGCAGACGAGACAGAGAGAAAAGGGCGAATCTTAGCAATGTTATGGAGGGAGAAGCGACAGGATTTAGCAACAGAGTCAATGTAGGGTTTAAAAGAAAGGGCTGAGTCAAAGATGAAGCCTAGGCTACGGGCTTGGGGGACAGGCAGGATGGTGACTCCATCAATAGTTATTGACAGTGAGGAAGGAGAGGAAGGATGAGGGGGGAAGATAAGGAGTTCAGTTTTAGCCATGTTGAGTTTGAGTTGACGTTGAGACATCCAGGTAGAGATGTCAGAGAGACAGTTGATGAGACGAGCTTGAACAGAGGGAGAGAGAGAGGGAGTAGAGAGATAGAGTTGAGTGTCATCAGCATAGAGGTGGTATTGGAAGCCATGGGAGGCAATGAGTTTGCCTAAGGATGAGGTATAGATCGAGAAGAGGAGAGGGCCAAGAACAGAGCCTTGAGGAACACCAACTGAGAGGGGGAAGGAGGAGGAGGCGGAGTTGGAGAGAGACACATTAAAGGAGCGGTCAGAGAGGTAGGAGGAGAACCAGTTATGGACAGAGCCACAAAAGCCAAGGGAGTGAAGGGAATCCAGCAAGAGTGAGTGGTCAACAGTATCGAAGGCAGCAGAGAGATCAAGGAGGACAAGAATGGAATAGAGACGTTTAGATTTAGCCACCAGAAGATCGTTGGTGATCTTAGCGAGAGCAGTTTCAGTAGAATGAAGGGGGCGGAAGCCAGATTGGAGGGGGTCAAGGGAGGAGTTGGAGGATAGGAAGTCAAGGCAGCGGGAGTAGACAACACGTTCAAGCAGCTTGGAAGCAAAAGGAAGGAGTGAGACAGGACGATAGCTAGAAGGGTCAGAGGGGTCAAGAGTGGACTTTTTGAGAATAGGAGAGACTGTGGCATGTTTGAAGGCAGAAGGGAAAGAGCCAGTAGAGAGGGAGAGGTTGATGATGTGCAGGAAGGAAGGGGCGACAGTGGGAGTAATGGAGGTGAGGAGGCGGGAAGGAATGGGATCAAGGGGGCAAGTGGAAGGGTTGGAGGAGGAGAGCAGAGAGGAGATTTCCTTAAGGGAGGCAGGGGAGAAGGAGGACATGAGAGAAGGAGGGGGAGGAGGAAGAGGGGTGGATGGTAATAAATGGTAATAAATAAATATATTTGTAAATGAATGGTAATCTCTAATCCTTGCAAAACCTAACCTTGCTTTCTGGACAGGAGACTTGGAATGAATAGCCCCTACTCCTGCTGTTACTTCCTAAACTGGTTTCTGGATATGCTCTGATTGCACAGCATTGAAATTCCTTTATAAAATGCTTGGTTAGTTCTGATAGTTAGATTTTTTGGATCAGCTATTATTTTGCTTCACGCACTAGGCACTGAATTAGGCTAACAAACACATAATAAACAACAGTATCACTTTATTTTGATCTTGTTAAATGTTAAAAAGTATAATTTAACTATGAACTCATTTTTAAGGTCATGATTCAGAGGCCTCCTTGATTTACTCACTATAGATATTTTAAAAATAATATCTATCTATATATGTTCTACCACATCCTAGATCTTGGGGTTTGTTTTGAGGTTAAGTTTTTTCATTGTTGGTAAAAGGAAGTGAGGAGTAGCAAAAATTAAGGTTATCATGGGAGGTGGAAGGAAGTTATGGGGTGTCTTTAGACATAACAAAGATCAGGTGTCAAACTCCCTAAACACGTGTTTGGTTGTTGTGTTGTGTTGTTATGGCACCATAATAATCCCAACATCAATTTGGCTACCTGTTGAACATGCGATCTGAAAACCATTGCATCTCAAGGACAATTTGCATGTTTCAGCTGAACACTAAAAATGTTGTTTTTAATAGTTTTATGGTATGTTTTTAAAATGTTGTTAGCAGCCCCAAGATGCTTGTAGCAGGAGGAGGCAGCATATAAATGTGGTAATAAATAAATAAATAAATAAACAAACACGTGGCCAACATTGTGTTTAATGATATTGCGTGGCGTGTTAGCAGGTACAACACAATGAGGCGGTAGCACTTGCGTGCTGAGATCGGATGGCAAGCAAAACACCAATTTGCCCCAATATGGGCTCTGTGTCTAAGCACTGCCACATGATGAACACAGGGCCAAAACAGTGGGTGATTTCAGACGTGATGCGGTAAAATCCACCACAGTGAATCCCACCCCGGTGTGAATGGCTTCACCGTGGGCCAGGGTGAGACACATGGCCCCAACAGACGTGACAGGGGCAGCACCACCGCCCGGGGCCAACCGGAGAGAACACGGGCTGGGGGAACCCAACATGGGCTGGGGGACCCCAACAGACGTGGTGAGAACCACGGTTATGCGGATACAAACATGGGCGCCGGAGTGCAAACGATGCCAAAGACGGTGGAGGGCCCCGCCCAGGGAAGGGAAACATGAAGGGAGGGGTGGAGGGAGCAGCGCTCGCAAACAGCAGCCACAGCACGGAAGGCACGCACACTTCAAAACGAGAAGTGCACACACACAAATGAAGAAGCACACCCACACAACAAAGGGGAGCCAAGCAGGGGGGCAGAGGGAGGCACACACCAGGGGGGGGACAGGGAACCCCCCGACAGTCAGGCGCATGGGAGGAGGGGGGTGGCGAGGGGCTGGCACGGTCAGCCCACCAGGAGGGGACATGGGCAGAAGCCTAGCAGCCAAGGGGAAGGGGGACCCAGCAGCCCAAGGACACAGGAGGCAACACAAGGCACAGTGAAGCACAAAGGGTGTTTATTGAGGACATAAGCAGCACTGGTCTGGTGCAGTGACAGACAGCACAGGATCATGCGGGGCTAGGGTGCGGGGACGGGGCAGCAGGTCCCAGGCGAGAGGGCGACAGGCAGGCGAGCGGAGCCGGGTCACAGGGGGTCCAGCTGTCCCAAAGAGGCAGCAGGCGTTGGCGCGAGCACCCAGGCCACAGGTGGAAGGAAGGTGCTGAGGAGGCAGCCGGCTGTCAGATGGGCTTGGAGCACCCGACACGTGGCTGCAGGGGCTCCCATCGGGGGCGGGGGTGGCAACAACAGCAGATGCACATAGCAGGGCCATTGCCACAGCCCCTGACTGAAGCCGTGCTCGGCCATGTTCCCGTTCACATATTTCAAACATACAAAACCTCTGGGCCACATCAAAATAGCTACATGCTATTAACAATACCTGATCACACAAGCACATTCGTATTTAGTAAAAATAGCATGTGAGGAGTCACCTGAAGAACAGAAGGTTGCTACCTTGTAAATAAGGTTCTGTACAATTTATATGTAGCAGACCTGGCCACCTCTATCCAAAAGGACGAAGTATATCCCCCTAAGGTCGGCGATATACAGGTTGGTTCCCTACAGTATGCTGATGACCTTATCATTCTATCGCAAACAGAGAACGGCCTGAGGCGGGCCTTAAATAACTGTCATAGCTTTGTATAAAAAACGGACTAGAAATTATTGTTTCCAAGTCCAAACTTATGTTGCTAGGAGGAGGGAGAAGCCCACATTCTTGGACCAAAATTTAGACACCCTTGAGGTGATCCATCATTGTATTTATCTCGGGGTTACCTTTTCAAGAAGGGGTACCTGGAGCGAGCACTTACGGGTACATGCTAATAAGGCTGCTAAGGCCACACAGTCTTTAAGCAGGGCTATTGCCATCTCACAGGTGTTTCTCTCTCTACGTTCTTGGGTGTTTACAGAGCCAAGATCCAGTCGATAGGCAATTTCGGACTAGAATTCGTACCTTTCCCGAATATGGTAAATTTGGAAAAGGTGCAAGATAAGTTCCTGCGGCGCCTACTAAAGGTAGGCCCAAGCGTCCCTGGCGCGATTGTGTGAGCAGAAACGGGAATTATTTCATTAAGCACCATGGTAAAAATCTCAGTCATTCGATACTGGTTGCGGGTGCTGTCATCTAGTGAAGGGTACTTGCCTTTATTATGCCTCAAGGAAGAGGTTGTCTCTTCAAGCCCAAAAGCATATCCCTGACTGTACTATCTGCACCACCTTTTGGTGAACTGTGGTTTCTCCTTTAGTTATTTTGCGGGCAAAAACTCAAATGTTATAAAGGCAGAGTTTCAGAGAAGGGTTCAAGTTATAGCCCATCAAGAAGATCTGGCAGCAGTCCTCCAATGGAGGGTTGCTCCTTATCTGAATCAGTTCAAGCGAGTGGTACATTTTGAATCTTATCTGGACAGTCTGACTAATCCATATCTGCGCAGGCTGTATACTCAGCTATGCTTTCAGATTATCCGTTCAGCTGTTACGGAAGGAAAGCATAAAAAGATACCTTATAAGAATCGCCTCTGTTCGTGTTCACGGGAAGAGGTTGAAATCACAGACCATATGCTGTTAAGGTGCCCCTATCACACTACTTTACGGTCCGTTTGGCTTCTTCCAATGCTTCTCCCAATAGCCCAAAAAGAAATTATATACAGTACGGTGGGGATTTATCACTTTCTCCTTACAAGAGTGGAACGAGATGAGCTGATAGCTATAGCTACCTTCCTGCACCTGGCTGGTCGGAAAAAAGCACAAATAAGGTCAAAATTACAGGCACTATAGCTACTATCCCGTATGTCTTGGTATTAACTAGGAGTTTATATATATATATTCCCTCGTAAGCTGTGCAGTAAGATTTTGAGTTGTATTATTATTTGTACTTTAACTGTAGGTCTTAACGGCCTTCCTTTGCTTGTGTCAGGTTATTGTTGCTGTTTGGATTTATTTAGTAATTTTATATTAGGTTTGTCTTATAGTAGGTTGTGTTATTTTATGTGATATATTTATTGTATTATTATTTTAGGCTATAACGAAGGTTGATGCCAATAAACAAACTGAACTGAAACTGAAATAAGGTTCTTTGAGATGGCTCCGAACATTCTCACATATACCCACCCTTCCAGCCTCACATAGAATTTTTTCCTTCTGTTTCTAGAAAGGGTTGGAAGGAACTGTCATTCTGAGGGGGAGCGCACTTTTTATATTAGAGTAGCTCGAGACCATCATGTGGCTATTATTTGAACGGGGCGAGCATGCACAACCCAGTTGTGAGAATGTTGGAAGTCATCTCGAAGAACCTTCATTACAAGGTAACAACCTTCTGATCAGCACATGGGGAGGAGCTGTTTGTAAACAAACAGCTTTATCTCCCAGTCCAATCGCTGCTGCTGCTGCTGCTGCTGCACCTCCTCCTGCACCTCCTCCTCGCCCTCTCACTCCATCCTCTGCTCTGTTTCCTCCACCCTCCCCTCCGTCGACTATTCCGACATGTTCCCCTACTGCTGCCTGCCCTTTAAACCTCCCTCCGTGTGCCACTTGTTGTTGGTTGCCTGGCAGGCACTGTGTGCCGTCACCACAGCCCGTGGTCATTTCCTTCCACCTCAGCTGGGGTTTTCCCTTCAGACGTTACTTTTCCTTCACCCCTGCTGTGGTGAATATTCACCACACTTCTGGACCTCCTCCCGTCCCGACCTCACAAAGCATGGTTAGGTTCACCCCAGCCCGTGTTTGACTGTGGTGAACATCTGGATGAGAGTAAACAGACGTGCACGGCTCTTTCACCACCGCCCACGTTTGACTGAGGTTGACTGTGGTGAATACCACAAACGTAACGTCTGAAATCACCCAGTGTTCATATCAAGGTCAAACCACACATTCACACACCCATTGATGTTATGCCTAAAAACACCTACAGTTTCAGCCCAGTGTTAAGAAGTTGTTCAGTATTTTAATTAATTTTTTTATTTTATTTATTTATTTATTTATTTTATTTATTTAAATGTTTTTATATCCCACCGTATCCTGCCCAAGCAGCTCAGGAAGCTCACAATCATCATAAAACATCCATAATAATAATAATAATAATAAATAATAATATAAAAACACAACCAAAGCAGAAGACAACACAGCAACCCCCCGCAACCCTCCATCCTACCCCCTCCCTCGCCAAAAGCCAGTTTTGTAGTAACACTAGTTTTAAGAAAATATGCTGCTTTATGTAGTAATGTAGTAACGTCTCTAAATTTTAAGAGATGCCTGTAGACAATGCAAGGCTTTTAAAATTCATTATATACATGCTGCTGAAAAAAATTGTGGAAAGGCCTTCTTTTACCATGCTGACCTTTCATTAGTTCTTTATTTGCTGCTGCAGAAGCAGTCTGTAAAGGAAATATGACTGATCAAATATTTTCAGAACTGTACTAATATCCATTTCTTCCTACTTTCTGAAACTTGTGTAGGAAGGTATTGAAATGTTCCATAATAAGAGGAAAAAGCTAGTATTCACAGATTATTTTTTTAAAAAAAAGCTATTAAGACTCCTTTAAACTTCAATGTAGGGGTTTTTTTTTGTTTTTGTTTTTAAAGAAAGTTTAAATGACAAATAGGTATTGCTATGATGCAATAGAACTGTACATTGGAAATAGTCAGAATAGTTGACTTGTATAAATCTTGAACTTGGATCTACAGAAAAGCATATTTACTAGAATTTCCCCTATCACTACATACTCTATTTGACAATGGTTGTACATGCTAACTTCTTAAAAAACTTGTTTGAACAAAACACCCAGCTTCAGTCATTAAATAATTATAAGACATGGTGCTAGCTTATAGCTTAATGGTCTTACAAAAGTGCATTCTCCATGAAAATACAACTTTAAGTTGTCTGAAACATCTCGATGCACATTAGCTTACAGCTTTTTCCAGCCAACCACAATACTAACATGTACGTAAAGATGGTAATACAGCCACATGCAGTTTCACGCTATATTTATGATGTATACCTGAAGAACTTAAAAGGGGGGAGGGAGAGAAAGGAGAAATGTTTTTCAAAAGTTGCTTTACTCATCCCCAACCATTTCCCCAGAGATTTAATTCTGCCCCTTGATTCTCGTGGCACTCAGATTAGCTGCTGGTGAGTTGTTTTGAGCCCTGAGTTAGAGCCCATTTGCATGACACTCTCCCAGAGGGGAAGCAATATGAAACACACTACAACCTAGCTTTTCCCTTTGTGTGGCTTCCACTGCTTTGAAAGACCCAAACTGGAGCGCATTTGACAAATATGTTATTCTCAATAAATATTCGTTTCAGTACTAGTTTGCAAACCAAGCAAACCTGTGCTGAACAACCCTGACAGCATGCATGCAAAAGACACAGGGAAACATGACCTCTCCCAGAGAAAGTCAGAACAGGCTTCCCCTACTGTGGAAATTAAGAGTGAATGAGTTCTTAAACATGTCATAAAGTAGAATTTGGCCTGTGGAACAGGTTAATCTTGGTTGGGAATCTCTTCAGGATGCCTCGATATTGGGGCTTTCCAAATACGGCTTCAAAGAGACTGCGTGAGCCGTGATTCCTATGGTGGCCGGCTACTTCCAGTGTGTCTAAATGCACCTGGCACGGCTTTTCAGGAAGCACTTCCTTCAAGCTGGTAAGTAGAGTCGCTCATCTAAAACCAGTCTCATAAATCTCTTAATAAAACAAACTGCTTTCAGCTCTTCTCCCCAGATCTTCTCCTGTTTGCAGTGTAAGCAGCATCCCCACATTCATTATACTAACTTACTTCTTCTGGCCTTTCCCACTGAGGCAAGCCATGTCCTTTGGGCAGACTCCAGGCTCACTATACCTCCCTTGTTGTCAGTTCCTTGGTATGCCCCATTAACAAGGGGTTCCCCTCACTGAGGAAAGCTCTTCTACTGAGGCTATGCCTTTGTGGTTCCTATTGAAACATTCACTTTTTGTGTGTTAGAAGGAATGTTTTCTGGGCAGTTTGAAAAAAACAAATACAAATAATCCAAATAATCTGGAAAACACGTGCTACAGTCAACACATTCTTTCAACTCTGGATGTCACATTCTTCTAGAAAGTAACATGATGAGGAACATCCACAAGGAAGGCCCATGGACACTTGCCACATTGAATAATAATATGCCAAGCTAAATGGCCAGCAAATGGGCTAGGAATGTATGTTGGTTAGGACTGTCCAGGAATTGTCAGTAAAGTACTTTGTATTTGTAAATTTGACATTAACTTTACACTGGTTTCTGTGGCTGGAGCCAGACATAATGATAAACATATGCAAATTTGATGTGTGTCATCCTGGGGGTGTAGCTGCTTAAACGGATGTTGTGTTGTTGTGTGTTTGTGGCTCCTCAGGCTGCTCCTGCTGTCTGCTCTGCACTCTCTCTCTCTCTGGAGGTTACATTGGATATAAAAACACATGACCGCAGCACAGCAGCAACCCAACCTGGGGTGAGAAGCTGTGGCAGAGACGGTCTGGGTCAGATCAGGCTGGAGAAGAAATCTGCCCACAGCTGAGACCTGAGGAGAGTGGGGGAAAACTTGAACGTGTGGATGGACCCAGCCCTGCCTCCCATGCAGCACCCATCACCCTGCCCTCCACCATGATGGGCAGCCATGGTGGCCAATGACAGTCAACCATGGTGGTCCCTGACCAGGGCCGTGTCTGCCAGGCTGAAAAGCTGTGATAGTCCACTGTGGTCTGCTTTGGCCTGGTTGGGTGGGCCTTAGTCCAGTCTATAACTTCGGAGGTTTTCCAAGGTCAGAACCTGGGCTAGCAGCACAGCTGGGGCAATCCTGGCTCAGCATCTGGCAGTACCTGTACAGATGTGCTGGTGAGATCCGGGCCACAGTGGGCCACAGCAGGCTGCTGTCATGTCTATTTTTACCTCTGTCCACATGGGGTCATTCTGGTCCTCTGGTGCCCACTGTTTTACCTCCTTGGTGGCTGGCAGGGTGAGCAGTGGATGGAAAGTTTGCTGGGTATAATACACCCCACTCTGCTCCAAGAGGTGGCAGTTGGGACCTGGGTATCATGACCCCAGTCCTTCTGCTCCTGATATAGCCTCTGGGAGGTTGCCCCAGCACTGCTCTTGCTCCACTGCCTTCTCCTTGTACTTCTGCTGAAAGAACCTGCTCAAGACCCCCAGAAGAGAGCCCAGCCTCAGCAGGCAGAGTATAGTCAGGAATCTCAACCCTGCTCATGCCCAGCTTGCTGCTTCATCCTTCCTCTGCCACCATCATACCATTGCTCCACTTATTCATCACTGAGGTAAGGTACTGGAACCCTCCGGTCTCAGTGTGCATCTCTAGTTGTAACAGCAGTCGCATGTTAGCAAAAAATACGTTTGTCCATGAGCATGATATTTGGAATCAAGAAGCATGGCAAGCTTGCATATATGCAAAGCTAGATACACATAACATGTGTTTAAAGCAAAAACAGGTAGCTAGCATTGTCTGGCAACACCCTGTGTATCATCCCCTGAGCAGGAGAAGGAGGTATGTCACTGACATTTGTCAAATATTCTTCTGATTCACTGGATACTTTTAGATGAATGGGCTGCCCCGGAGCTGGCCACACCAGCCCTGGGTGGCCGGTCCATCTAAAGGTGGCCCACCAGATGTGGAATTAGAGCAGGAGCTGCCTACTAAGGACCAGCCCTGCTTGTGGTGCTCCGGCCCTTTCCAGAGCACAGCCTGTGGAGTGGGCTGGCCAAACTTGGGGCAACATGCCGAGGCGGTGTTGCAGTCTTTCTGCTCAGCAGACCAACGCTGCACTTCCACTTCCAGACAGCCATTGCCCTGGGCAATGCCACAGAGTTGCAGGCGGAAGCTTAGAGCATCAGGAGATCTGTCCACAACTCTATGGTGTGTGTGGGAGGGTGTCACGCAGGCAGACCATTGGCCAGGGAACCCAACCGGTCTGTTTAAACGCAACCCAACTGGGGCTGGATGCAGGGTGCACTAATGGAACAGCTCCAGGGGTGGCCAGCCCCATGTCTGTCTAAAGGTAACCACTGAAATGCTCATATCTTTTCATAAAGCTGATCCCCTAAGAAACTAGAACAAGGTATTCACATATATTCCAAATTCCTTCATTTCAAAGCAAGCATTGTTTTTGGAAGTGATGAGTGTCTGAATGTCAATTCAGAATTTAGCTAAGAAAAGGCTAAAATGGCATGGGACGCTTATCAGCTTCTCTCAGAGTTTATCCAAATAAACCACTGTTTAGTCCTATGTACATGGTTGCCAGGAATGTAGCTACCATGGAGCAAGGGGGCTCAGTTGAGCCTGGGACCTGCACTCTAGGGGGGGAGGGGGTCTTTGGAAGAGACTTGAGCACCATTATAGAATTTTCACAGTGAACAAGGGAGAGACTGGGGCCAACACTCTGCCCCCACCCACTCTTAAAATTTTCTAGTGATGCTGAGGTCTCTTGGAAAGGGCCCTGCCAATAAGGAAAGTTTCAGAGTGGGTGTGCTAGCCCTGCCAATTCTTAAAACATCCTTTCTAATGGGGTTGCTGTCACTCCACTGGGAGCCAGGGCACCACCTGGCAGGGAGTTTGAGGCTGGTTGGGAGCCTTGGGAGGTCCCCCACTTAGGAAGACTTCTCTCCCTTGCCCTTACGGGGGGAGGGCGCCATAGTTGGGACATGAGCTCAGGCCCACAGCCTTGCTATGCCATTGATGATTGCTTTGTGACCACAGAACAAAGGAAACTTGTCAACAGAGAACCTGAAAAAAGGGGGCTGTAGATCAATTATTAATATATCTCTTATGTCAAACTAGGGGCTTTCTGGAGTCTGGGTTTTCCCTAATTGTAACAACAGCTTACTCAACAGCTGCATGAGTGGAATAACTTTGCTTAAAGATATTTTTCCTGTATTAACTACTATCTCTGCAGTCACAGGCGACCACAAAGACTTTCCACTACAAAGAACAGCATCCGTGCCCCAATATCAACAATTGTCTTATAATCAATGGGCTAGACTCACCGGGATGTTTTGCGTACTGTAGCCTTTTGGCTCTGGGGATATTTGGATCTAAAAGCAGGATCTTTTTACTTTGGTTCTCTTGCACTCAAATGCTACGCAAGCAAGGAGAGAGACTTCCATGACACAGGGTGTTTTTAGATAGATGGACTGCCCTGGTGCTGGCTGCTTCATCCCCGGTTGGCCCGTCCATCTAAAGGTGCCCTGCCAGATGTGCAGGCAGAACAAGTGTGAAGCAGGCCATGTCTGCCCTGGGGCAGCCCTGAAACATCCTATCCCATGTTAACATCATGGGTAAGGAATATCTATCTATCTATCTATCTATCTATCTATCTATCTATCTATCTATCTATCTATCTATCTATCTATCTATCATTACTCTCCCTTTGCACTAATAAAGCAAATAAGCTCTTATTAATGTTGAAACATTACCCATGATGACGTGTTTGCTAATAAACCTGTTACTATTCAGTCTTCCAGTCTTATTCTGTATAAGCGGTTTAATCCAATTCTCTCTTAAAGAGTCATATAAAGTATAGGCACATAAAAAGGGACAGATATCCTCTACTACATTTGTTCCACAAGGACGCTTTGTATCTTTGTATGGGTTTGTTCCCCCATCTCCCTCTTCAAACAGTCATTATAATAATTGAAAATAGCAATCTAACAATGGATTGTCTGAGTTAAAAGTTAGTAATTTGCATCAGATAACACTCCATAGAAAATGAATGCTTAACACGTTTTAAAAATAGAGCCAAGCTTGAATTTCTCAAACTCAGTACATCTGTTTAATTACTATTATCAGGTTATCTTTAATTTACGAGTCTTCATAATTCCAGTAAATGAACTGGATCAATTCCTAGACAAACATATGCTAATCCATATGTAAGCATATGCAGTCCACTAAGGCCTATGTGAAGTTGATTTTATTGTGTGTATTTTTCACCACTTGGGGTCTAGTATGTATTATAAGAAAAGTTCCAAAATGATAGCAAATGACTGGACTCTTAAATAAGTCTTGATCTGTACTCTGTCCTTGCAATATGACCCACCACAGACAGGTGGCCTAGGGATATTTGATTACGAGACATGATCAAAACCGCACTTTAATGTTGTTTGAAAGTGCATGAAAATATCCTTATATTTAGATGCTCTGGGGGAGCAAAATAATCTGCAAAATAATCCACAAAAAGGTCACAGTGGGAGGAAGATGACTCAACCCCCGCGTTGAGGGAGGCCAGACTGACCAGCCCCCTCACAACCTGGAACAACTCCGCTGTACAGGATTTAGCGGGCACTATGAGGGTAGCAAAGAACTCCCTCTTTGCTATCCACATAGCCACGGCATAGGCCCATAAACTGGCTCTACGTCGCAATCTGTCAGCTTCAGTGTGAAAACAACACCACCGTCACTCCAACCGTTGCCCCTCTAGCTTCAGGACTCGTAGATCCTCAGAGAACCAAGGAGGCCTGTGGGGCCACCGTCTGGGCAACGGACGTCTGGGAGCCGTTTGATCAATGGCCTCAGTTAGCATGATGTTCCAAAGCTCAACGAGGTCATCAATGAGACGGTTGTCAAGGTCAGAGGGTAACTCCCCCAGAGCATCTAGAAACTGGCTTCGCAGTCTGGCTTTCATCCGGGTCATGGCACTGAGACAGCGCTTGTGGCCTTGGTAGATGATCTTCGCCAAGAAAAGGACCGGAGTCGATCGACCCTGTTGGTCCTTTTAGATCTTTCAGCAGCATTTGACACTGTTGATCACAAAATGTTGGTGACGCACCTGCAGGGCAGTGCAGGGGTGGGTGGAACCGTTTTTGAGTGGTTCCACTCATTCCTGACCGGGAGAACTTAGCGGGTGGTACTCTGTGATTATTTTTCATCGTATTGAGACCTCCTGTGTGGGGTCCCGCAGGGTTTGTTTTTGTCCCCTCTCCTGTTCAATGTGTATATGCAGCCGCTCGGTGAAATGATCAGAGAGTTCGGGGTGCGATGTCATCAATATGTGGATACCCACCCAACTGTATCTCTCATTTTCAGCTGACCCAGGCCCGGTTGTGTCGGTGCTTACCCACTGTCTGACGGCTTTTGGGGATTGGATGAAGGCTAACCGAGTGCGACTGAATCCTGAAAAGATGGAGGTGATGCTAGTGGGTAGGTTGATGGAGGTGATGGCTCCATCGATTGATGGGGTCTGCCCTCCACTGACGTCCCAGGTGTGGAACTTGGGGGTGCTCTCGATACGCAGCTCTGCCTGGATGTCCAGGTGGAGGCTGTGGCGAGGAGTGCCTTCCGCCAGTTACATCTGGTGCAGTGGCTTTGGCCGCTGGTTTCGGTTCCGGACTTGGCCATTATCATCCATGCTTTTATTACCTCTCAATTAGACTACTGCAATGCGCTCTACGTGGGGCTACCTTTGGTGACAGCTCGGAAGCTGCAGTTGGTGCATAATGCGGTGGCCCGGCTCCTGATGGGACTGGGCCACTGGGAGCATATTACACCGGTGCTCCGGTCTCTGCACTGGCTGCCAATAGTTTTCCGTGCCCGATTCAAAGTGTTGGTCTTAACCTATAAAGCCCTACACAGTCTGGGCCCTGTTTACCTGCGGGACTGCCTCACTCCCTGGGTTCTGGATCGGTCCTTGAGGTTGGCTGGGAGTGTGCTGTTGGAGGTCTCCTGGGTGTCTCGGGGGGCTACACAGAGCAGGGCTGCCGTGCTGCGCCTGTGGAACTCCCTCCCGGTGGGGGTGCGCTTGGTCCTGGACCTTCCGGCGTGCCGTAAGAACTGTAAAACATGGCTGTTCCATCAGACATTTAGCAAGGGGAAGGGTGGAGTTAGGTAGGGATGAGGGAGAGGGTTGGGGGTGGGGGTGAGGGGAGGGTTGGGGGTGAGGGTGTTTTTATGATTAATGTTTTTAATTGTTTATGTGTTTTTATATTGTTGTTTTTATGGTTTTGTTAGCCGCTCTGAGCCGCTGAGGTGGGGAGAGTGAGATAAAAATCTGTTAAATAAATAAATAAATAAATAAAATAAATAAAATATTTATATCCATATCAGGAAAAAAATATAATATTTTATTATTATACTTAGATGTATTTTCAGCCTGAATTTCCTTATTCACTTATTCTCCCAGAGTAGTAAGACTGTTATATCCAGCCTATAATGATTTGACCCTGAGCACAGAATCCTGTAAATCACACCCAAACCTTAGTCTTCGGAAGTGCTCTAGGGAGTGTTTCACGAGTCAGTTTCCTGGAGAACTATTGGGAGTGAACCATGTGCCAACCTGCTCCATGAGTATTGCCAGCTAAGAATTATCTGGCTTCCAGACAAATGATAAAACAGGGATTGAAATATAAACCCGGTCTGTTTTGATGAAGGGTTTCACGAATGCAGCTTTTCAGCACGTTCCTCTATGAGTGCTGAAAAGCTTGCACTAATAGCGTTGCCTCAGTTATTAATTTTGCACTTCATCCCCAATCCTAGACAAACATGACTGGTTTTATTGGCTAGTCCGAATTTATTGATGGTGTTGAGTGTATGCACAGTTCCTTATATGGTACACTCGAAATAGGAAACATTTAGGAGGGTTCAAAAAGAAAGTGGATTTAGAACGCAGAAGCGAACATTACAAGTTGCTGGGTCCCAACTTGTTAAACTGAAGTAACATCTTGAACTAGAATCCTTCGCCTTAAACGAATAGTTTCTCCTTGTTTTCAATATGGTTGCTGCATATCTGAATAAAGAAAATAGATGTGAGGCCTGTGTGTAAAGCAAATTCATTTTACTGATTGTGCTGCTGATCATGGCAGCTGAGTTTAAAAGGAAGATGTGATGGAGGCCCCTCTGTGTATAAGTTAAGTTCTATGTTCACACACCATTAGTGCAAATCCTCACACAGGATGCACTCCACACCCAGGCCCCTCTCATCTCTCCTGAAGCCCTCTCCTTTAGAGCTTAGAATGGGGTGCTTACAGGCCAGTAGCATGGGAGGGATGGGGGGGACAGACTGCATGATGGGAGGGGGCAATTGTACTTCAATATAACAAATATTTAATCATTTCAATATTTCTACAGGTGGACAAGAAAAATGACATGGTGCAGGGCTCACCTGCCCGTATGCCCCTCTTAGCTGTGTTTTCTACCTTCTAACACCCCCAAACCGCAGCAGCTCCATTTCTCTCTGTTCATACTCCTACCTTTCTAAAGCCCTGGTGGCTTCAAATCTCCTTTATCAATCAATCTCCAACTGCACCTCTGAGTCAGGTTGCATGACATGCTAGGGAATGGGATGTTCCAGGGAGCATGCCTCTCATGGAAGGGTTGGCGATATCCTGAAATACCATATAAAACTTAAAGGCAAGTTGACAAAGTACTTATAACAGCATAAGGAGAGTGCAAACTAATAGTCTTTTTTGAATCTGCAAATTCCGATTCAGTTCTGATCAAGTTTAATTTCAGACTGTGGTCATTTCAACTTCATCTGGTTTGGAAGTGACTGTAAGATGGAATTTCTAAGAACAGTTTAGAAGTGTAGCGTAGCAGTCAAATGGAGACTGAAAAGAGGTGAAGTTTATCGGAAAGTTTTGTCATTTAGAGGCCTAAGTAGAAAGTTATCCTGTAGCAGAGAAGCAACAACTGCTGTAAGCACTGGACACAGAAGGAATCAAAGTAGGCTGATGGACACAATGGATGCAATGGACATAATTCTCCCCCAGATGAATTCCAGCTAACTGTTTCTAGTGATGATTGAAAATGTTTAAACAAAAACTTGCCTACAAGAAAAATGCAGTTCAAAACATTGTGAAAACATCCCACAAAACAATTTTTCAGATTACAGGAAAATCTCAAATCTATAGATGTAAAACAAAACAAAGAAGCTGCTTAAACATCAACAGGAAATGAAATGTTTTAAATATTTCCCAGAGAGGGAGGGCGGGAAACAATGGGTAATTTCAGGCGTTACGAGATCACAGTCAACCACACTGAATCACAAAGAAACCCCCAGTGTGGCCAAAGAGCTTTGAACGTCTGTTCAGTGGCATCCAGATGTTCACCCCAGTCAATCACCAGTAGGGGTCAAAGACAACCATGGGTGTTTTCAGACGTGATGGGGCCAATTGGCCCCGTCATTAAAACAATAGATTCATCCCCCACCGGGACGACCCCGTCACGCCCCAACAGACGTGTCGGGGGATCCCGGCAGGGAATCGGGAAGGGGGCGGGGCCATGCGGTGCAACATGCGGCCGCACAGCCCCACCCCCTCCACGCTCCCCGCTGCCTGCCCTCTGGGGAGACAGGCGGCCGCCGTGGTCAATGCGGCTGCAGTGCTCGCCCGATTTGGCCACGGGCTGGAATCCCTGTGGGGATTCCAGGCTGTGGCCGCCGTCCAGAAGTGACGACGGGGTTCATCACAGCGGGGAATCGCCTTCGCCACACGGCGGCCTCCGGTCTCGCCGCTTCGGCCGCTCGCGTGGCGAAAGTGATTCCCCGCCGTGGTAACATCTGGGGGGGAACATCTGTTCCCCCCAACAGACGTTCCGTGATTACAGCCACCACAGGGAATTGACTGTGGTTGACTGTGATCTCGTAATGTCTGAAAACACCCCATGTTCTGGAGCTCGGGATGGGACCAGGTTCAGAACCGTGGTCAATGCATTTCCCACCGAGAAATGTCCAAAAGTAATGTCTGAATGGCAACCGCCAGGCGGGATCACACACAATGATCCCCAGCCATGGCAAATGCACGCAGCGTCGCTGCCAGGCAACAACTAACAACCAACAAATGGAACAAGTATGGATATTTAAAGGGCACACCGCAGCAGGGCAATGAAGAGGTGAGACAACAGAGAACAGGAAGAGAAAAAACACGGTGATGGAGTACGAGGAAAAGCAACAGCAGCACCTGCAGGACCCACAGGGGGACACCCAACAGGGGACGGAGGCCCCCCACAAATGGGTAAGGATACCACAACGGGTGGGGGGATGGCTGGGAGGGGGTTGCAGGGGCAGCAGACAGCCATGGAGGGAGGGCGGGAAGTGGGGTCCAGAACTAATAATGCACAGCACCCAACCCCCCCCCATGTCCACCCAACAGACCAGTAAAAGAGCCTGAGCCCTGGAATCCCCACAGGACACCAGCAGGGAGGAGGTGGAGGAGGAGGCAGCACCGGAGCTGGAGGGGCCAGCAGGGTTTAGGTTTAGGTTTATTACGGCATTTAGCTTCCGCCATAGCCAAGACACACATAATACAAATATGATACAAGCCAATACACACATATAAAACACTCAAGTTAAAAATAAACTCCAAAATCATTACAAAATCTTTCAGGTAATTGCACAATACAGCTATGAGGTATAAAATATAATTTCCTCATCCATCAAAAACACCTTCTAAATAATTGTTATTCCATTTAAGATCTAACAGCAGGGAAATGGTACCAGAGAGGGGGACAGTGGGGATTCAAGGAGACACAGGACTTCATAAAGATCTGGGGGTCCCTTGAAAACCAGATTGAGCTCGCAGTCAACAAACGCAACAAGCACGTGCTCAACCAGATAGTCTGGGAGATGGAAGAGGCAAGATACCACAGGTCTGCAGCACAATGCAGGTCCAAGGCCAAGGACCTAAAGAGGGGCTGCAAGAATATAAATGACAACAACCAGAGGTCCAGTCATGCAGCTAGGACCACACGCTATTATGATGCCCTTGACTGGATCCTGCACATGAAGGGCTCCATTGTGGCCCCCAGGCTGGTAGGGAGTGCCGTGGTGCAGGGCTGGACAAGGGAGGCAGTACTACCACCCATGGCAGCACCCCCACACACCACTGACCCCCCCACCCCAAGAAGAACAGCCCGGGACCTTGGGGAGCAGCAGGCCCCCGTCATGGACAGGCACGGGAAGCCCACAACCCATGTCCAGGTCAGGGGCCTTCGATGATGACCCACTGGTGACCATGAGCCAGTGGACATGAGGGGAGCACTCAGAGCAGAGCCCCATACAGCAGCCGGCCACGGAGGACTTGGAGACAGACTTCGAAGGTAGGCACAGGCGTGGAAGGCAGGGGCCAGCACGGACACAGCTGAGGGAGGAGGGGATGAACAACAGGCAGGGAACGGAACTACACCCCCCCTTACCACAGGCGTGGAGGCAATGGAGGGGGAAGGTCCACCGGGTGCAGTGGAACACATGGAGGAAGGTAAGTGGAAGGGACATGCACCCCGATGTAACAGCACCACACCCGTTCCCACACAGGAGCAGTACCACAGCCACAGGAGGCTGAGACTGAGGAGGAGCAGCTGGAGCAGCAAGGTGAGTGGGCAGGGGGGCGGCAGACCAATAGATCGACAGAGGGCAGCGGCACAAGGGGGAGTGGATGGACATGCACACATGGCCCCTGGGAACCTCAGGGGAATGAAACTCAGAGCTGCCGGAAGGGACGCCGAAGGTACCCACAAGGGAACAAGGGTGGGGTTGCAGGTCACAGCTACATGGATGAAGGGGAGGGGACTCGACCACCCAAGGGAAGGGGGGACGGATGGGCAGGGATTCCAGGCCCCCCTCCCCCAGCACCGATCTGGGGAGGTACACATGCAGCTAACGGGTGCCCAGCTGAGCATACCTAACCTGTATCCCACAGACCCATGGCCCGTCAGCCAGGTTGGGCATGAGAGGGACCCGTGCCACCGACCCAGTGAATGCACGAACTCAGGGCACGCATACGCCGCTGGCGGGAGGACCTCGCAGAGGAGATCCTGTGTATGAGCACGGAGCAGGGGGAAGTGATGATAGCATCCATAGACAGGAGGGAGGCGGCAACTGACAGAGCCATGCATCAGGTGGAGGGGCAGGACAGGCACCTTGTGGCCAAGATGCAGCAGGAGAGGAGACTCACGAGACGGGACTACACCAGGCAAATGGAGACATTCAAGTGGATGACAGCTACCACTGACTGCCTGGGCGCCGAGCACTTCAGGAAAATGGATCGGTCACTCGAGATCAGCACCTCGCTGCTGCTCCATGCGGGAACCATGAGCGCATATATAATGGCAGCTGCACCCCGGACACCATACTGACTTCAGGCTATCAGTAGGGATCGGCGAACGTGGTTCGGAAGTTCGGAGTTCGGACCGAAATGGGTCAAGGAAACCGATGCTGTCGAGATGCACCTGGAACTGCAGTGCCACTGCCCGTTCAATAACCTTCCCTAAAAAGGGAAGGTTAGAGACAGGTCAGTAACTGGCGAGTGCATCCACATCCAAGGATGACTTCTTTAGCAGGGTGCATACCACAGCCTCCTTGAGACCGGGGGCCAAACTCCCCTGCCAAAGGGACACGCTGATTACCCTCACCAGCACCATCCCCAAAGTCTTCCCAGAGGCCTTCACCACCGAGGATGGGCATGGATCTAGTTCACAACTAGTGGTTATCACAGACCCCAGAACACCCACAGCATCGGCTGGTGTCACTTCCTAAAATTCATCCCAGAAAGCTGGACCAGACAGGGCCTTCATAACCTCGTGCTCCACCTCTACTGCCCCCTATCCAGTGTCGAAGTTTCATTTCATTTCACGGTTTATTTGTATCCCGTGCTCTCCTAAACCATGTTAACTCGAGGTGGCTCACAAAATAATTCAAGGCACATATCCCACACAGGGGAACCCCATACAATAACATAACACAATAATACAATATAACAATAATCAATAAACCCATAACTGCCCCCACATAGTAACAAAATAAGTATACTCAACATTATACATAATTATCCCCTCTATATGCTACCTACACAGTCTCAAGGTACTCTTCCCACTCTCTGCTCACACCAGAGAGACGACTCCATCCATCACTTTCCTACCTCCCCTGCTGCCACCAGGGGAGGTCATCCATCTCCATCTCCACCCCTCTCTCACCGGGGGGAGATGTCTTTTCAACCTTTATCAGCGGCATAGTCCTATTATTCCTCCCACACAATATCCCCTCCACCTCCACCTCTGGGCCCTGCCGAAGGGCGACACGTGCCTCCGGCTGCCCCCGATAACATGGGGAGTGGCTCGGAAGTTGCTGTCCCTCAGCCCCGTCCCCGTAAGAGGGGGGTGGGAGGAAGAAACCCATGGCTCCCAGCTGGCGAAAATGGGGCCCCCTCCCCCTGTACCAGGTACCAGCCAAGTCCAAGTCCATGGGCAGGGTGGTGGTGGTGGTTTAGAGCTGCTGACACCTGCTCCATCACCACCGGCTGCACCATCCTGCTCCCCAGGTTCCCGTGCATCGCCGGGCTACTGTCTTGTTATCACGTAGCCAAGTTTCCAAGAAGCGGCCGCAGCCCCCACACTGGTCTCAGCGGCGGTTCCACTCTCCTCGCTCATCTGCCCGAGGACACGTCCCTCTCACACTATTGGCTGCTCACGGTGGCCCTGATATTTCATCTCACAGAACTTGGAGGTTGGGCACTGCCACTGCGGTCCCCACAATGGGCCAGCCAACAGGTGACACCCTTTGGCTGTTGCCCTTCGACTGACGCCTGAAGGGCTCCAGCCTCTGAATAAGATACCTGTAACCGGGGGGGGGGGGGGGGGGTAAGGGGGATCAATGAGGGTTAGACAATTCTCAGGCACTTCCTACTCTCAGCTGCACCTTCCCCAACTGCTCCAGGAACCATGCCTGAAGGGCCCCAGCCTCTGGATAAGATACCTGTAACGGGAGGTGGGGGGTGTACCAATGAGGGCTAGGCAATTGCTCTGGATCTGAGCGATCTTGTCTGCAAAGTAGGTGGCAAACTCCTCCCAGCCGGCCTGGGACAGGTCCCATCCAGGTGGAGGGAGGCCACACCGAACAGCCCCAGCACCACCCGGAACAGCTCCGCTGGACGCGACTTTGCAGACGCTCTGAGGGTGGCAATATGGTCTTGTTTACCATCTTTGTGATATGCATAAAAGTTATGTATTGTAATGGATGAACATTATTGTTGCAAATTATGAGAGAGGTTATATTAAAAGTTATGAAATATACTGGAAGAGATTTTAAAGAATTAATTATACCAGTCAGACAAGCCCACCAGGGGGAATCCACATTATTCACAAGGGAGAACAACAAAGAAATCTACATATTAAGTGGTGCTACGTGCTATATGTAGGATCACTGGAAAGACAGGTTTAGCAATACCTTGGCACCAGTGGAAAGTCATCACTGCCCAAGGCTGTTTTGCCAGAATCTGGGAGAATGCTGGGAGAGAAGATGGAGACTGCTTCTGGAATCATGTCAGAGCCGCATCCTGTTTGTACTTGAAGCTTTAGTGCCTGGCCTGGGATCAGCCAAGATACACACGATGAACTATTGGGCCTTTTAGAGTAAGAACAGGATGATTCAAACCAAAGTTAAGCCAGCACTCCATTTTATACCTCTTATAACCTTTCTCATTATAAAGCTGATGTCAGTGTGTTACTGGAACGGAATACTAATAGTTTGTGGAAATTCTCACTTTTTATACCGGAATGAGCCCAGACAACGTATACATTTATATGCAAAAGGACTTTCAAGATACAGGTGGCAGCGCGTTTACACTGCTGGACTGGCACACTCAGGGAGTGAATGCTAGCCATCAGAGTCCACAAGAGGGTAAACTGAGTCATGGCTGGTCTGGAGACGGTTGGGGTAGAAGGTACCCCAATAATCATCATCACACCTGGTCTCCCAAGTCCAAGTCCAAAGTCTTATCCACTAGACTAGACTTGCAACAGTGAGTGAGTATTAATGAAAAGTTCCTGGACCAAAATTGGATAAAGGGAAAATTGAATATGGATTCATCACTGTTACTTTAATTTTATACTAATGTGATGCATGATTCAGTGACGTTCACCAGTGTAAAACTGGAACAATAAAGTGGTAAGACAGACTCATAATCCACGTCAGCCCTGCATGAAAAACAACTTTGGGCAGAAGCCACTAAGTCAATAAAGGCACTCCATCTGCCATTGTTTTAGCTGAGATTCACTGGCACTTGGCATTTGGCAGTGCCCAGAAGATTGCATGCCCCAAATGTCTTTGGTGCTCACCCTGTTCACCCACTGTCCTTGGTACAGACCTGTCTCTAATACATATGGAACTTTAAATAACATTTACATGCTAGGTAAAAAAAAATCTTAATATTAAAATACACAAATTTCATCAGGGTTCTTCATGAGCATCAAATTGGACTTTGAATCATATATACTGGTTTTGCTTCCTTAAAAAAATCCTCCAAATTTTTGTGTGTTTCTTCCTAATAAGATTTAACTAAAAAGAGGAGGCAACTGCATGCCTCTGCAACATTTCCTTAAGACCGACAAATGTAGATTTATATTTATCTCCTAAAATAAGTGACTTGAAAGTTGCAGAACTGCTATATTTGGGTGAAAACAGACATGACGCTAACCACCCCTTAACCACCCTTAGTGGTTATTTATGCATGTTGCAGGGCTGCATTGGGCACCAATACAGCCCTGCAACATGCATAAATAACCACCAACGGTGGTTAAAGGGTGGTTAGTGTCATATCTGTTTTCACCCTTTGAAGTAGTACCCAAAAACCAGAATAAAGAAATTACAACATTTGCATGAGCACCAATGAATGAATACAAATCAATACAGGATGAGCTTTTTTCACTCTTCAGATTGTCTTTCCAATCTGCGTATTTGTCCCTTTCATACAAGACAGGCGGCACCTCAAGAAATAAACGTTAAAATACTGACACACATTAATTACATTTCTCCCCAAATCAGTGGTCATATGATATGGAAAAGAGCTTTTAGATACTTGAGAAAAATATACAGATTGATTGATCCTTTTTCTTCTTCTCCTCAATTATTTTTAACTTTTTAAAAGAAAAAATGGGAAGTGGTTGTCTACTCATGGATCAAGAGTTTTAATTAGAGGGTGAAAGATTGTTTCCAACAATACCACATTTGCTACGAGGAAGCAACTGCAGTTGTTTCCTGTGAGCCAGTGTGGATTTTCCACCAATGTCCATGCAGACCTGACTATGGCAATGCGGTGTCAGAAGCCTTGTGAAACATCACATGTGTTTCCAGGATTTGGGGATAGAAAGTCTTGAAAGCTGTATTTCATGTTTTAGGAAGGCTGTTTATTCTCAGAAACACTGTTATTTGCCTCATAATAATTACACATTCTTAATTTGGGAAACAGTCATCAAAGAGGTAAAGCACTGAGCTGCAATGAATAATTTGTTTCTCTTATAAGGATTAAGTGTATTTTTGCAAAGAAAAAAAGAAGAGTGTCAGAATAGAATAACAAAGAACAGAAGGTTTCTGAACAAAGCATTTCACATACCTTGGAAGATCATCTTTAGAGCCTCTCTACTCTGGAAGGAGAAGATGGAGGAGACACTGGGTGTTAACCCGCTGTGGCCCAGGACCCACCAGCGCATATGATCACGTGCCGCCAGATGTTGGCATGCAGCTGCCCCAGAACACATAGGTGGCTGACCCAGGATGTGCCCTGGGCCCAACCTTGGGTGCCCATCCCAGACCATGCCCATCCCATCCCAGGCCACCCATGTGGTCCAATGAGGACCACTCAGGAAAAGGACCTTGGAGTCATTGTGGAAAATGCATTGAAATCCTCAGCTCAGTGTGTGGCGGTCGTCAAAAAAGCAAACACATTTTTTCCACATTTTTTCCCCATTTTTTCAATTTTTCATTTTCATTTTCATTTATATCCAGCACTTTCTCGACCAGGTCAACTTGAGGCAGCGTACAACAATGCACAAAAAACAGCAAAATACAAATATCTAGGGTTTGTATCCCACACAGGGGAAGCCTAGAAATAACAACATAATATAGTAACAACATTTGGGTCATCCCACACACAGGGACCCCACATCATCAGAGAAAAAAAAAGACCCACCCCATCATTTACAACAACACGTAATACATCATATTTCAACCCAAAACTACTTCCCACAAGTATTCACTACTAACATTCACAACCCTGCTCTCACCAGGGATATCCTATAAATCACTTCCAGCTGTCCCCTGCTGCCACCAGGGGGCATCCTTCTTCTCAACCCCTCTGTCATGGGGAGAGATAAAGGCCTTCTCATTAATTAATACCAGTAGCAATTTACATTCCCTTATCCAACCAACAGCCCTCCTGGTCCCACCTCCTGGCCCGACCGAAGGGCACGACCAAACGGCAGGCCCCTTTGATCGTGCCCCTTCAAGCCGTGCCCCTTCGAGCCGTGCCTCCAGCATGGCCTCCGGCTGCCCCCAATGTTATGGGTAGCGACCCGGAAGAACGCCACCCAAAGCCCCGCCCCTGCAAGGGTGGGAGGGGAGGGAGAGCTGTGCCAAAGCCTCTGGCTGGCCAGGTTGCAGTGCCCCGCTCCCAGTATCACAGTTTCTCCTCCGATATCATCGGGGGGGGGGGGGAGAGTTCTTAAGACCTCATGTGGCCACTCCAGCATCGCTGGGAACCCTGGCCTGCTACCGCCTTCTCTCCATGCAGCCACCCCCGACGTTATGGGGAGCAGCCCGGAAGAATGCTTCCCCAAGCCCCACCCCCACAAGGGTGGGAGGGAAGGGAGAGCCATGCCAAAGCCTCTGGCTGGCCAGGTTGCAGTGCCCTGCCCCCAGTACCACAGTTTCTCCTCCGATGTCATCAGGAGGGGGGGGGGAGTTCTTAAGTTCTCACATGGCTGCTCTGCCGCCGCTGGGAACCCCGGCCTGCTGCTGCCCGATCCCAAGCCTGATCCCAAACCCTGCAGTGCCTGTGTGCACACACGCATGCATGCGGGATCCATGGGGCTCCATTTGCTCACAAAATTTGCATGTGGGTTGCAGGCGGCTCCATGAGTGATCTGCAGCATTTGAGATTGGGCTCAATGTTAGGAATTATTTGTAAAGAGATAGAGAATAAAGCTAAAAATATCATAATGCCACTATATAAATCTGTAGTGCGACCACACCCTGAAGATCATGTACAGATCTTGTCACACCGTCTCAAAAAAGATATAGTAGAAATAGAAAAGATACAGAGAAGGGCAACAAAAATGATACGGGGTATGGAACGGCTCCCCTATGAAAAGAGGCTGGATAGGTTGGGGCTCTTTAGCTTGGAGAAGAGACAACTGAGAGGGGATAAGATAGAAGTTTATAAAATCATGAGTGGTGTTGAACAAGTTAACAGGGAATGGTTATTTACCCTCTCAAATAGTACTAGAATTAGGGGACACTCCATGAAACTAACAGGTAGCAGATTTAAAACAAATAAAATAAAGTATTTATTCACTCAACGCACAATTAAGTTGGGGAATTTGTTTCCAGAAGATGTGGTCAAGGCCAGTAGTATAGCTGGGTTTAAGGAAGGGTTAGACAAGTTTCTGGAGGATAGGTCCATTAGCAGCTATTAGCCAGGAAGATTTGGAGAATGTAACCGCTTACTGTTGGGAACTGGGAGTGAACAGCAGAGAATAGATCGTCCCATAGTGACCTGTTGGGTACTTCTTTAAGCAACCAAGATTGGCCACTGTCGGAGACAGGTACTGGGGTCAATGGACCATTGGTCTGACCCAGTATGGGACTTCTCATGTTCAAGCAGGCCAACACATCTGTTAGGCCCTGCCATTCCTGCCATGGAACTGGTCACCATAACTGCATGTCATGGCAGGGAGCAGAGCACTGGGAGTGAAGCGCAGGCTTCTGCCAGCACATTTCTTGCGGACCTCCCTTTCCCCTGGTTGTGCAGGCAGTGGGATGACTCTCCTGGCAGGCACATTTGTTCCGTGCCACTTGCCAACCCCGAGAGTGAGAAATGCGGTTTTCTGCCCCGGGCTGGGCTGGGAAACCATCCTGCCACCTGCACATTTGTTTTTTACCAATTCACTCTACAAATTCTAATATTGTCACATGCACCACCAAATGTTATTAGACTGGTCCAGCTGGACTACCAGCAAATTAAAACTTGTTTCTATTTTCTCCTGTATAACATTGTCCAGATGTGAGAAAGAAGGCCCGAGAGAGCTAAACTATACTTTGCATGGAATGTTTTCTACAGTGTATGATAATAATAATCTTTATTTTTATATAGTGCCCCCTTGCCATGGTATTCGGAGCACTTTACATACAACAATTTAACACAACTTTTAATCTTCACAACACCCTGTGACGTAGATTAGGCTGAGTGAATAATTTGACTGGCCCAAGGTCACCTAGTGAGTTTCTGGCTAAGGTGAGACTAGAACTACGGTTCCCCTCTACCTACCTCCCAGTCCAAGTATTACACACTTAGCCATTATACCACACAGGCTCTCAAGTTGACTCAAATACCCAAATAATAAATAATGACAATGTTAAGATTAACCGGGGGGAGGGAGCAATGTGGGACTACTCACCACACAGTGTCACCCATGGAAGTTTTGCAAAAGTCATTCTTTTCTTCCAACCAGTTTTATTTGCCTCACAAAGGGTTCTTAAAACAAAGCAAGGTGAGTGCCTGGATTTTTCAGTGCTAAAATATTTCATTGCACACCCAACCATTCTGATGGTTTCATTGAGTTTAGATTGACTGAGTGGGAGAGACTGTCAGTTTGTACACCAGTAACAAACCCCTTCCAAGAGGAGGCAGGCACAGGATTTCGTTTTAAGGAAAGGGAAGCTTTAAAAGTGTGTACTACTTGTAGCCACACAGGAGAAGAAGGGAACAACAGAATAAAAGCTCTATGGATCCTTGGGAGAGAAAGACTGGGCTTCTGGTAGCTTTAAAACAGTAGTTCCCAAATTGACTTCTTATGTGACCCCATTTTGAGACATAAATATAATCCCATGATCCCAGACAGCAATATATATCAGATATCATTGAGGACCTTGATGCCTTACACAGATAGCATGACCCCTCTGCTCCAAAGCCAGCAACTGTGTTTCGGCAATGTAAGAAAGGATTGTGGGGTGCAGCAGAGAATCCCATTTTACAGGGTTGGTTGCACTGCATTGATATAGCAGACTCATCTCTTGAAGAAGGCAGAGAATAGCAAGTGCATTACTATCTGGAGGGTCTAGACATTAATCACCAAATGAATCAGCCCAGGACATGGAAAAAGGAAAATAAGAACTGTCTCTCCTATTCATAGTAGCAGCAGCAGCTACAGCAGTGCAAAATGGGACAGAATAACCTAGCCAAGCTCCTACATGCAGTTATTAAAATAAATGGAAGAATAATTACTGTAATTAACTGATTTAAGATATAAATTAATTGAGCCACTCCACCCAGGAAGAAAAATAAATTTAATGGCTTTGGGAATCAAATGTATACAAATCAATACAACTTCAGTTAAACATATGAGAGTGAGGAAGGAAGTAGATACTTCAGGATCTCAACAAAACTGCCAATCCATAATGAATGCAAAACTGGTGCCGGTGCAGTTCTGGCATTCAACTCCAATGAAAATTGGTGTGCAGAGGGTAGTCTTACCACCCACACTGCATTTCATGGGATAGTCCCATAAGCAATTCCTTCCCAACCTAACTAGAGCTGAAAAGGTAACTGATTTGCTACCCATGGGCAATATCGGCATTTTTGAGTACCACATTGGGTACTCGATTACCAATTGGTTACCTGGAAACTAAAAAAAATAAGAAGGTAATTTCCACTACTGATTTTTCAAGTTTCTTACTACTGATTAGTATATCGAGAGGGGGGTGGGTGGGAGGGACAAGACTCCAAAATATCAAAACTGGAACTTTAAAAAAAGGGAATGGAAGTTGTTATTCTGGGATCGGAAGTTGACTTTGTAGGATGGAAAACCAAAAAATAGGATTCAGAAGTAAAAAAATTGGTATTGAAGTTAAAAAATCAGTACCAGAAGTCAACATTCTGGGACATCAGGTACCCACATCTGATTGAAATTGGGTATCAATTGGCATCCACTGTTGTTGGGTCGATTCAGGTACTGAAAATTCAATGGGTGGACCTGTTTTTGCAGGTATTCGTTTCAGCTTTACATCTAACACCTCCTAAAAACCTATCTTTCCCATCAAGTTTTCCCTAACTCCTCATCCCGATAGACTGCTCACTGATGCTTCTTGCTATACTTCCTTATCTATTATATTATTATTATTATTATTATTATTATTAATAAAGCATTTATATAGTGCCAGCAATGTACCTGGCACTTTGCAAAGTAATAGGATAGACATGGTCCCTGCCCTAGGACTTACAATCTGAGAGACGGGGGGGGGAGGGGGAGGGACAAAGGAAGGACAACAGAGGCAGAGACAAGGGGTGTAACATTCACAAAGATGCAAGGTCCCAGGTGCACGTGCCTGGTTTGGATACATCGAGAATGATGGCTGGCTGGTCCATGTGGTGAAGATATGAGTGCGGGTAACAGATTGTACCAGTTGGAAAGTATCAGCAGGAGTTAGGAAAGGGGAGTGAGGAGTCGGGGAGGGCAAAGCAGAAGAGGTGGGTCTTGAGGAGGGACTTGAAAGTACGAAGGGAGGGAGGAAGTTCTAGGTGTGTGTGGCAGCTAGGGAGAAGGGACGAAGGTAATTAGGGGAGGCATGGGGGGCAAGAGATGGGATAGAGGAGGAGAGGAGTTCACGGATTGGAGTATGGAGGGAAATTAGAGCAGAGAGGTAGCAGGGAGCAAGGTTGTGAAGAGCTTTATAGGTGAAGACTAGGAGCTTGTGCAGGATTCGTTCAGGAAGGGGAGCAGTGAAGAGAGGAGAGGAGTATGCCGGGAGAGGATATGCTTGAAGAGAGGATAGAGTATCCCAGGTGGTGGCCCGTCCCCGTTAGGAGACAAGTCTCCGCATTCTGCACCAGCTGCAACCTGCAGACCATCATCAAGGGTAGCCCCACGTAGAGCATGTTACAGTAGTCCAGTTGAGAGGTAATGAAAGCATGGTTGATGGTGGCCAGATCCGAGCTCGAGACATACAGTCACAGCCATCGCACCAGACGGGAAGGAGGGTGGGGTGTGGGCTCCCTGGCCAAGACCCTGGGAATCCTCCCCACCTGCATCCACTCTGCTGTCGCTCCCCCTTGCAGGTAACCATCTTTTACAAAGGGGAGCTGCTCCTGAGGGAGGCGCCCTCTGGGCCACGGCCGAAGGACACCGCCAAAGGACGAAGTGCCGTTGGCAGGCCGTTAGCGGGAGGAGACGGCGGAGGTGGCTACCAGGGACTGTGGAGGAACTGTTTGAGGTAATAGCTCCCCGGGCGGGGCCTTGTGGGGCGCCAGCTTTTGGCTGGGGCCATTGGCTGGGCCGGAGCGCCCAGGGGCCCTTCTGCCGGACAGACACTACATCAGATACCACTGCTGCATCCGAGGAGTGTTATGAAGGTCCTTCAGCTGAAGATCTTAAAGCACCCACTATACCACCCTTTGGGGCCCTTTGGGAACTGTAGGGGATTTAGGGGCTTGGTACTTTTGTAAGTTGTATTTTGTTGTGTTTGGAGTGGGATAGGGGTTGTGTTGGGGAAGGGTATATTGAGTGGGGAGTTATGGGGGGGGAGAGATCTGGCACCAACCCCTGGTGGCAGCAGGGGAAGGTGTGGGAGGTGGGTGGGAGGGTTGGTTTTTTCTTGGAATTAGGTTAAGAAATTGAGGGGTTTTGTTTTGCTGATTTAGAAATGTTTAATTTGATATTTGGATTGTTATTGTATTAGTGTATTGTTGTGGATGATAGGTCCCCCCTCCTGGTGAGAGCAGGAGGGTAGGAGGAGATTTGTTGGCTCCTTCCCTGGTGGCAGCAGGGATGGAGCATATGGAAGGACTGGTATGATATGCTGTAATATTATTGATTTGTTGTATTATATTGAATTTTGTGAGGGAGGAGAGGGGATGGTTAAAAATTAGAAATTATGTTATGAAATGTTATGATATGTCAATTGAGGGGTTATTTAGACTGTGGTTTGTGCTGAATTGTAATTGTTATTGTTCTTTAGATGTTTTTTGCTTTTGTTGTCAGCCACCTCAAGTCGCCATAGGTGAGAGAGAGCGGGGTACAAATAAAAGTTGATGATGATGATGATGATGAATTGGTGAAATGCTCCCCTCGCCACAGCTTTCACCTGACAATCCAGGCTGAGCTGCGGGTTGAGGAGCACCCACAGACTACGAACTTGAGTGGTCGGGGGGGGGGCAGACCCCGCCGATGACGGGAGCCACCCCCCCTCCCAGCCGCCCACCAACATCACGTCCGTCTTTTCAGGATTCAGCCTCAGAAGGTCCGTCCTCATCCAATCCCCTACAGCTTCCAGGCACCAGGTAAGCACAGAGACTGCCAGGCCTGGGTCTCTGGAAAACGAGAGGTAGAGTTGTGTATCCTTGGCGTACTGATGACATCGCATTCCAAGCCCTCTCATGACCTCACCCAAAGGTTGCATATACAAGTTGAACAGGAGAGGGGACAGAATAGAACCCTGCGGGACTCCACACAAGAGATTCCAGGGAGACGACGTACATTCCCCAAGAACCACCTGCTGAGTTCTCCCTGCTAGGAAAGAGCGGAACCATTCATGAACAATTCCACTCACCCTGGCCTGGTCCCACAGCCTCGCCACCAACGTCTCCAAGGATGTGTGAACGCAGTTCAGAAGTTTGGAGTTTGGCTCGAACTCGGCCTGTTCGGACGACCAAACCTGAACCTGAATCCAAACATGAACTGACTGAACCGAACTAGATTCCGAACGTCAAAATGACCGAAGAGTTTGGTCAGTTCAGATCGTGTTCGGGTGAGTTCGGGTGGCAAAAACGTGTCACTGGAAGGCAAAACGTGACAGGGAGGGGGAGTAAGCTGAGGAGCAGACTTCCAGGCACCAGGGGTGGAGAGGCTTGGAGTAGCAGCCAGCCTGCCCAATCACCATTCCTTTTTGCCTCAGACCACTGGCTTCACAGTCTGCGATTGGCCACAGGCTAGGCTGCACGGAGTCAATGGGGCTTGCGGTGCAGTGGGTGCAGCAAGAAACAAAACTGATTGCCTCCCCCCTTCCCAACACCTTCTGAGCTAGTCACTGTTCCTGAACAGCAGGCGTTTCAGAAGGCTCCCTCTCTCCCAGCAGTTTTTGTTCCTTCCTATTCCTAATCCATTGCCATCCTCCTCCTATTTCACCCATCCAACCCATTTACCTCCATATTATCATTTATTTAGATTA
>QEPC01002063.1:0-17403 GCA_003113815.1 Sphenodon punctatus | reverse complement strand
CAATATCTAGAAGCTGCCACTCTAGCCCCAGGATCCAACATCATGGGTCTGGGGCCATCATTCTTCGCACAGAGGCGATGTCATTCCACCGCACCAAGAAACAGTCACTCCAGTCCTGGGACCCGCTGTCAGGGTTCTGGGGCCAAGTTACAGGTGCAGGGAGGGCTGTGGTCAATATCTAGAAGCTGCCACTCTAGCCCCAGGATCCATCGTCATGGTTCTGGGGCCATCATTCCTTGCACAGAGGCGATGTCATTCCAACGCACCAAGAAACAGCCACTCCAGCCCCAGGGCCCACCATCAGGGTTCTGGGGCCAAGTTACAGGCAGCAAGGGCTGTGGCCAATATCTAGAAGTTGCCACTCTAGCCTCAGGACCAGCCATCAAGGGTCTGGGGCCATCATTCTTCGCACAGAGAGCCTTTTTCTGAACGCCTGAACCGAACCGAACGTGACCGATCTGAATGGCCGAACCCGAACGTGGTGACCGACCCGAATGGCAGAACCGAACGGGCGAACCGAACCAAACCAAATGGCTGAACCCGAACCGCGATGTGTTTGCCCATCCCTAAACATCTCGTGATCAACGGTGTCAAACGCCACTGACAGATCCATTAAGACCAAAATTGAGGATCTGCCCTGATCCAATTCATGGCATAGGTCATCAACCAAGGCCACAAGTGCAATCTCTGTGCCAAACCCAGGGCGAAAACCAGACTGTGAGGGATCAAGAAAATCAACCCGGTCCAGATGTCCCTGTAACTGCCAGGCCACCACCCATTCAATAACCTTTCCTAAAAAGGGAAGGTTAGAGACTGGTTGGTAGCTGGGCAGAGAGTCAATGTCCAAAGATGGCTTCTTGAGCAGAGGTCTCACCACCACCTCTTTGAGCCAGCTCGGCACCCTGCCGTCCCCAAAGGAGGCATTGAGTTTTCCTAGGGATGGGTATAGCTAAAGAAGAGGAGGGGGCCAAGGACAGAGCCTGGGGGAACACCAACTGAGAGGGGAAGGGAGGAGGAGGTGGAGTTGGCAAGAGACACATTGAAGGAGCGGTCAGAGAGGTAGGAGGAGAACCAGTTGAGGATGGAGCCACAGAAGCCAAGGGAGTGAAGTGAGTTCAGCAAGAGTCAGTCGTCAACATTATCAAAGCCAGCAGAGAGGTCAAGGAGGACAAGAATGGAGTAGAGGCGATTAGATTTAGCCACAAGAAAATCATTGGTGATCTTAGTAAGAGCAGTTTCAGTAGAGTGAAGGGGGCAAAAGCCAGATTGGAGTGGGTCAAGGGAGGAGTTGATGGAGAGGAAGTCAAGGCAGCAGGAGTAGACAACACGTTCAAGAAGCTTGGAAGCAAAAGGAAGGAGTGAAACAGGACAGTATCTAGAAGGGTCAGAGGGGTCAAGAGTGGACTTTTTGAGAATAGGAGAGACAGTGGCATGTTTGAAGGTGGAGGAGAAGGAGCCAGTAGAGAGGGAGAGGTTGATGATGTGCAGGAGGGAAGGGGCAACAGTGGAAGCAATGGAGGGGATGGGGTCAAGGGGGCAAGTGGAAGTGTTGGAGGAGGAGAGCAGGGAGGAGATTGTGTCACATTGTGTCATGTTTATCAATATGCCCAGTAATCCTGTTCTTCACAAGTGTCTCCACTAGGGCTGAATGAGAAGAGAATTTTTTCTCACTAGAAAACCCGTGTGTTTGAAAACCAGTCCCAGAGGAAGTTCTCAGGTGAGAATTTAAAAATAAAAATAAAAAAATCATTGCGCATGTGCAAATGGCCCCTGTCCTTAATCAAAATAGCAGCAATAGCACCACTGCCATTTTGGTTAAGGACAGCAGCCATTTTGCACATGCAGAAACAGTCCAGTGGCAATTTGTCGCATGCACAATTGATTTATTATATTATTATTATTATTACAGAATTAGTTCTGGGCAAGAAAAAAGTCATTGCGCACATGCAAATGGCCTCTGAACTGTTTTGCACATGAACAAAATGGCCACTGCCCTAAACAAAACTGGTGGTGATGCTATTGCTGCCATTTTGGTTGAGGGCAACAGCCATTTTTTTACATGCACAAAACAGACGGTGGCCAGTAAAAAAAAAAATCTTACTGAGAACTCAACAAAAAAGTCCTGGTTCTTGATTCATCTCAGATGAGTCAAGAGCTGGAATTTCAGTAAGATTCTCGCTTTTTGCAAGCTCTTGTTTCAGCGATAGTCTCTGCTATTTTACCTAGCGCTGACGTCAGGCTCACTGGTCTGTAGTTTCTAGGCTTGTCTTGGGAGCTTTTTTAGAAAATTTGCATTATATTTGTTACCCTCCAGCCCTCAGATACAGAAGCAGATTTTAGCGATAGGTTAGAAATTACCAATAATAGTTCTAAAATTTCAAATCTTAGTTCCTTCTGAACTCTTGGGTGAATATGATCAGATCCTGGTGACCTGATACTATTTAACTGATCAGTTTTCTCCAAAACCTCTTCTTGAGTCACATTGATTTGTGACAGCAATGCAACTAATTTTGTAGAGTGACTTCAGACTACTCCATGTGTCTCTCTACTTTTCTGTTCACCAAATCCCACTTTCTTTTCCATCTGAATACTGTCTGTGTCCAGATCTGATTTGGGAGAGTTTAGGTCTAATCAAGCCAAAAAATATTACTTGCCTTTCCTGTAAACTCATAAGATACCTATTCTGAAGGGCAAACATTTCTATGATAACAGCAGCACGGAATTGCTTCCCGACAACAGATAATCTTTATTCCATTGAAGTCAGGATAACCACAACCAGAGTTTTGAATTTTTTAATCTGTTTCAGATTATTTTTAAAAGGTTCTCTGTAGCAATTCAGCAGCTGTCCTGTTTCCAGCCATCAATGAAAATTCCATTTACATCAGTCGACTTCCATAACATATACCTTCACATCCATGTGACATTGTTTGTTTCCTATATTATGCACATGAGCTAAAAAACCCAGAGCAGGATGTCTGTGAACAGGAGATATTTGACTCTGGTTTAAACCAGCATCAGATGAATCTGAATATTTTGTTGCTGGATGGTACTGCTACAGCATTAGAGCTAATATGCATTTGGCTATTGCAAAACCATGAAAAGATTATCCAGTCAAGGTGGCTGTAACAAGAGTAGTCTAAACAAATTTAGTATTTCTGAGAAATATTACTTGGTTGGTCATGAAGCAAGCAATGCAGCTGCTGCAGAATGGCACGCCAGTTATCCAAAGGGCATGGAAAAGGTCAGGAGTATTGTTTTTGGAAATGATTCTACTCAGTGACTCTGGCATGATGGGATACATCTACAGCTGAAATGGGCACCCATGAAAATGAGTGTGCCTGTTGAATCCATGCTGCCCAACCCAACATAAACATGGTTGAGCAGTTTGTATTGACAGAAAGGCACCCAATAGTGCTCTTTTTTACACATAAAGTGTTTAAAATAAATACCTGGGACCTTGCAGGGTCCAGAGTCTCCATGTGGTGGGGGGTTCCTACCCTCAGATAGAAGACGGGGTATTTTCAGATGTTACGAGATCACAGTGAACCACGGTGAATACCCACCTGTGGTCACTGTGTCCCGAACGTCTGTTTGGCAGCCGCCAGATGTTCGCCACGGTCAATACCTGCAAGGGGTCAATTTGAACCACGCTTCCCGGGCTAGCCGGGGAAATGTCCCGGGAAGCGTGGTCAAAAAGATCCCCAGCGGGGACAAAAAAAAAGTAACATCTGGCCGGTTGCCATGGCCTGGGATCCCCGGTGGGATCCCGGGCCATGGTGCATCCGGTCCGACGCGGCGGCCGCATTGGCCCCGCCGCCCGCCCATCTCCCCGGAGGGCGGGCGGCGGGGTGTGTGGAGGGGGCAGGGCCGTGCGGCCGCACGTTGCACCGCGTGGCCCCGCCCCCTCCCAGATTCCACGCTGGGATCCCCCCGGCACGTCTGCTTTGGCGTGACGGGGTGACCCCGGCGGGGAATGAATGGGTTGTTTTCGGTACGGGGCCAAGTGGCCCCGTAACGTCTGAAAACATCATGGGTGAGTGGACTTTGGGTGGTGGGAACAGTAGGAGGTATGGGTGTGGGTGTGCTGGCACAATACAGGGCGTTATACAGCTGAGCCTCCCACCTCACGGCACCAGCCAAAAACTCTGACCTTGGGGCTCCAACAGGGGCAAGAATGTAGCTATTTCCCCACCTGTTGGCAACCCCCCAATTGTCAGGTATTGCTGCCACCACCCAGACCAACTACCTTGTGGTTTCGCACAGGTTGTTACAAGCTTGCAGCTTCCCAAGGGCACACCCCCCCTCTCTGGTTCCCCTTATCTGGTGTTCTCCCCTTATGTGAGGCAGAGACCCTTGAAGGAACCCAGGAGTGCTTGACTTGACTAGAAGTCACCCTAGCTAAAAGAGTCAGTGTGGGATTCCCCTTTTTAGAGTGAATCCTTTCTCTCTCTTGGTAGCTGTGTCTATCAGACTTAGGGAGGTGCCTTTACAAGGAGCGCACACACACAGTAGGGTACAAGAAAAACAAAGAAGCTTAAGCGTTACTATTTAGGGTGAAAAAGGGATTACAAAAAGGGTATGACGGTCGGAAGGATAGAATAGCCTCTTGAGCAATTACAAAGTCGGGTTTGGGCTCCTTAGCCCATTTGTAACTCATCTAAACTAAACTGCCCTTGTTCAGGCAGGCAAGATGGTTCCTTGTTACTTAGTCTTTCTCCACATGTTGAGAATGGTGATTTACAACCATGTGGGGGCACACTGCACAGTCTTTAGTTCAAACTGGCTGAGTTACAGAGGTGACAAAGGTCAGGAAGCAAGAGAGAGGGAAAGAGAGAGTAGGCGGTCCCTAGCTTTTTATAGCCTTTTCAGTATCTCCAGGGATTGGTTCATGCCAGAAAGTCTAGCCAATCAGGGTGGAGTTATCTGAGGACCCCTGACTCAGGATGACTTCACTAGCCAGGAATGCCTGCAGAGGCCTCAACCTGTCCAAGAGGCGGAGTCATTAGCATGTGCTCTCAGACACATGTGCTCTGGGCAGAAGCATGGCAAAAGCATGGGTTCTTTCTGATCTCTCTCTGGCTAGAAACCATGTTGCACACCCAGGCTGGAAGCTATAGTTCCAATCAGTTCTGCTTGCCATTTCCTAAAGTTCAAGGAGCTTTTCAGAACTACATCTCCCAGAAGACCCAAGCAAGGCACTATCTCTGCAGGCTGAGGGCTGGCGGGAGGAACTGGTGAGGAGGAATACCCCACCACTATGACCTGGAGCCCATGGACCCTGCAAGAAACCCCCTAAGTCACCCCCAGATATTTATTTTTATGCATTACACAATTTCAGGTAGCCCATCGAGCACCCACAAACGTGCATGGGTGCCTGTCAGGCATTTGATAGGCTGCCTGAAATGTTGAGTATTACTTGCGAGTAGGAAGCTACTTACTTGCTTCCGCTCGAGAAACAACCGATGCAAAATATCAACACTGTGGGTAATTTCAGACGTGATGCCGCCACAGTCAACCACACTGGATCACAGTGGATCCAGTGTGGTGGCTGTGATGGGTGGCACGTCTGTTTGAGCCCCACCATATGTTCACCACAGTGAATTCCTGGCAGGGTTCAAATTTAACCATGATTCTGGGGGTGATGCCAGCCTCATCTCCAGAACTGTGATTAGCTGAACCACGATCAGGAAAGGGGCAAAAGTAACGTGTGTTACCTTGCTGCGTTCCTGAGTGTGGTCTGGACCACAGTACAGGATCGGGCGCAGCGGCCACGTGCTGTGTCCGCCCATCTCCCTGAGGGTAGGCGGATGTGGAAGCACGGTGGGCAGGGTCGTGTGGCTGCACATCATGCTGCACGGACCCGCCCCCTCCGAGATTCCCCCTGTGTGATGAAGCTGGGGCGTCTAAAGGACGGCTTCATCACTGATAGGGATCCGAGACGGATCCCGGTCCAGGTTTCAGCATGTTGGGCTTGGAGTCCCAGCATGTCTGAAATTACCCTGTGTCTTATTTAACAAACCTGTGACAAGAGGCATATTTATTTTAGGCCTTTTATACATGATCAGTTAATTGTGTAGTAAATTAAAATAACGGCAGTAAAGACTTTGTGAATATTTTGCAGGTCACCATGGCATTATTAAAACCCCTCACTTGCTTTAGAGGAGCGCACAAGAGCCTAGGGCTTCAGCAGGTAGCACAT
Source organism: Sphenodon punctatus (assembly GCA_003113815.1). Lineage (NCBI taxonomy): Eukaryota > Metazoa > Chordata > Lepidosauria > Sphenodontia > Sphenodontidae > Sphenodon > Sphenodon punctatus. The sequence goes on along the minus strand of QEPC01002063.1, from coordinate 11,204 downwards.
TCACTACCCACAGGTAATACCTGCATTTTCAGGCATTCCCAGCGTGTGCCCAATGGGGTACCTGGCCCATCACTGGGTGCCCGGTGCCCAAAAATGTGGGTGCTATTGGCATATCTTGGGACTCCCCGGGATGCCCCAGGACACTGTTCCTAGCACCCGCGGCTCCCTGGGCCTCATCACCGAGCTGCTGGTTCTCTAGTTGCTGCTTGCTGCTCCCTGCTTCTCCCCAGCCTGCATGCTGTTCAGCTAAGCTGGAGACTTCCCCACTTGGCTTTTTCTGAGCAAGGGATGGGGAGTGAGGAGGTTTCTTCCCATCCACATCCCTCATGCATCCTCTGCTTCCAGGACCCATTTCACGAGTGCAGTATGGGCCCTGAGTACACCCCCATTTGGACCCATTGGGTGGGGGGTTCACACAGGTGGGAAGAGACCTTCTCAATTCCCACCCCCACGCTCAGAAAAGAGCGAGTAGGGAAGTCCACAGCTCAGATGAGCAGTGGGCAGACCAAGGAGGAGCAGGGAACAGCAAGCAGCAACTGGATTAGAGGAGCAGCAGCCCAGCAGTGAAGTGGGTAATCCTGGGGAGTTGGGTGTCCCATTGGGTCACGTTCAGGTACCAACTGGTGCCCGAACGCAACTGGGGTGAGTCGGGCACCCCAGATTCGATGGGGTGCTCTACTTGCTGGGTATCCGATTGCAGCTCTAGTCGTAATGGGGTGATCCATATTCCACAATTCACTCCCAGCCCCTGGAAGTCAGAGGTCTCATTTGCTGACCAGCTTGATTAATAACCATTTATGGGCCATCCTCTAAGAACTATACAATTCGTTTTTGAACCTAGTGATGCTACTAGTCTTCACAACATCCTCTGGCAATTTGTTCCACAAGTTAATTGTGTGTTTTGTGAAGAAGTGCTTCCTTTTAAATCTGCTATCAGTTAGGCCGTTTTTAGACGAGTGCGCAGTGCGCTTGTGTGTCGTTGCCAAAATTCCGCGAGATGATGATGATGATGATTGATTATTATTATTATTAACATTTATATAGTGCCAGCCATGTGCCTGGCGCTGTACAGAACATAGAAATGGACACGATCCCTGCCTGTGACTTACAATCTAAAAGACAAGGAGGGGGAGACAGGCATTGGGGACAGTGGGAAAGACAAGGGAGAAGACAAACAAACATTCAGGCGGATGCGAAGTCTCAGGTGCGTGTGCTTGGCTTGGTTACAATCAGGTTGGTTGCAGCAGTCTGCAGAGGAGGGCAGACAGTAAGTATATGGGGAACGACTAGCAGGCATTGGGAAAGGCGGCGAGGAAAAAGTGGGTCTTGAGGAGGGATTTGAAGGAGCGGAGGGAGGGGGCAAGGCGGATGTGGGTAGGGAGGGAGTTCCAGGCATGGGGGGCAGCGAGGGAGAAGGGTCGAAGGCGGTTAGGTGAGCAGGAGAAACGAGGGAGAGTGAGGGAGGGGACAGAGGAAGAGCGGAGAGCGCGTGCAGGAGTGCGTAGAAAGATTAGGTCCGAGAGGTAAGGGGGAGCTTGGTTGTGGAGTGTTTTGAACGTGAGTACCAGTGTTAGGGGAAGCAGTCGTACTCCGGTCGCTAGGGCACACGTGTGGTTTAAAGGTATCCCTCAGGGTCTTATATTGGTGAAGGGAACAGGCTACACGAGCAGTCCCGCACCGAAGATCATCACAGGGACTGGGAAACGACACGGTGCCCACACTAGGCTTCTTCCTCACACCCACGGAGAAGGAAGAGGGGTGCAGGTTCAGTGGTGGTACAGCAGGGGTGTGTGTGTGTGTGTGTGTGTGTGTGTGTGCGTAGGGAACCGAGGACCCCAGGGAACAAGGGAATCAGGAAGGGACGGGACACTCACATGGGGATAGGGGAAACACCGGAAGGATTTCTAAGGACAGTGAACCTCACACAACAAGCACTCTCTATACCACGTCACTCTCTCACACACTCACCCTCCACTCGTAATCCTTGCTCTCTCTCAGTCACTCTCGAACTCGCACGTAGCCAGACTCTCGCACAACAATGTTCAGGGGGGCCAGTCTCACGGCACAAGGTCCGATCACCAGCAATGGGTGCGGCCTCTAGCAGCCTTAAATAGTCCTCCCTCCTAACCGCGCCAGCAAGCATGTAGAGCGCCGCGGCTCCACTTCCGGGTTCAGGCTGCGCCTGCGCAGGGGGCTCTTGGTTGCCTGGTTACCCCCTGATGCTGCATTACTGAACGCGTGCCCCGGGCTCCCTGCGGAGGACAAGGGCGGGGGCGTGTCTGGCAACGGAACCGTGAGGCGTCGCCGGGGACGCGTTCCCCGGAAGCGACAGCACAACCAGGATCCCTTCCTCCCTAACCCTCCAGTTCTGACAACCAGGAGTTTAAACAGGATACATTCAGGAAGGGGGAGCCAGTGAAGAGAGAAGAGGAGAGGCTGCACATTGTCGAAGCAACGGGCAGAGTGAATGACCTTGGCAGCAGAGTTTTGGATTATGATAAGGGGGGACAAGTGAGAGCGAGGGAGGCCAGCAAGGAGGAGGTTGCAGTAATCGAAGCGAGAGATAACCATGGCATGAACAAGTGTTTTGGCCGAGGTGGTAGAGAGAAAGGGGCGGATCCAAGCAATGTTATGGAAGGCGATTCGACAGGATTTGGCAACAGAGTCAATGTAAGGTTTAAAAGAGAGGTGCGTGTCAAAGATGAAGCCTAAGTTACGGGCTTGGAGAACAGGATGGATGGTGACTCCATCGATGCAGATGGGCAGGTTAGAGGGAGAGGAGGAGGAGGGAGGAAAAATGAGGAGTTCGGTCTTGGCCATGTTAAGCTTGAGTTGACGTCGGGACATCCAGGCGGAGATATCAGAGAGGCATTTGACGAGGTGTGAGTGGACAGAAGAGGAGAAAGAGGGGGTAGAAAGATAGAGTTGGGTGTCATCAGCATAGCGATGATATTGGAATCCGTGGGAGGCAATAATTTTTCCAAGGGACAGGGTGTAAATAGAGAAGAGGAGAGGGCCAAGGACAGAACCTTGGGGGGCCCGAACCGAAAGGGGGAGGGAGGAGAAGTTTGACACGAGGAGCAAGACTTTAAAGGAGCAGTGAGAGAGGTAGGAGGAGAACCAGTCAAGGACAGAGCCACAGAAGCCCAATGAGTAAAGCAAGTCCAATAGAAGCAAGTGGTCGACAGTGTCAAAGGCACAGAGAGGTCAAGGAGGACAAGAATGGAGTAGAGGTGCTTAGATTTAGCGACAAGTAGATCATTGGTGATCTTGACCAGGGCAGTTTCAGTAGAGTGGAGGGGGTGGAAGCCGGATTGGAGAGGGTCCAGGAAGGAGTTGGCAGAGAGGAGGTCCAGGCAGCGGGAGTAGAAGACACATTCCAGAAGCTTCGAGGCAAAGGGAAGGAAGGAGACAGGCCAGTAACTAGAGGAGTCAGATGGGTCCAGGGTGGGTTTTTTGAGGATGGGGGAGACAGTGGCATGCTTGAAGACAGAGGGGAAGGAGCCTGTGGAAAGGGAGAGATTGATGACATGTAGAAGGGGGGGGCGACAGTGGGAGCAATAGAGGTCAGGATGCGGGAGGGGATCAGGCCAAGGGGGCAGGTGGAGGAGTTGAATGAAAAGAGCAGGGTGGAGATTTCCTCGAGAGAGGCAGGAGGGAAGGATCTGAGGAGAGAGGGGGGAGGGGGAGGGGCGGTATGGGAGCGGGAAGAGAAGGTGGGTGGGAGGCAATGTCCTGACGGATCTTGTCAATCTTTGAAGTGAAGAATGATGCAAGATCCTGAGCAGCAAGGGAAGAGGGCGGAGGAGGGCAGGGGGGGTTAAGAAGGGAGTCGAAAGTAAAGAAGAGGTGGCGAGGGTCGCGAGTCACACGCATGGGAGGGGGACGCGCCTTCTTTTCCAGCGACGATCTGACCGGGTCGGCGATCGAGGTGGTCAGATCGTGGCCAGAAAAGAATGCGCGTCCTCCTCCCGTGCGCGTGACTCGCAGCAGCATCTCATCTAATCCCATCTTGCGGGATTTTGGCATCGACACGTGAGCGCACCGCGCGTTCGTCTAAAAACGGCCTTAGTTTCATTGCATGTCACCAGGATTGAAGTGGAACGCCCAAACAGCAGGTGTTTCGTGAGTGCAGATACCCATCAGAGGTTCCAGAAGTAGGTCTCGAATATAGCCGGGGCCTAAACCGTTTAGGGTCCTAAAGATTCTTGGGTGTCACTGTCTGCCTGCCGTAGCCTTTTAATTTGCTGTCTCTGTGCATCCCCCAGAGAGCGTGAGGTTCTCTGTGGGCCTCCTAGAAGGAGGAACTTAGCCAAATGGGTTTGGGTCTGGTAGTCAGAATGTTGAACAGGGGTCAGTTCTAGCATCCTTTAACTGAAGGAAGAGGAGGTTTGGGGGGATCCCAGTATATCCCCATTTAAAAACAGACAACTTGGACTGGGGAGTCAGCCCTTGGGAAATTACCTCAGTAGCTAAACCTAAGCTTGAGGTGCCATAATGTTTTTTAGACCAGCGACCCATGTCTACTGCATTTTCAACACTGGTGACAAGTTGACCTTGAGAAAGAATAGGTCAAGAAAAAGTAAAATAGGGCTGAATAAATGATGGGCTCCATAAGGAGGGACAAGATGTTTGAATTTGATGTGACGGAAGAGCTGAATGAAGGAGAGCTGTTGGAGTGACTTACAGGGATTTTGTGACATGATGTGGAGCAATAAGCTAAGACAATGATTTTAGCGGTAAGTACTATGAGTTCAGCACCTGAATCAGCATCAATGCAGGCAATTGGCTGATCAAGTGCAGCCAAGAAGAATTATTTTATTTATTTATTTATTTAGTCAAATTTATATGCTGCCATTTCTACAGAGGCTCAGGGCAGCTTAAAATAATAAAAACAGTAATAAAAAGTCATTAAAATCAATAAAGAATCCCCATAACACCCCACCCAACTGTCCCCTGCACCTCCCCATCCCATCCATCCATAACCCTGCCTGCCAAATGCCTGGCCAAACAGAAAGGCCCTGCATTGTTTCTGGAAGATGAGCAGGCTTGGACTTAGGTGGACCCCCAGGGGGACAGAGTTCCACAATCATGGGGTAGCCACCAAGAACGTCTCCTGTGTGACCTAGCTGTAAAAACATCTCAGGAAGATGTAGGAAATGGTATCAGAAGCTTAAGGCAACATGGTACCAATAGCCCTGGTGTGACAATGGACTAGCAAAACTTCTTCCCACCCCACATTTAATTTTTTTTTTAAAAGGGAGCATATTCCTGTCTGGACCAAGCCCTTCATGAGGCACACTTTTACCACAGCATCAGGCTAGTTGGCAACTTCATTTGCTGTCTTGATAGATTTGACCTCTTCATCTGAAATGTGGTTGAGCTGTAGGCAGGTCTGTCTGAGTTGCTTTGCGTTTCTGGTTCCCTTGAATCATAAACTAGTGCTGTGAGGATGGTGGTGCTTCCCTTGTCTCTACATTGTTGGGAGGGTGGGTTTGTTTAAATCCACTTTTATCTCTGTTCACATCCTACTCTTAGCTGGACTTAGAGTTAGAGTAAGAGCCACAAACTCATTGATATGCAGTGAAATCATGTCTTTGCTGTCTCTTTCTTAGTGAATGAGAAAGGAGCCAGGCCACACTCAAATTCTTTCTCAGCAAATAAAAGACACAGAACTTGTAAATGTTTCTGAGAGTAAATACTTGAATGAAAACGGAACGCATTTACTGATTGTGCTGTTTATTAATTGACTTAGAATCACTTGAAGAGATGGGAAGGAGAGGGCTGAAGAATAATCATACACTACCAGATATTCTTTGCCCCTCAAAATACTACAAACACACAAGATGAGACAGCAGCTATCTTCACCCTCAGGGAAAAGTGAGCATTAATCTGCTGCCCCTTCGAGAATACAGTATTTCACTCCTTCTGATGGAGTTATTTTCACACAGGGCATTCCAAAGTAATCTCCTTTAAAATCAACTAAAACTTTTTACTTTTCAGAAATTGTTTTTCACCTTTAATGGATGAACATTTTAAAGTTTTGATTAAGTTCTGACAATAGTTTAACTGTGGTATCTTTGTATTCTGTATACTCATCATTCTTACCCTCCAGGCTCTATAGACCAGAGTACTCTTTCTGCTATTAATTAAGTTTCATAGTCACTATTGGTCCCACTGTCCTGTGATTTATATTTTATTTCCACCACTAAACTTGAGCTGGAAATTATTTCCAGTCTCCTAGTTAATATTATTAAACTACTTCAAATGTTACTTGAGAACAGATAATAGAGAATGGCACCCCAGTCAGTGGGTGTTTTTACACACACATTTCTCCTGGATGTTTGCTGTTACATCCTGAACTTTGTGTGTGTCTAAATCACTCACCCAGATCTTAAACATCCGTATCTTTGAACTTCTGCATACAACATCTCCCAGAACTTTTGTGTGTAAAAAGTTCTCCTGGTAAACTGCTNTTTGTGTGTAAAAAGTTCTCCTGGTAAACTGCTTTGCTCCAGGCAGCTGTGGTCACTTGGTTTCCATGGCAGCCTGTCACATCTACAGCTGCGGCTACTATAGGCTGCCTCAGGGCAGTGTTTGTGTGAAGAATGCATCCAGGAACTGCCTTAGGGCAGTGTGTGTGTGAAAAATGAATCCAGAACTTACTTGTGGACTGAAGACTGAAAAATCCAGAACTTTAACGTGTGTGTAAAAATGCCCAGTATTTGCATAAAAAGACTCCTGCATGCTATCTTCAAATTTTCAACTGAAAAAAACCCTCTCCTGGGGTCCACATTTACTGAATTGGGTGGAAAGAAAGATTTTGCAATGATGGTTACTGCTGTGGCTAGTATATCTTTTCCTACTTACAAGTTTCAGTGCCTAAGAAATATGGATTTTGTATTCAATATAGAATGGTTTTGACAATGATAGTTGGTATTGGTGCCACAATAATTAGATGAAAATTGCTTGAATTCTTGATGGCTGTCACCACTTAATCTCTTTAGGGCATTTAGGGTATTTTTAGACACGATGGGCAAAAAGCCCGCCACGCTTACCCCACCCCAGGGTGAGAGTCCTTACCCCGGGGTGGGGTAAGCCCTGCCACCGAACAAATGTTCAGGTGGCCGGATCTGGAGAGGGGGCAGGAAGAGGGCAGGGGATTTGCAGACGTGATGATAACCCTTACTTGGTGGTGATAAAGTCAATGGATTTTATGGAGCTGAAAAAGAGGTAAGGCTGAATATTTCATTTGTATACGTCAGTTTATTTGTTTGTTTACATTTTTATCCTTGACTCTCAAAGCAGGTTACTGGGGGGGGGGGGGGGGAGCTTAATCATCAGGCCTCTGTGTACTAAGTCAAAGTCCATCTCCAAACCTTGTGGTTTAGCTACTTTGATCATCAAGCTAATACAGACAAAGTACTCCAGGTTTTGTGGTCAGCACCACACGTGATTCACCAGTTGTGAACTAGATCCTTGCCCATCCAGCCAGGAGACCCTGGAGCTGTTACTGGCTGGGGTTGTCAAAATGCCTCCCTTTGGGAGGGTAGGTTGTTGGACGTCCTTAAAACTGCAATTGTCTGGCCCCTGCTTAAGAAGTCATCTTTGGACACTGACTCTCTCCAGTAAGCTATCGGCCTGTCTCTAACCTTTCCTTTTTAGGGAAGCTTATTGAATGGGTGGCTGCCCAACAGCTGTAGGCCCACCTCAGTGTCACTGGGTTCCTGGACGCATTTCAGTTGGGCTTTTGTCTTGGGAGAGAGACTGTGCTTGTGGCCTTGGTTGAAGACCTGCGCCTGGAGACTGACAAGGGAAATTCTACCCTGTTGATCTTGTTAGATATTTCGGCAGCCTTTGATGCCATTGACCATGAGGTGTTGTTTATGTGACTGCGGGACCTGGAGAGGGTGCGTGAGACTGCTCTTAATAGTTCCACCCCTTCCTGTCGGGGAGGTCACACAGAGTGGTGGTGGGCGATTGCTCGTCATCCTCTCACAGGGTTCTATTGTGTCTTCCCTCTTGTTCAAAGTGTATATGAGGCTGCTTGGCAAGGTGATTAGGAAGTTTGGGGTCAAGTGGGAGGGGGAACTGACATCATATGACCCCCTTCCTCTCCACTGTAGGTATATCTTCTAGAGCTGGGCCCTGGAGCAGGACTCTGGCCAGAATCTGATGTTGCTGAACATGAGGTTGGTGGTTTATAAATCAGGGGGACATTTAAAAGCCCTAGCTGATTCCTTAGATTTGACCATCCTGAATGGTCATACACCTGGTGACCCTGATGGGGATTTTATGTTCATCTTGTGTACAGGTTTAAATATGATTGACTATGCAATAGTTTCAAGTTGGGTTATCCCATATATTGTAGATCTATCTGTGGGGACTGCTAGCTCAACTGATCATCAGCCCCTCTTATTAATCTTGGCCTCCTCTCTGATGTATGTGGTAAGAGGGAATTTGGACAATGCGAAAGAACAAAACCCGGAGGAAGTGAGGGAAGGAACTCTGGTTAAAATTCCTTGGTCCTTTATTTTGACTGAAAAGCTCAGCCAATTCCTTTGGGAAGTAACAGTATTGTTACTTTCAAGAAGGACCTTCTCCATTGTGGAGCGGAAGGTTTGTTGGAAATGTTCAATATAATTGTTGGTATGATATCTTCTAGTTTAGTTAAATCCCCTTCGGCCCACAGGACGTCTATTAATCAGACCCCGTGTTGGTTTGACAAGACATGCAAATCTTCTAGGGTGCACCTTAGGAAGTTGGCTCGCAAGGCAAAGCGTCAGCCTTCCGAACTAGATGCCTTATTGCAGGCCAGAAAGGACTACAAATTCTTAAGGATAGAAAACTCAGCTATTATAGAGCAGCTTAGGATTCCCTTGAATTGACCATTAAGAAGAATGACTCTGCTTACTTTTGGGTGCAGATTATGTAGGCTTGGTCACTAAATTCTCCAGCCTCAACCGCGGCTATTTCGGCATCTGTGTGGGAAGGGCATTTTCGGTCTCTCTATGCTGCCCCCAACCTTAGCCATGAGCCTAAGTTTCCCCCTTTGAGTAACTTTCCAGCTTGGCCTCCTGTCTGTCCTGAGGATCTGGAACCATTGATTGGGCAGTTACGTCTAAACAAGGCCCCTGGGGTGGATTTTATACCTCCAGAGCTTCTGAAGGCAGATATTGGATGGTGGGCGGAATTGTTGGCCCCAGTTTTCACTTATGTCAATGAGACCAGGCATTTCCTGGATGATTGGAGAAAGAGCATTACTGTCCCTGTATTTAAGAAAGGACGGGTACAAGACCCCTCTAATTATCGTTCTATAAGCTTACTAAGTATAATCGGAAAGCTATATTCTAAATACTTATTAGTCCGCTTGCAGTAATGGACCAGTACTGAAAATATGTTATCACGTGAACAGATAGGGTTTGCTAAGGGAGCATCAACACTCAATCACATTTTTACCTTAAATCAGCGCATTTCTAAGTATGTTTGTTGCTCAAGTTGGGCATAGGGAGTGACTTGATTGGTAACTATTTGTTTAGGTTTTATTGTTATTTTATTTTATTTTTTATTATTATTATTGTATATTTGTATGGTTGTTTTTACATGTTGTTTGGTTGTTGTTTGCAATGACCAAATAGGCTAAGCAATAAAGTTTATACTACTGAAGTATGTTCGAGCTAAATCGGGTGCTTCTTTATTTCTGTGTTTCGTGGACCTTAAATCTGCATTTGACACTGTTTGTAGAGAGCGACTGTGGTTGAAATTGGGCTGGACCTCTATTGATCGTTGACTTTTGTTCCTGCTGATCCAATTACATCAGGGGCTATCGATGCAGGTTACAGTTAACAGAAGGGGATTGCTTTCACACCCTGTCTCAGTGGACAGGGTCATTTGACAAGGGTGTCTCTTGGCGCCCATGCTCTTCAATCTCTATATTGACAAGGTTGTGGAAGTTATTAGGGACCCAATATATCATCCAGTCCACCTGACCCTTTATACCATATCTGCTCTGCTTTATTCGGATGATATGGTTCTGATTTCCCAGTCACAGATCGGTCTAAGACATTTAATTTTATTTATTTATATATTATTAAAATGTATATGCCGCCCCCTCCTGCTACAAGCATCTCGGGGCGGCTAACAAAATTTTAAAACACATAACAACTAAAATACAATTAAAACAACCTAAAACCCCTAGATTAAAACAACCCATACCCAAACCCTCCCTAACCCAACCCAATTCCCCGCTCACTACTCGTCTCCCCCACCCCTACCCACTCCCTTCCCCAAAGTCCTGGACGAACAGCCAGGTCTTACAGGCCCGGCAGAAAGCCAACAGACTTAATGAGGGACGTTTCCTCCTTCTGCCAAGATGAACTTCTGGTAGTTAACTATGTTAAAACAAAGGTATTGGTGGTAGGTCCTGAGCGGCAAAATCACTCCTGGTTTATGAATGAACATGCAATTATGCAGGTTGATTCTTACATCTATTTGGGTGTGACATTTGCTAGGTCTGCCTCCTGGAGGACTCATTATAAAATGGCTATGGCCAAGGCAAATGCTGCTACTTGCAAGGGGATTCTTAGTTTCTTTTTCTTGCATGGGGGGAGGGGGAGGGGGAGTTGGTGGGCCCAGCCATTCATCTATTTAGAGCTAAGGTCATCCCACAATTACTTTATGGCATCCAGGTGTGGGGTCCCCAGTTTTTTACTGAACTTGAAACCCCACAAAATGCCCTTTTCAGGTCAATTTTGCAGGTCCCTCATGGTGCTCCAGCGATTCTGATTAGAGCTGAAACAGCTTCCCGCCCCATTACCTCATTGGCCATGGATGCATTTCTAAAGTTTTGGGTTCAGCTTCTTTTTCAGCTGCATGAACCCCTTTCCCAGACTGCATTTGGTATAGCACAAGAGGGACCCTGGAGAGGGGTATCCGCACTTGTCTAGTCCAGTTGGGCTACTCACAGGACTTCTTTGCCCATTTGGATTGTAGTAGGGATTGGGGTTTGATCAAGTCAAGAAATGAGGATCAGGAGCTTCAGCTTAGAAGGGAAGCAATAGCTAATCAACGGGTGACAGCTATTTATCATTTATTTCCCTGGAGCCCAAAAGAAGCGAATTATCTTATGTCCTTGGATGCCAAACTAAGAGTTCCCTTTTCCCTGGTCAGATTTAACCTATTTCCCTCTGCTGTTTTGTGGGGCA
>QEPC01002062.1:392660-405668 GCA_003113815.1 Sphenodon punctatus | reverse complement strand
TAGTGTACCTGGATTTCCAGAAAGCATTTGATAAGGTCCCACATAAAAGACTCTTGAGAAAACTAAAAAGTCATGGGATAGAAGGTAGTGTCTTACTATGGATCAGTAACTGGTTAAAGGATAGAAAGCAAAGAGTAGGACTGAATGGTCAGTTTTCACAGTGGAGAGATATAGAAAGTGGTGTGCCCCAGGGATCTGTATTGGGACCGGTGCTGTTTAATGTATTAATTCATGATTTGGAAAAGGGTGTTAAGAGTGAGGTTATTACATCTGCAGACAAGTTACCAAGTTATTAAAGGTAGTTAAACCATGAGCAGACTGTGATGAACTGCAACAGGATCTTACGAGACTGGGGTATCTGGGCATCTACATGGCAGATGAGATTTAATGTGGACAAGTGCAAAGTGATACATGTAGGGAAAAATCATCCAAACTATGAGTACACAATGCTGGGTACTAAGCTAGGAGTTACCACTGAGGAAAAGGATCTGGGAGTGATTGTGGACAGTACACTGAAATCCTCAGCCCAGTGTGCAGCAGCAATCTCCTTCCCCATGCCAAACCTAAAGTCTGCCCCCCAGCCGTGATGTGGGTGTACATGATGGGCAGCAGGCAGAAAGGGCCTGGCGACACAAGTTGCCCCACCCTGGGCAGCCTTAAACCATGTGGGATAAGGCTGCTCTGCAATATGTTCTCAGAATTTCCCCCCCTCCCTGTCTTGTGTGGCCTCACTCCATGATGTTATGATGCAATGTAGGAAAGACTGTGGCCCACCCCTTTTTTGACATGGTCATCCCCAGAACCCTGATTTAGTAGTGAATTTATTACCCACAGGCAGTACCCAAATTTCTGAGTAGCCCTGTGGTTACCTGATCTATACCTGCAATGGGTACTTGTACATCTGTTTTGGATTTTAAATGGGTAGAGGGTGTAGTTTCTGATACTCACATAGTTTCTTTGGCAAGAGCAGCCTTGATCTCCCAAACCTTACTATTTCTTTCCCAGAACTCTAACAGCAGAGCTATCTGAGCAACTGCTAGTCTGTTCTAGCTATTTTGGTCATGGAGATGGGCACTGCAGATTGGTCATGTAAGGAGTTTACAGCTAGTGCCTTAAAAGGGCTCTTCTGGTGTGGCTCAGCAGCTATGTTTTGGGCAGCTGTGCCCTGGGTCCTCCCAAGTTTTGTGTCACCCTCTGTCTACTCAAGTCCCCTTCTAACATAAGCAGTACTGTACTGGGTCAGACCAATGGCTCATCAAGCCCAGCATCCTGTCTCCAACAGTGGCCAATCTCTGTCTCTTGGGAGAAGGACCCAACAGGCCACAATGGGCAATCCATTCCCTTTTGTTCCAACCCCCAACAGTAAGAGTTTACATCCCCAGAACCTACTTGGCTAATAGCCATTCATGAATGGACTTAGCCTCCAAGATCTTATCCAATCCCTTTTTAAAAAAACTCTACACAACCAGCCTTGACCACTTCCTTTGGCAGTAAATTCCACAAGTTAATTGTGTGCTGAGTGAAAAAATACTTTCTCTTATTTGTTTTAAATCTGCTGCCAGTTAATTTCATGGAGTGCCCCCTTGTTCTAGTATTGTTAGAGAGGGTAAATAACCGATCCCTATTTACGTGTTCCACACCACTCATGATTTTATAAACTTCTATTATATCCCTTCTCATTAGTCTCTTCTTCAAGCTGAAGAGCCGCAACCTATTAAGCCTCTCTTCATACTGGCGTCGTTCCATACCCTTGATCATTTTTGTTGCCCTTCTCTGTACCTTTCCTGTTATTGCTGCTATGTCTTTTTTGAGATGTGACAATCAGAACTGCACACTATACTCCAGGTGTGGTTGTACCATAGATCTATATAGAAGCATTACGATATTTTCAGTTTTATTCTCTATCCCTTTCTGTTTGATTCCTATCAGTTAGCTAATAGAATTAGTAGGCATTCACATGTAGATTTTCCTCATTTTAAATCCTGAATGTGTTACTCACCAGATACCAACCAAGTAGTCCGTTGATGATGCCACCCTCGATCAGGTAACAGGCACTACTTGGATCAACACTAACAGGCAGGTCAGGTAGTGCATATTTGACAAGTGTCCCCATTTTGGCAGGTACTCATTTCAGCTCTATATACCTCAGTTTTTCAGTACTTGGGGGTAGGAATTAGGTCCAGGAACTTCAAAGGGACCACATAAAAATTTGCTACAGGCTGCATTTGGCCTCCAGACCTGAGGTTCCCCACTCCTGACCTAAGGCATCCCTGTCTGATGTTTATCTGTTTATGGAAATATAAAGAATATCGTCATATGAGAATGACTGCAGGAATGTATGCCATCTCTGTATATCTCTATCTCTGTATAACTCTATGGGCTCTCTGTGTAGTATATATTATCTCCCAGAGCATCCATTACCAAACCTTTCCCTGGGTGACTTCATTTTTGTTGTTGTTGTTGAAAGTTTTATCATTATTACAGTTTTTTAACATTTAATTTGTTTCATAAGTGAACTGTTTTTTTTTTTTGTTTTGTTTTTTAGTTTTACAACTGCTTTATTGAGGTATAAGAAATGGACAGATAACATCAGTGTGTTACAAATGCAAATCACAATTCAGCGAAGCACAAAATTTACCAGGTTTACAACACATCAATATGCATGTTGTCACCAACCATAGGAATCCTAACCCCACCCCCACCTCCCGCACAGGAACCCCAAAAATAAAAATAATCTGTTACACCAGCAATGTGCCTGCCACTGAACAATTGTGATTAGAGACAGGTCTCTGCCTCGATGGGCTTACAGTTTAGGATGAACAAGGGGAGGGGAGAACATAAGGAATGATGGGGATACGTTCATGAAACTGAGAAGTTGCAGGTGCCGGTGCTTGCTTAGTTACAGAAGAGGTAGGGGATCCTGAAGCTCAGCCGTCCCTAAAGGTGGGGCCCAAACTAGAACCTCAGTTTCAAGCACCCCCAAACCTTGGGAAAACTGAGATTTCATCTGTGTAACTAGGACCTCCGACTATTTCCCCTTCAGCACTGGAGCTGCCCCTTTCAACTTGCAAAGCATCTAGCCTATTGCATGTGCAGTCCAAATGCTACTACTGGACTCTAGTACCATGTGGAAAAAAACTTCTTAGACTCTTACTTAATGTAAAGACAAAGGATAAAGGAAGGGAAACATCTGGCAAAGTGCTGTGTTTTTACTGTCCTGAGTGGGCACAGAGGCTGGGAGTCAGAGCCAGGAATAGACTTCATTTGGCAGCAGGGTGTACAGTTTTTGAGCAGGGAGGTGCTAGTAATAGCTCCAAGCTAGTGCTGCAGTGGTAGGCATGTCTTGTGTACTGTGCTCCATGTGATTCCCCATGTGTTGGGACATGCTGTGCGGCCCTTGAAGCCAGAGAGGCTCTCCTTAGACACAGTTGCTCCTGGGGGGAGGGTATGACATTAAACCAGAGACCCAGGATGCGGCTCTTGGCTACGTTGTGTTTGGGGAATAAACTTGTGACAAAGTGCCCAGGGTGCATGAAAAATCTTATTATCTGAATTGGATTTTACTTCCTAGCTTAAGGGTGAGCAGGACCTGCTGCCTGGTCAGAACAAGACATAAGATGGGAATGTTGGTTCAGGTTGCCAGCTTCCTTTTTACAGATCTTCCTGCTATTCCATTCCTAGACCCATGACCCGCCCCCCCCCACCCCGCCCCTCTTCAGTTCCAGTCCTGGACTCTTACTTTCCATTCCTGTGCTCCTCTTTCTTGACCTGCGGCACCTTACACTCTCTGCTATTTCAACCGTGCTTCCCAGTTCAGTTAATGAGCATCAGTTCTAATCTGAAGCTACCCCCCACCTGCTATTCCAGACCTTAACCTCTCACCCCCACATCTCTGCTGCTGAGCTGCAGGGTCCCCACTATTTCAGTGTGAAGGCTCTCTTGAAGAGGATAACAAATAACAACACTTAGCCCTCCCAAGTACTTTGCCGCTTCAAAGCCCTACACAAACACTAGTCATTTAATGCTCACATAACATCTCCACTGAGATATTATCATTCCTGGTTAACAGATAGGGAAATAGGTCCAGGGTAGTTGAGTGACTTGCCTAAGGATGCACAGTGAGCAGCGGCAGAGATGGGTCCTGAGGTTAGGAACCCAATGGGTTCCCAGTTTCATGGTCTAATGAGCAGGGTGGGATGGAGGGGAGACCTTTTCTCGCCCTGCACTTTTCCAAATTAATACAAGCTCCAAAGGCCACATAGGGTGATTTTAAATGAGATACTACCATGCATGGTCACCCAGGAGCCACTTATCTGTCCGCCTGTCTGAAGGTGGAGCAGGGTAAACCGTACTCCCATGAGCCACGCAGAACCCATTCATGGTCACTCACTGCACACTGCTGAGAAATTTGGAGTGTGCCATGTGGGGCAAGCCAAAAAGGTGTGTGTTGCAACAGGCGCCCACGTATCCCATGCCTGTATGAACTGGGGCAGCCACCCACACCAACTGACAGGTCCCCCACTTAAAGGTACTGTGGGTGAGGGACGCAGCCTTTGTAAGTCACAGGAACTGATTGCAAGCGCTGGGGACCCAGGTTCCACAGTGCTCACTCCAGAACATGTCAATTTCAAAGGCCAGCCTGGTGCCCTTCCCCGTCCCCTATGGCCCATGGCAGGGGGAGTGTCAAGTGGGGAATCACATGGAGATGGCTGTTGTGGTAGCTGTGCTGGGAGCCACCTGTTAGAATCCCTCCCCAGCCGTCATGCACTCCACCTGAGTGGCTGTTCCACATCTGTGCTACTCAGTGGCCACAGACCCTCGCCCAGCCTTGTTCGTTTAAAAACACCCTTAGACGTTGGGGTCAGGAGTGCTTAAGGCGCACACTTCAGACAGGATAGTCCAGATCATGGATCTCTGCTATGGATCCATTTCCTATCCTTGTGTGAATGTCCTCCTCTCTACCCCTTTACCCTAAGCTCAGTTTTTCAGTGCTTGGGGGTAGGAACTGACTCACAGATCCAGAAACAGGAAAGGGGCCAAATAAAAACTAACCATGGGTCACATTTGGCCCCCAGGTCTGAAGTTCCCACAACCCCTGCTCTATCCATTAGATCATATTGGCCTCCAATGACATTTTGGGTTCTAGCTGAGTCACACTGTGTGCTGTGATCAATTCTGTGGAACTAGGGTGAGATGTAACAAGCCCATCTCACTTGCATCCTCTATAGCCAGGGGTGACTAAAGTTTTCCTTCTGCAGACCACTTTGAAAATTAGTATAAGCTCAGTGGGTGAAATAGGAGTTGGGGGTGGGAGGTGCTTAAGAGGTGTGCTCAAGATGGGGTAAGGGGAGGATCCAGATTATGGAACTGTGCCATGGACCAATCACCCCTGTCCTTGAGTGCATGCCCTCATCTCTGCTCATTTCCCCTGAATTCATTATTCCAGTGCTTGGGGGTAGAGGCTGGATCCCTGGGCCAGATCTGAGAACTGGAAAGGGATCAAATAAAAGATTCCCCACCTCTGCCTTATAGAGATGGGCCTGGGGAGCTTTGGGGCATGTGGATTTCAGTTCTAGCCCCAGATGGTGTCTGCACCTAGCATTTCAGAAATATTGCACTTGGGCCACGTTCCGGTGAGCAGATATTTTGCATTTACTTCTGAAGCATTCACATGAACAGAGCACTACATCAAAGTTATTGAGGAGTAGGAAAAGAAGTAGATATCCCCGGAAAAATGAGGAATACATACTCCCCTTGGCTTATTAAATTGAAGTAACGGTAACGTGAACACATCTACACTGAAGTAACTGTATCACTTCAAGTATTACTCTGTTGTGCCATGACTATTAGGAGGAGATTGAGGAGTAACTACTTCAGTTTAGAGCTGCAGTGTAAATGCTACTGAAGTGGAATAGTTACTTCAGTTTACTGTTGTTTGTCGGAACATGGCCATGGAGTATCCAGAGTAGAAAAGGTACTAATCGGAGTGCCCAAACTTTTTGGACCAACAGGCCACTGTCAACCCTCCTGTGTGTTATTGTCCCCTTCCAATCTATTCCACTTCTGGAGATGGCCAGAATGCGAGCACTAGTGGGGACTGAAGCCCGCTCTGACGGAACTGGTTCTCTGGATCAGCTACAGAACTTGTGGACTGCCAGTAACCCAGAATCTACAGCTTGGAAGCCACGTAGGGTTGCCACCTATGTATATTTTTCCAGTCCAGTTATGAAAAATACACATTGCAGGGCCTACATTGGTACCATAGGTTCCAGTGCAGGCCCTTCAACATGTATTTGTCATAGCTGGCCTGGAAAAATATACATAGGTGGCAACCCTATGTCTCAGGGAGTCTACTGATTCCCCTAGCCTATAAATTAATATATGCAAATAGAGTTGTGTCCCTTTCAACAGTTTTCAAGCCCTTGCAGTTGATGCTTTCTATTTGAAGTGGCATGACTCTATTCTGTACATCATATATAGCCCCACTTGCAGTCAGTGGGACTGCTCACTCACTTGGTAATGTGTGTAAGAGCTCTGCGGCATGACCCCAAGCATGCAGTCTGGAAGGAATTCCCTGCATTATCCCTTACATGGCAGAGATCTTGGTGTACCCTGAGGTTGGTTCTCAGCCAGGAGTCGGAGACCTGTATGGTACTGGCTCGTGTCTGTCTCCCCGGAATCCTACCACAGGTGACCTGGGGCTGCTAAGCAGGTTTACAGGATTCAGTGCTCTGATGGCTATGGGCCAAGCATCCTCCAGGCCCTGTACTTATCTAATTATGGCTCTCCAGCACCCTCCCATTGAGGTTTCCTGGAGTGGTTTACCAGCCTGCCAGAGCCATCGGCCACTGTGTTGCGGCTACAGGTTCTTGGCATCAGATTTAATTTTGGCTCCTGGGAGAGACAAGTTGTTCCTGTCCAGATCTCTGCTGGGGAGCTTGGCAGGGTGAGGAGAATGCTAGAGAATGGACGCTGAGGGAAAGACTGGGGACATCTGAAGCCATCCTAAGTATCTGAGCTACTTGGAAGTACTTAGAGGGCACAAGTACCATTATTGTTAAATTCTTGACAAGTTCTATTTACACCCCGTACACAGTCTTTTCTGAGTTGCTGTCCCTTCCACCCACATTGGAAAATGTAGTCCATTTATAAAGTTACAGTTATTTTTCTTCCTTATGCTTGTGAGTCACAGATATTCTGCCCTCAACCCTGTGGTCCATTTGTAGTCTACCGGAGCAGCTGGCTATGGCTGTTTCATCACTAGAAAGATAGCTGCAGAATGGTGGCATTTGGACTGTGATTGGTAGGTTTCAGGGTTCATAGCTCAATGGGGCAGGTATCCCTCTGTCAGGCTGGCTATGTGTGCAATTGCACTGGCTCTGGATTCTTTGCTAGCAGAGGATGCTTTTACATGGACTGCACCATGCCTCTGCTCCACCTCACACTGGGTGGCCTGTTCATTTAAAGGCAGGTTGCCTAAGTATGAGGGCAGAGCAGAGGTAGATCAGGCCAGCTCCGTTTGCGTGCTCCAGAACATCCCGAAGCACTGCAAGTGGAACTGGCTGCCCAAACTCGGAGCACTGGCCAGGGGCAGAGCAGCAGTCCTTCTACTCGGCAGACAGGCTGCTGCAGCTCCACTCTTGGACGGGGGTTGCCCCAGCAATGCCATAGAGCTGTGGGCAGCAGCCTAGAGTGGCACCCATGGTCCCAATCCACCCGCGGCTCTATGGTGTAGGGGAGGGGGCACCGCATAGGAGGATTGCAGGCCTCAGCAGCTGCCAGGTCTGTTTAAACCCAGCACGATCAGGGCTGCACGCAGGTCTGGGGGTGATGCGTCTGAGTGTACTGATCTGCAATCTGTTTTCTTTTGCACTGGGGCCAGGGCTCAGCCCCAAATCCTCTTTTCAAGCCAGGGCTCAGCCTAAGGACTCCTCTGGACTCCCTAAGGACTCCTCTGCTCTCAACACACCCAGGTAGACAAGTCCTGCTTAGAAGGTTTCCTTTGCAGTCATAAGAGCTGGAACCAGAATGATACTTTCTGAAAAGTTTAAATACTACAGAAGCTGACAGGGTGGCAGGGGAGTGCTGATGGGAGACTGGTGCTGCTGCTTTCGTCCATCCCATCTTTTTAGGAAGGGGAGGCGGAGCAGGCTTCAAGAAAGGATTGGAGAGAAAGGCCAGAGAAAAAGGTAGTTCTCTATCATGGGGCAGAACAGACCCATCTGCTGTGATGAAGCCCTCAGGGAACTTAAGAAGTGCCATACACACTAGGTCAGACAAATGGTCCATCTAGCCCAGCATCCTGTCTCTGACCATGGCCATACTCAGTCTCTTCGGAGAAGCACCCAGCAAGTCATAATGGAGTGATCCATTCCCTGCTATTTACGCCCAGCTCCTGGCAGTCAGAGGTTACATCCTCCAACCAATGTGACTACTAGCCATTTATAGACCTATCCTCTAAGAACTTATTTAATCCCTTTTAAACCCCAGTTACATTATTGGCCTTCACAACAGCCTCTGTCAATGAGTTCCACAAGTTGATTGTGAAAGTTTGAGCCAGTAGCAGCAAATGTCCCCCATGAATCATCTAGAGCAAATCCCAGGACCCCAAACTGTCTTTGTTTATGTCACAGTGCCCTATGCTATGGACTGGGATCTCACTGGTCTCACAAGCTAAGCAGGTGTGAGCCTACTAGTCACATGTACAGCAGGAGTGGGTACTGTTCTCCCTGAGTCAGCTCTTAATCCAGCACTCCAACAAGGTTAGGGTGGGTATCAAGTGGTTAACATTTGGGTGAGACAAAAGGCAGATCCTGATTGATCAGGGAGCCCTCTGCTGGGGCAGGAGGAAGCGCACAGGTCTGGGAGCACTCTGCCCCCTGCCTGTTGGAAGTGGGCAGGGTCAAGCTGGAGTGTTCTGCATTGCACCCTGCCTCAGGGATTACCTGCACCCACTCTGAGGTCCAGGCAATAAAGGAGGTAGGCTGCATTACAGGGGAGCCAGGAAATGGAAGTGGGCCATGGACCAGATTAAGGCTACTCCAAACTTCTCCATTGCAGCACAGAGGCTGCCTCGAGAGAGACGCGGGGTACCTGTGTACTGGGGAAGTGGGCCTTGTTTGGGGCTTTCTAGCAGGCAGCAAAGGGAGATGCCAGATGCCTTTGGCAGGGAGCGAGTGGTGCTGTAGCATTTGACAGATACAAAGTGGAAAGGTCTGAACAGCTCAGTGGAAAATTGGCAAAAACCACACCCCTCCCCTCTCCCCTTCCCCCATGTCTGCTCAGCATCTGGCTGCCAGTGGCAATGTTCTTTCATGTGGGCAAAGCGCCTTGGAAATGGGGCGAGCCTGCAACCTATTAGCTCCAGTTGTGTGTGTCTCACTGTTTCCCTTTCCTCTTGATCTCCACTCACTGGGACAGAGCTGGGCTTGGGGATCAGGATGGGGTTTCCCCACTCCTGCTATGTCAGTGCGGCTGGGGTCTGGAGTGGGAATGCTGTGAGGGGAGACATCTGCCCCACTATAAGCCTGCAGGAGGAAGCGATTTTGTGGATCTGGGCTGCAATCCACTGCTAAAGCATTCCAGGACAGGCCTCAGCTGGGCCAAACACCCCTCCCAAACCTACTTCCTCCCCTCCAGATCACAGTGCAATGGAGAAACTGTGCCGCTCCTGGCTCAGCCTTCTGTGTTTCTCCCTGCAGACTGGGGTTTGCATCCTCTCTCTATTCCAGATGGGGATATGGGACAGAGCCTGGCTCATCATACTGGCCAAGAGCCAGAGGCTTAAGCTGTCTGAGCCAAAGTCTCTCCCCTGCTGGGGCTCCATAGGAGGCAGGGGGGTGGGTTCAGCAGGGATGGGCTAGCGAGAGATCCTGCTTCAGGCACATGCACAGTGACTCATTTTAGGATTTGATGGCTTCTCCCGAGTCTTCCCATACACCTCTTTCTGCCTGCAGCTCCTTCCGGAATGATAGTAAGGGAAGAAGGAGAGGCAGTGTGGGACAGGGTGTTTTAACAAAACCCCCTCCTTGCCTGTGCAGAGCATACCTGACTCCTGGCCTCTTGGGCCCAGTGTAAGGCTGTGCTCAGTGACAGCTTTATTATTTTTATTTTTTATTTATTTAAAACTTATATCCTGCCCAAAGGCAACTCGGGGCGGCGAACAACACAAAAAAATTAACAATAACTTCAAGAGCCCTTACAATAGGAAGAAACAGCACTAGTGGTAAGCAGGGCAAGCTCTCTGGAGAGATTTGGACCAGCAACGTGAGAACTAGGAGCCTGGTGTACTGATGGGGCCCGTGTGATGCTAACCTGCAGGGTACCAGTGTGCAGTCATATTGGAGGGGCTATTGCAAAGGATGCTGAGAGAGCAGATGTGTTGCTTGCTAGTATAGGCAGTTCTGAGACTCATCATTCCACAGTAAAGGTTGGAAACCCTGTCATGATCAGAAAGTATGCTTCACATAGAACAAACACAGGTCCCTGTCTGGTAGCAATGACTACATTGGAGTTGGCGGGGCATACTGTAACCCCACCTCTATGGAGTGTTGTGACATCACAATGCTTCACAGAGGGCAGGAACACACCAGAAAAAGGGCTCTATGGCTTGCCCCCTTTCTGATGCTGCCTTCTGTTGCCACCCCCAGAAGCTCTACTCTCCCACGGGCACCCCTGGCTCTGAGCTGGAGAAATTGGGGCTCCTCCAGAGCCCACAGACTCTGGGTCAAAACCTGGAATCTCTAGGCATAACAGCCCTAGTCTCTGCCCCAAAGAGCCAGCAATCCAAGAGTTTGTCAGCATGAGAAAGTAAGTCAGTTAGTCTGTGACTGTTAGCTAGGGGTATGAATTTAAAAGAAGTTGGTTAATTTGGATTAAATCCACATGTGGATCCTCATAGCACAATTGAAAGGTGTGCCTTCTGAGTTAAATTTAACCCTGTTTGAACTCTGAAAAGGCAATTACAGACTTTAAGGGTAAAAACAGATCTGTGGGCAATGCAGCAGCTCCTTGGCCTGGCCCGGAGTGGGAAACCGCAGCCAATGTGGTCTGGGGCAGGGAGAAGCACCGAACAAATGTGCCTGCGGTCAGAGTCGTCCTACCGCCCACATAGATTGGGTAGGCCTAAAGAAACGTATGTGTGGCTGGCCCCACGTCCACCCTGCTCACAGCGCCCTGCCATGGCAGACAGCCATGGCAGCCACTGCCCCGAGATGGGTATGGTGGGGCTGAACACATGCTACCTAGCGTTGGCCCACGTGGGTAGCCCCTTAGTCCAGGGTGCGTCCTTGGAAATTTTCAACCTTGCCTAGCTGCCCTGGGGTCTGTCCCAGCTAATATCTGACAGCGCATAAACAAACGTGCTGGTGGTTCCCAGGCCACAGTGGGCCACTGTCACATCTCTTTTTACTCTAAGTCTGTCTACAGGAAGTCTTTGGGTGTCTTTAGACATAACCAAGATAGAGTGTCAAAACCCCTAAGCATGTGTTTGGCTGTTGTGTGTAAGCACCATAATAATCCCAACACCAATTTGACCACCCATTGAACATACAATGTGAACACCATTGTATCACAAGGACAATTTGCATGTTCTGGCTGAACACCTGGCCAACATTGTGTCTAATTATATCGTGTGGCGTGTTAGCAGGTACAACACAGGGAACGAGGCAGCAGCGCTTGCGTGCTAAGATCGGGTGCTGAGCAAAACACCGATTTACCCCAAGATGGGCTGTGTGTCTAAGCAGCGCTACGTGGTGAACACAGGGCCAAACTTGTGTTCATATCAAGGTCAGAACACACATTCAGGGGGGGTCGTCTGGGCATGCGCAAGTGAGCAGACGTGCGTGGCTGAGCTCCCTCCCGACCCGAAGTAAAAAGAAGGGAAAAAACAGTAAATGCCTCAACAAAAGTAAGAAAAAAATAGTCACAAAAGAAAAGGGAATGAACCAGAACAAAAAAAACGAACCAGAAAGCATAATTGAAAAGTCCGGGCTCCCGCGGCAAAGCGCGCAAAGGGGAGAGGCCCTCATTGACAAAATGGCGTCAGATACACAAGACAATACCGGGGCCCCGGTCACAACACAGCAAGTAACAGAACTATTTAAATCAATCCAAAAGACTTAGGGATAAACAAAGAGGGGATAACAGCAATCAAGGCTGGCCTGGGGGAGCTAAAATCGCAGATGGAAGGAATAACAAAGAGAATTGAGGAGGTAGAAACCAGAGTAAGCGAGCAGGAAGACAGGGAGAATAACAACGAACAAAGGGTGGCTCGCACAGAAGCTGAAGTAAAGACATTACATGATAAACTGGAGGATCTGGAAAACTGCTCCAGGAGAAATAATTTAAGAATCATGGGGGTACCTGAAGGATCAGAAGCAGTGGGAGTGGGTGACCTAGTGCAGCAAGTTATGCAAGAAATATTTCCTAAAAAACAGGAACTACACCAGCTGGAGCTAGAAAGAGCACACAGGTCCCCTCGCCCCAGACCTAAAGATCAGGATCCCCCAAGAGCACTGATTGTAAAATTTCTTAGATTTCAAGCTAAAGAAAACATAATGAGAGAAGCTAGAAACACTAAAGATTTGAACTTCCAAGGACATAAGATAACAATCTTCCCAGATCTTGCTTTTGAGACAGTACAGAAAAGGAAAGCTTGGAGAAAATATCTAGATATCTTCCAAAAAATGGGAATAAAAGCACAAGTTTTCTTCCCAGCAAAGTTCTCATTCATCTACAAAGATAGAAGAAGATACTTCACACAGCAAGAAGTCTTGCAGAGATTTATAGAAAAAAAACTTTAAAGAAAATAATTGAGAAGTAAGACACTGGACTAAATAATATTTGGTGACTATATAAATAAATAAATT
Organism: Sphenodon punctatus; assembly: GCA_003113815.1. NCBI lineage: Eukaryota > Metazoa > Chordata > Lepidosauria > Sphenodontia > Sphenodontidae > Sphenodon > Sphenodon punctatus. The sequence continues at coordinate 392,799 of QEPC01002062.1, read as the reverse complement.
TTTAAAATACTATATGAGATGAGAGGTATAAGAATAAGGAAAATGTTAAAATAGGGTTGGGAGGGAGTGGGGAGCCTACATCACATGTTACTCCAGTTTAAGGGGGCCCTTTGGAGAAGAAACTGTTAGAGGGATTGTT
>QEPC01002062.1:374563-388501 GCA_003113815.1 Sphenodon punctatus | reverse complement strand
CTCTCTCTCTCTCTCTCTCTGCAGGGCCTGGATGACTACCCCATCTGTCCCCTACAAGGCTGGCCCTGTAAACCACACCCTTCAACACAGCCTGCACATGCCCCTCCCCCATACACAGCCACCCACAACACACACCCCTCACACTTGACACACAGTCCGAACATGCCACATAACCCCCAACAACATCCCCCACTACTCACACATGCATATTCTGTCTCACGTTCCCCCTCTCTCCAGGTCTGCTGCTGCCTGCAGAGCCTCTACAGTCACTGGAGGGTGCTCGAAGGGAAAGGTGTGCCCTGTGACACCCAGGGACAGGAGCAGGTGGTGACAGAGCTTAATTGGGGGGGGGGGCTTTACTTCAAGGGGGGCTGAGTCCCAGGAAATATTCCCACTAGGAGAGTGCACCCATAAATGTGAAAGGCCGAGGAAAGGCTGATATTGGCCATTTCAGGGTTAGAAATGAAAGCCAGAAGAACCCAGCATGGTTTATTTGGCTTTTCTTAATGACTTCTGTGCCCCATCCCCTGTGCTGGACATCCTATAGATTCAGTCACAAGAACTCCTGTTTTCTATTCAGCTGTAGAGAGGCAGGTTAGTCTAGTGATTAGATTACTAGGCTGGAGACCAGGGTTCATTTCCCTCTTCTATCAAGTTCTGGGGCAGGGAGCATGGCTTGCGAGACAGGTTTGGGCCCTGGCAATTAATTTTTTATAAATTAAGCACTGGGTGGTGAGCCCTCTACAGGGCAGCCAGTTGAGTACTGTGGGCAAGCCACAGATGGGGGAGATCATGGGGTCAAAAGTGGTTTAAGAATCAGAGATTAAGCAACCTGCACCTCTACTCTACAGCAGAGGGTGCCTTCGGAATGTTTGAATCCCTAGCCTGGCTTTCTGGGTGCCAGTGGGCAAATCATTGCATTGCTCTGTGCCTCTGTTACCTCTGTGGGGATAATGATACAGTAGTGTCTTGGCCATTTGAATTGCCTCAGTGTTTGAACAATCCAGAGCTCAGATGGAAGACAGGCACGCACTACACATTCAGATTTCAGGTGCTAATACACATTACGGTGGGTGAGTATCTCACGCTGGAAATGCTTGCCTAGCGTAACATGTACCTGAAACCCTAATTCTGCAGCTATATGGTGGCTACTCCCTTGCCCTGCATGGTGGGCCCAAATCGACATCTGGACCAATGATGCAGGGCAAGCACCACCACGTAGTGATTGTGATGTCTAATCTGGGACTAGCAGGAGTAATGTAGTGGCAGTGGAGAGCAGCTGCCTGTCTCTGTCCCCTAGGTCCTGGAAAGCAACAGAGACTCCCCTGGACCTGCCACTACTCCTTCTACAGCTGCTGTAGAAGGACTGTTAAGCCCCTCTCCCTTGCTCTACAGTTGGCGGGTAGTTGCTGAGTAGCTGCTAGCTAACAGCAAGCTGTTATGTGTGTCTCTCCAGGATTACAAAGGGGCCATAATATGCATTAGCACCTTCCCAGCCAAGCAAGACAGGGAGGTGTGGGCATGATGTAGGTTGAGTCATTGTGCCATCTGTGTTCCCCCATACCTTTGGATTAATGCTTTGAGATCCTTAAAGGAAAGGGGCAGGGTAATGGTAATAACTGTGTTATCAATCAGGAAACTCCGGGGGTGTCTTTAGACATAACATCAACGGGTGTCTGAATGTGTGTCTTGACCTTGATATGAACACCAGTTTGGCCCTGTGTTCACCATGTGGCGCTGTTTAGACACACAGCCCAACTTGGGGCAATTTGGTGTTTTGCTTGCCACCCGATCTCAGTATGCAAACACTGCCAACCCATTCCCCGTGTTGTACCTGCTAACACACCACACAATATCATTAGACACAACATTGACCACGTGTTCAGCTGGAACACGCAAATTGTCCTTGTGATGCAATGGTGTTCACATTGTGTGTTCAATGGGTGTCCAAATTGGTGTTGGGATTGCTATGGTGCTTCCACACAACAGCCAAACACATGCTTAGGGATTTTGACACCCGATCTTTGTTATGTCTAAAGACGCCCCTGGTCTCCCAGCCCTTGGTGTGAGCCTCCACTGATGTCAGAATTCCCAATGGCTTGAACAGGATCAGGTTGAGACGTGAGACCTCTGGAAAGGAACTGAGCAGAGATTTGTACTTCCATTGCAGCAAGTTGGTTAAGGGATGGGGCATAGGGGACGTCCGCCTGCTCCCATCCCTTAACCAGCTTGCTGCAATGAAGGGGCAAAGCTCTGCTCGGAATGCCCCCATTTGTTGTCAGCCTGACCGTACAAGCTGGGGTTGAGAGGGTCAGAGGTCAGGAAGGTTTATCTGGGTTTGTTCTTGGGACAAAGGCAGACAGGCCTGTGGCAGCTGCTCTGCAAGGTGGGGGAGGGAAGAGTTATGGAATTAATTAGTAATTTATCAAAGCTCAGGGTGGGAGAAGCAGGTCCTGACTGATGGGCAGAGGGGAGAGGAGAGCACTGACAGGTAATAGGTGGAGTGCTCTGTCTTTCAATGGGATTTGGGGTGGAAGGTCCCACATAGTGTCTTGCACCTCACCCCTTAGGAGAGTAGCATACAAAGTGCTTGTCAGCTTGGGCACAGCTTAACCAACACCGGGTGTAGCTACGGTGGAATGGGCCCTGGTGCAGAAGATGGAATGGGATGCACCGCAATACCCTCCCAGTGTCATGGGCCTCCCCAGGCTTGTGGACTCTGGCGCAGCTGTACTGCCTGTCTTAGAGCAAGGGGCTGGCTGGCAGCTGGGGGCTCATTTCTGATTTCCCCAGGCTGCTCAGATCTCCGTGCTATGGGACAGTGAGAGTAGATGATGCTTTGGCTGCATCTGAACCCCAGCTCTAGCCATTTGTGAGACGAGCCTATATTCACACTCCCAGTGACCAGTGAGGGCAGTGCGAAAATGCTAGTGCGAGGGCCTCTGGAGCACCCCCTCTCCTCGGTCTGGAAAGTCTCCCCCACCCCAATCCAAAGTGCACAGGGTTTGGATTTTCACCTGGACAGTGCAGGATGGGACAGTCTGGCAGGAAGTGACAGTGGAGCCAGGGAACCCCAGAGGTCAAACGAAAAATGAAGCACTGGGTGGCAATGGCACAAGTGAGGGGGAAGCAGAGACCGGGCTCAAGGAAGCAGTGGTGACCCTGCCCCAGCAGTGCTAGCAGCAAGCTGGCCCAGAGTGGGGTAGGCAGAGCGCAGGGTTGTTGTGCCACCCGCAGGGTTTGTGCCATCACTGCCTCAGGCCCTGCCACATCATTCCCACCTATATCCTCCCCAACCTGGGAACACAGCGGTGGCATCACCTGTGTACTGCTCCTCTGGGAAATTGAAAACTCTACATCCCTGCATTCAGTCACCAAGTAGAGGAGGATGCATGCTGTCAGCCTTGGAGGGGAAGAATCACCTTCCTGCCAGGATCCATGTGTGGGGGTGGCTTGCTCACACAAGTGCAGTTGTGCAAGGAATCACACTTGTTTACTGATGATAGGAAAAGGCACACTCCCAATCTCTGGGGCAGGATCCACTCCCTGGCCTAGTGCACCCATGTCAGGCTACTTGTGAAGGAATCCCTGACCCCAGCACCCTAGTGCCAGGGATCCCTTCCCCAGCCCCTCTGCCCATTACCAAAGAAACTCCAGCACCCCTTCTATGAGCCCCATTGAATGTCTGCCCCCTGGCTTGGGGAGATCAGGCATTTTGATGTCCCTATCTCCTTTTTCTCTCCTCCAAGTTCCCCTCTGTAGCCATCTGCTGCACTGTGAATGCAGCCTATTCACCCTGCGGCTCTCCCACCCTCGCTGTGTCACCTCTGGTGATTTATTCCCCCCCAACTTAACAAACACACCCTTTCCTAACAGCCCTTCCCATAATATACAGAGGAGGATGAAAGGCAGAGAGGGTGGGAGAGAGAAGTCAGGGGGATGGGGGACTCAGATGGGAGCCCACATCAGCTGCACTCCCTGGGAAACAAGTTACGGCCAGGGCGTGAGGAAAGAGAGGGTGAAGGCAGAAAGAAGAGGCTCTGATACCATGGAGATGGACTTAGTTTGAATGGAGAGAGAGAAGAGGGGAAAAGCAGATTGCTGAGGAGACAGCAAGGTAAAGCAGCGAAGCTGTGACTTTATATAGGCGGCCAGACACCATGAATGGAATGGACCATGGAGTGCTGGGCAGGCCTCAGACAGCGTCTCAGCTGTTGTATATAGCTCCAGAGACACTGTTCTATTGGCTTCAGTGGAGTAGGCTGAGTAGCTGGCCAGTTATCACTGGTTGGAAGCCCCAAAGTAGGGAGAGGGAGGAGACACTTCAGGGAACAGCAAGAGAAATGTGGGTGCAGTGTAGAGGTTAAATCAATAGTAGATTCTGTATCCGCTGATATTATTTGGATTTTCAGATAGCTATCCAAATATCCACAACAGAGATGCATGTATTTAGATATTTCAGTTTGGTTATGATAGTATTTCAATCATTACATCCCACAGAATTTGATGGTACCTCAAGGGTCATCTAGCCCAACCACCTGAAATGAACTGCTTCCTTGACTGAGAACTGAACCGAGCCCATGGCTGTGGAGAGCTGAATCAGAGCCATTAAACAACCATCTTAGTTGTTTTGGCAGCTGCACATACACAATAGCACTAGGAGCAGTGAAATGAAATTACTGAAATAACAAAAGTGACAGAAACAGATATCTGATGAAATGAAATTGAATAGTGGTGGTTATTATCTGCTTTGTCAGACCCAAATCCATTAGAGTGAATTTGACGGGTATATTTGTTTTGTCAGATATTTGTGTGGGTAGTGTAGAGAGCCTGAAGTAGCATACAGGGATGAGCAGAACCACAAGGTCTTTGTCCAGGGATGGAGACCAAATGGAATGAGAAAGAAGGAAATTCCAAAACCAGCTACCATGGCAGGAAAGGGAGATGACCCTGGCAGCCGTGATCTACACAGTCTGCAGGAGAGAGGCGAGGTGTTGGGATGGTTGTCAGAACAGGCAGGAGAGTTTTGGCAGCGGGAAGGGGAAAATGCCAGAAAAACCCACTGAATCAGTGGCAAGCCTCCCATTGACTCCAGTAGGATAAGGATTTGGTCCAGGAAAACACTATGAATGTTTACAATTTATATGCAGAAGACCTGGGTAAATCTTTTGGACTGGGCCAGGTGGTCAGGTGTGGAGGGAAATTACCTGCAAAGACACTCCAGGTGCAAGCCTGCAACAAGTATCCTGCCTCTATAACAGGGATGGGGAACGTTTTCTGTCCTGGGATCACTTTGAAAATTAGTACAACCTCAGAGGGCCACATAGAAGTTGGGGGTGGTGCTGCTTAAGGGTGTGTTCAGGAAAAGGAGGGTCCAGATCATGGATCTGTCCCATCTCCTTGTGTGTGTGCCCTCCTTTCTGCTCCCTTCCCCTGAGCTCAGTTTTTCATTGTTTGGAGGTCGGAACTGGATCCAGGGGCCAGATGCAGGAACTGGAAAGGGGCCACAAAAAAACTCATTTGGCCCCCAGGCCTGAGGTTCCCCACCCCTGCTCTAGGGCCTCTTAGCCAGAGGCCCCTCTCTCCAGCTATCCACATGTTGCTCCCCAGTGAGAAAAGACCCGCCAGGGCATACAGCAGCAGAGACAGAGGGATGGGGGCCAAGCAGTCTGGGTTGTGTGAGACACGTGTCTGGAACAAGCTCCATCATGTTTGGCCTCCATGGTGGGATGTAAATGGGAAACAGGCTTTGTGAGGGTGGGAGGGAGCTGTAGTTTTCTCAGCTTTGGGGAAGCCAGGAGAGAGACAGGAATGTGGAACTAGTGGGGCTGGAATCAGGCCGTATGGGAGCTGCAGCCAAGCTACGTTTTGGTCACACACCACTGGCTGAGTCATGCCTCTAATACCTCAAGGCTGGACAGCTGTCACAAGCACTGCTGGGGGCTGCAGCTTAGATACATACAGAGGCTACAGCCTGGGCAAACCATGACTGGCAACCACTGTCTAAGTGGAGTGTTCCACTTTGAGTGTCTAAGACAGGTGTCCCCCGAGCTGTGCTTGAGTTATGAAGTGAGTACTGGCCTCTAAAGGCTTAACGTCTCTGTACCTGGGAGACTGCTGTGAGTAGCAGGGATGCGTAGGCCTAGAAAGATGGCTGCTAGATTTGCAGAGCATTCTCTGGGGATAGCCTTGCTGTACTGGATCAGACCAATGGCCCATCTTGACCAGTGCAACATGCGTGAGAGGCTTTATGAATCCATTCTCTCTCAGACTCTCCAAACTACCAGGAGGCCCAGAGAGTTAGGGATGCCCAGAGAATGAGGTATGTATCTCCGTGGTCATCCTGGCTAAAGCTCTTGGGAATCCTATCCTCCATGACTTTATCTGATCTATTTTGAACCTGGTTATACCTAAGGTTAGCACCACCCTCTGGGATTTCATCTGGAAGGGTTAAGGCTATGTCAGTGGGGGCAGGACAAAGGGGCTGTTATGCCACCTTCTGATGTAACCCACCCCTTACAGAGTATCATGACACTATGGCAGTCCCTAGTGGTGTTCTTATGGCCTGTCCCCTTTCTGACACAGAAACAACAAAAAGGCTATATGGTGCAATACAAATAACAAAGGCAACCAAAACAAAGACTACATCTTATATAAATGTTATAAAAGCTCCAAATTTATAGAGGTAAACAACTCTCAAAGATAAAAAATCAGTCAAAAATTTATTCAAGGTATCGAGGCAAAAAGAGTCCCAAGAGCACATTCATGTGATCCAGATGACAAAGTTTAACAATGTGCAAGAATAAAATATTCAAAAAAGTGTTCAAAGAGCAAGCTCAGATAACTCTGTCTTAGGAGCTGAAGATGTCTGCTGATCTATCTTCTGACACTGAGAATGCCCAACGTTTCGCCGCAGATGCAGCTTCCTCAGGGATCAGTCTTTCAAATGAACCACTTTTCTTCAACCTACAAATGGACACTCTACAGGAAGGAGAATGATAAACCCAGACAAATATAGAATATAACTATACCCAAAAGCTTAATAAATATATAAGGGGTAAAAAAACAAACACTTCATTTTCATTTTGCAGCTGCTGACTGTTTTTAAAAAACAAAAGCCTTTCCCACATTACAAAAATATTTTCCATAAAGAATCACTGTAATTATTTTTAGTAAGTCTTTAGCACAGATAGTATCACAATATATGCTCCTCTATTAAACTTCAACAGGTTTAATTGAAACAGCAGTGAACTAAAGGAGTATCCAACAACAGGCTTACCAGAAACAAAAGTATTCTAATGATAGGCAGAGTTTACCCTGAGGTTCTAAACGTATAAAAGAGGTTTTTTAAAAAAAAACTAATTACATTTTCTAACAGACCTCTTGGGCTACCCTGCTTGTCTCTTGGTGTTACAGAGGAAAAAATGAAGTAGCCAAGTTTTATAGGGAAAACGTCTTTGAGAGTTGTTTAAATTTGGAGCTTTTATAGCATTTATATAAGGTGTAGTCTTTGTTTTGGTTCCCTTTCTGACACAGCCACCCCCTGCTGCCCCTAAAGTACCAATTCTCTGGGTTAGCCTCAGGTGCCCCTGATTGACCCAGAAAAAACATATGACCCAGGACGTTCTCCTGGAATATGAGACATAAGTGGTATCCTTAAAGCTCCAACAAGGACTCAGAGTGGGCTGGGTACCATCCCATGCAAATCACGTGGACCAGGGTTTGCTGGGAATCCAATGACATCAGGAATTTGAATGATGAAGACAATGCATGAAATCCTGTCCCCACTGACATTGGCAGGAGCTCTGCAATTGCAATGGGGTGCAGTAACTGCAATGGGGTGAGGATTTCATAGGGGTATCTGGGTGGAACTGTGCTGGGAGAGGGGCAGGTTTGCCATATAACCTGTGAGGGGCAGGTTATTAGTACAATAGTGAGGAGCAGACTGCATTCCATGTATGTTGGCATGTTGTCCCAGAGTCTCTGGTCTGTCAGTGGGCTCTGGGGACATTGTCAGAGTATTCCACTGGTGACCATTCATTGCTGGGGAACAGTAAGGCTAGGCACCAGGGAATAATCAATCCTGGACAGATCCTTTTCCACACAACCATGATCTGTTGTGTAGATACTGCCCCATGAATGAGGAGCATGCAGTACTGCGTGAGAGTTAGCTGATTCCCCCACAGGCAAACTCATGGATTCACTGTGCTGCAGTGCCCCTAATCCCGTTATTACAGGACCAGATGCTGTAGTAACATGGACTTGGCTCCTCCCTTACACCAACACCCAGGAGAATGCTGGAGATGAATCCAGGCCAAGGATGCCATCTGGACTGTCTACCTGTCCCACACTATCTGTGCCTCAGTTTCCCTTAAAATAAGACCTTGGGATCACCAGGTCAACTCCTAGTCCTTCCTGCCTTGGTCAGTGGAGGGGCCATTTAGAGGCTTTCGGCAGGCCATACTGTGTGCTTGTCAGTTCCTTCTCCGTGTATGTCTATTATATCTGTCTGTGTACAATCTTCCTCCTTTCTGTGCACACTTCCTGTTTCAGTGCGGAGAATTTATCCCCCACCCCCAATGCTGCTGCTCTCCTCCATCTTAATAGCTTCCAGCTCAAGTCTCCAGAGTCTTATTCAGCTAAATAGAAAACTTGAAGTCTCCCCATATGCAGCTAGCACAGCCCTGGGAAATTCCAGCAGCTCTGTTTCCAAAGTGCATGGCCTGGGCACAAACCATTTGTGCTCAAACTGTGTGAGATTGCAGCCTAAAAAGGGACTAATGTAGAAAAGGTACCTCCATACGCAACAGCCTGTGCAAGGGGAGGGTGGGGTGAGTCTATGAGGCATGTTGATCACAGGCCATGCAGGAATAGGTGGTCTGATCCTGGGGAGACTTTTAATCTCACAGACAAAGGGCCTAGTGAGAGCTAAGAGTTGGAAGAAGGAAATAGCCAATTCACACCAGAAATCAGAGACAATGGCCGTTTTTAGATGGACCCGCATATGGGGCAAGTCTGTGTGCACTGCCGTGCACTTCCAGTGCATGGGGGACCCTTCACATGGCAGCGGATGGATGTGCGGTTGGTCTGCGCCTGCACCAACGCATCCCCCGTTTATGGCCCTGCACGAAGCAACCAGGAAAAACCCAGGTTGCTCCCTGTGGTGGCATGGGTGGACGGTAGGGTGGCCATACCACCCCTTTAAAAGAGNGCAGTACAAATAACAAAGGCAACCAAAACAAAGACTACATCTTATATAAATGTTATAAAAGCTCCAAATTTATAGAGGTAAACAACTCTCAAAGATAAAGAATCAGTCAAAAATTTATCCAAGGTATCGAGGCGAAAAGAGTCCCAAGAGCACATTCATGTGATCCAGATGACAAAGTTTAACAATGTGCAAGAATAAAATATTCAAAAAAGTGTTCAAAGAGCAAGCTCAGATAACTCTGTCTTAGGAGCTGAAGATGTCTGCTGATCTATCTTCTGACACTGAGAATGCCCAACGTTTCGCCGCAGATGCAGCTTCCTCAGGGATCAGTCTTTCAAATGAACCACTTTTCTTCAACCTACAAATGGACACTCTACAGGAAGGAGAATGATAAACCCAGACAAATGTAGAATATAACTATACCCAAAAGCTTAATAAATATATAAGGGGTAAAAAAACAAACACTTCATTTTCATTTTGCAGCTGCTGACTGTTTTTAAAAAACAAAAGCCTTTCCCACATTACAAAAATATTTTCCATAAAGAATCACTGTAATTATTTTTAGTAAGTCTTTAGCACAGATAGTATCACAATATATGCTCCTCTATTAAACTTCAACAGGTTTAATTGAAACAGCAGTGAACTAAAGGAGTATCCAACAACAGGCTTACCAGAAACAAAAGTATTCTAAGGATAGGCAGAGTTTACCCTGAGGTTCTAAACGTATAAAAGAGGTTTTTAAAAAAAAAACTAATTACATTTTCTAACAGACCTCTTGGGCTACCCTGCTTGTCTCTTGGTGTTACAGAGGAAAAAATGAAGTAGCCAAGTTTTATAGGGAAAACGTCTTTGAGAGTTGTTTAAATTTGGAGCTTTTATAGCATTTATATAAGGTGTAGTCTTTGTTTTGGTTCCCTTTCTGACACAGCCACCCCCTGCTGCCCCTAAAGTACCAATTCTCTGGGTTAGCCTCAGGTGCCCCTGATTGACCCAGAAAAAACATATGACCCAGGACGTTCTCCTGGAATATGAGACATAAGTGGGATCCTTAAAGCTCCAACAAGGACTCAGAGGGGGCTGGGTACCATCCCATGCAAATCACGTGGACCAGGGTTTGCTGGGAATCCAGTGACATCAGGAATTTGAATGATGAAGACAATGCATGAAATCCTGTCCCCACTGACATTGGCAGGAGCTCTGCAATTGCAATGGGGTGCAGTAACTGCAATGGGGTGAGGATTTCATAGGGGTATCTGGGTGGAACTGTGCTGGGAGAGGGGCAGGTTTGCCATATAACCTGTGAGGGGCAGGTTATTAGTACAATAGTGAGGAGCAGACTGCATTCCATGTATGTTGGCATGTTGTCCCAGAGTCTCTGGTCTGTCAGTGGGCTCTGGGGACATTGTCAGAGTATTCCACTGGTGACCATTCATTGCTGGGGAACAGTAAGGCTAGGCACCAGGGAATAATCAATCCTGGACAGATCCTTTTCCACACAACCATGATCTGTTGTGTAGATACTGCCCCATGAATGAGGAGCATGCAATACTGCGTGAGAGTTAGCTGATTCCCCCACAGGCAAACTCATGGATTCACTGTGCTGCAGTGCCCCTAATCCCGTTATTACAGGACCAGATGCTGTAGTAACATGGACTTGGCTCCTCCCTTACACCAACACCCAGGAGAATGCTGGAGATGAATCCAGGCCAAGGATGCCATCTGGACTGTCTACCTGTCCCACACTATCTGTGCCTCAGTTTCCCTTAAAATAAGACCTTGGGATCACCAGGTCAACTCCTAGTCCTTCCTGCCTTGGTCAGTGGAGGGGCCATTTAGAGGCTTTCGGCAGGCCATACTGTGTGCTTGTCAGTTCCTTCTCCGTGTATGTCTATTATATCTGTCTGTGTACAATCTTCCTCCTTTCTGTGCACACTTCCTGTTTCAGTGCGGAGAATTTATCCCCCACCCCCAATGCTGCTGCTCTCCTCCATCTTAATAGCTTCCAGCTCAAGTCTCCAGAGTCTTATTCAGCTAAATAGAAAACTTGAAGTCTCCCCATATGCAGCTAGCACAGCCCTGGGAAATTCCAGCAGCTCTGTTTCCAAAGTGCATGGCCTGGGCACAAACCATTTCTGCTCAAACTGTGTGAGATTGCAGCCTAAAAAGGGACTAATGTAGAAAAGGTACCTCCATACGCAACAGCCTGTGCAAGGGGAGGGTGGGGTGAGTCTATGAGGCATGTTGATCACAGGCCATGCAGGAATAGGAGGTCTGATCCTGGGGAGACTTTTAATCTCACAGACAAAGGGCCTAGTGAGAGCTAAGAGTTGGAAGCAGGAAATAGCCAATTCACACCAGAAATCAGAGACAATGGCCGTTTTTAGATGGACCCGCATATGGGGCAAGTCTGTGTGCACTGCCGTGCACTTCCAGTGCATGGGGGACCCTTCACATGGCAGCGGATGGATGTGCGGTTGGTCTGCGCCTGCACCAACGCATCCCCCGTTTATGGCCCTGCACGAAGCAACCAGGAAAAACCCAGGTTGCTCCCTGTGGTGGCATGGGTGGACGGTAGGGTGGCCATACCACCCCTTTAAAAGAGGACGCTTATGAAAAATACATAGTGCAAGGCTGCACTGGAAGTAATGTAGCCCTGCAACATGTATTTTTCATAAGTGTCCTCTTTTAACGGGGCGGTATGGCCACCCTAGTGGACGGTGTGTGGGTAATGGGAGCGCCGCCTCCACCCACACCACCTTCAGACAGGCTCCTGGGGGAAGGGGGGGGGGGGGGGCGGGACCTCTGTGGGCATCTCCTGTCTAAAACCGGCCAATGCTTAGGACAGCTGAGGGGTGGAGTGATTCTTCCATCCCATACAGCAGCTCCCAGGCTCTGGCCTGTACGACCCCATTTTGAGACATAGATATAATCCTATGACCCCAGACAGCAACAAAGTCATGCAACCCTATTCACAGGTGGCATGACCCCACTTTGAGTCATGCTCATGACCCACAGTTTGGGAACTGCCATAGTCCTGAAATAGAGACTAGACGTCATTCTAAGCCATGGAACAGGGAACCTGTGGCCCATGGCTCCTTTCCATTTCCTAGATCTGGCCTCTTTCCTCAAGGGCTGAAAGAATGAGCTATGGGGAAGGACCAGTGATGAGAGCATGCACTCCAGGACGGGATGGACCATGGCACAGACCCATGTTTTGTACTTTCTTCTCTCCTCCATCCTGAGCATACCTCTTAAGCACCCCCACTTCCTGTCTGGCCCATGGAGCATGTCGTGTACTCATTTTCAAAGTGACCTGTGGGAGGGAAAAGGTTCCCCACCCCTGCTGTAAATGATTCACAGGGTGATCCTTAGGAAACGTGGTACTTATGCCGATGCGTATCCCATTAAAGTGAGTTGGACTTATGCTAGTGCTAACAGGGCTAAATTCCCTGAAGAGAGTGCTGTACTTTCAACTCCATGTTATTGGTGGTACTTCTACACATGCATTATCCCTGAATAAACCCCTCTAATTCAGGGATTAATTGTTGTTTTATCCCTGAATTGACCAACCTGATTTTTGAGGTTTTATTTTTTCTGGTATAAGAATTGTGCTTGTGTACACTGTTATCCCAGACTGAAGCCCTCCATCCTCACCATAAAGAACTGCAGGCAGAGTTTACCTCCCCCTCTACCCAATATCTCTATGGTATTCTGCAGTCTCTCGTGGCAAAATGTCACTGGTAGGGATGCTACCCATTCTTCCTCCTAATCCACTCTGACCCTGCAACAGAGGGAATCCATCACACCCATCCACTCCAGAGACCCATGGCAGCAAGTGACATAGGTGCAGCAAGGATGTTGGGAGAAGAGGGGCTCACAGCTGCCCACACAGAAGCCAGGAGAAGCACGCAGGACCAGGGGACTCTGCCCCTTTCTTTAGGGTCCCTCACCAAACCCTCAGATTGGCCAGGGGCAGAAAAGGGGGGCAGCTGGAGATGGAGGGAGCAGACATGTCCACTGTCTCCAAGGGCACTGACATCCCCACCAATCAGTTGTATTCCCCAAAATCAGAGCGGAAGAAGGCACTGAAATTCTATTGCGCTGCCTGTGTGGCAGAATCCAGTTCCCTTTGGAACTGCCCCGTTTGTCTCAGCTTTCTACACAAATACAGAATTCCCTCTGGAAATGTATGTCCCAGACAATTAATGACAAGACTGATGCTCTAGCAGAGGCATTCTCTTCTCAGTCGGGGTTCCCCAAGGTGCTGAAATTCAACTGTGCTGCCCCATGCGATTGATGCAGTCCTCCTTGTGACTCTTATACCAATATAACCATCTACACTGCAATCCTGGGATGGTGAATTAATGGATGAATGAATACAATTTATTGTATAGCCAATAGGCCATTACAAAATACATCCAATGTCAAGTTCCCATACCAAATAAACAAATGCTAAGAAGCACATATCATACAAACTGTTACAAAATGTATAACCTAACATTACATGACTCCAGTTTTTAGGGGTTAACCATCAATAACCCTCCCCTTCCTCTCCGTCTAACCTGACCATCTGCATCGATGGGGTCACCATCCATCCCGTTCTCCAAGCCCGCAGCTTGGGCTTCATCTTTGACATGCACCTCTCTTTTAAACCTTACATTGACTCTGTGGCCAAATCCTGCCGATTCGCTCTCCACAACATTCCCCGCATCCGCCCCTTTCTCTCT
>QEPC01002062.1:316367-371415 GCA_003113815.1 Sphenodon punctatus | reverse complement strand
TCTGTCTCTGCCGGACGGCTGAAATTGACATCGGAGCACAGCGCTGCTCTGACTGCAAGCCAAGCTGCCGCAGTCAGAGCAGCGCAGCGCTCCAATGTGAATTTCAGCCGCCCACAGAGACAGAGCGCTCAGTCAGTGAGCGCTCTGTGTCAGTGGCACCGGGAGGGGGACGGGGGAGAGCGGGGGCAGGACACTGCCCCAGGCACCCTCAGGCTAGGGCCGCTGATAAGAAATGTTAAAGCGGTGTTAAGCAGAGTTACATGCATGTCTGTTTTCACCCAGTGTCAGAAAAGGGGTGGGCCACATAGGAGCTTTCCCTTCCCCTTTCGGATTTGGCCTGGCCCTTTTGGAGCATTATGATGTCATGATGCTCTAAAAGAGGTGGGATTACATCAGAAAGAAGCATGGGAGCCCCTTTACCCCACTCCCTGTGGAGCATCATAATGTCACAATGCTCTGTAAGGAGCAGGGTTACATCAGAAAGGGGCATAACAGCCTCTCTGCCCTGTCTCTTCCAACATGGCCACATTCCCTCTAAAAGCGAGGTGGGAGGTAGTAACCATATTGAGGAACCCTTCACTCTATGATTCACACTCTTTTCCCTTCTCCTCTCAGGATCATCCTGACTCCTCATCCCAAGGACAGTGGCCCAGTAAGAAATGTGCCTTCACCTGAAATCGAGAACATGAGAGGCCTTGGTCACTAGATGTCTCCTGATGAAGAGAGGCACCAAGGGAGCCCCCCCTTCCACTGGAATACTAAGGGAGCCTGAACACCTTGGATTCCATCTGCCTGGTTTCACCTGAGGTGATTTTTTTGAGAGGGAAGTCTGCTGGGCCCATCGTGTTTGGCCTGTGTGAGCAGAGGGATAGATAGGGGACTCCTTGGGGTAATATTGGAACTACCCCCATTGGAGAGTGAGTGTGGGTCCTCAGTCCCCCACCCCATGTCCATTGGTAGGTGGAACAGCAGCTGCTGTTATCCTAAATCTGACCCTGGGCACAATGAGTCAAAGCACCAGTTCTCGGCTGGCAGACTCACCCCAGCTCTCCAAGAGCAGCCTCCTAAACATCCTTGGTAGTCCTCAGCCTGAGAGGATGAGCCAGTCGGACTCCATGCCCCCAACCCCAAAAAGTGGCACACCTTCACCAGGACCTCCTCAGCTCCCCCTGCTGGGTGCTGGGTGCCTTGATGGTGACTGGGAGAGCCGTGAGGAGCTGAGGCTGAGGGAGCTGGAGGAGGCGCGGGCCAGGGCAGCCCAGATGGAGAAGACAATGCGCTGGTGGTCAGACTGCACCGCCAACTGGCGGGAGAAGTGGAGCAAGGTGCGGGCTGAACGTAACAAAGCCCGGGAGGAAGTGCGCCAGCTGCGGCAGAAGTTGGAGACCCTAACCAAAGAGCTGACTAGCCTCAAACGAGAGCGACAGGAGGTGCTGAATGAGAATGAGCAACTTGGCAAGGAGGTAGCCCGGCTGAAAGGGGAGGATGAGAAGGAGAAGGAGAAGGAGATGGACAACCGGGTGGCCTCTGAGAAGGAAAGTGAGGGGTCCCCAGAGCAGGAGCCTGTCAGGGATGTGGGCTCTGAGAAGCTGGCAAAGAACAAGGTGAGAATAGACATGGAGATGCTGAGACAGGATGGGAGTGGGAAGAATAGACAGCTCCCCCCACCCCATTATCTGTGTTCACTCTTTTTATTGCATTGCTTCCTCCTGGGCCCTGTTCACACCCACAGGAAGTTACCCTGATTGTGTGAAGAGTCAGGTGCTAAGTAACTTAACCTGCATAATTAACAGCCTTTGCTTGTTCACACATTCGCATACCACTCCATGGAAAGATGTTCCACAGTATGTACTGCTCTTTAATCCATCCTACCCCACTTTAAACACTGTATTTTTGTCAATGGGGTGGGGGTGTTAAGTGAAGTAGAAATGTTAAGACATCCTATGAACAATGCCCTATCAGTTCCAGTTAGCAGCAGAGACTGGGGAATGTGATACTGCCCTCTGGTGACCAAACATCATTACTGTTCTCTATCTTGGATTGTGGTTTTACACTTCTCTGAAAACATTAGGAAGCTATAACTAGGGGTGTCTGGAGGGGGAAAGCAAGGTTATTATAATGCCACTGAAATACATTGAGGGTAGCTAATTACACACTCCAAGTATTTGAATGTGGATCAGCAATACAATGAAGGCACAATACCAGTGGTGTAGTGGAGCAGGAACATGGGGGAATGGAACGCCAGCACTTTTCCTCTGGCCCCCTTCAGTAGCCTTGGAGGCTTTGGGGTGGGGTGGGCTCATGAAGAGCTCCTACACCACTACACAATATCTTGTAGTTTCCTTACCATAGAGTAATATATTTATTCCTGTAACCCAGAGGTGAGGAAGCTTTTTCCTCCTTCATGCCACTTTGAAAATTAGTACAATCTCCACTGGCTGGTTGGGGGTCAGGAAGCTTAAGGGTTGAGCTCAGAATGGGGGAAGCAAAGGGAGGGTCCATATATGGATCTATACAGTGGCGGCTGGTGGAGTTTTAGGTTGGTGAGATGAGGGGTGGGACCACCATTAAAATTTCAAACATTATTATGGAATACACAATAAATTAAAAACTCACAGTGAATAGAGAGCTAAAGACTACACAATGTTGGTGGCATTAAACAGTGAGCAAATGCACAGCTCTCTGAGTAAATCAAAAAGAGGAAGGCAGCAGTTGCTTAGATGGTAGAAAAGAAAATTGGCAGGTCAAGAGTTCAAGTCTCTTTACATGTATGTGTAATTTCCTTTACTTTTAAAATGTAATAGTTTAAAAATAAGAATCCATACAGGAGAAAAAGTCCTGTACATTCCAGGAGTCTGAGGAAATCTTCAGGAGTTGAGACATCAGTATACATCAGAGAATCCACACACAAGAGACCCCCTTTCATGTGCCCTGACTGGGAAATGCTACAGGGTGAACTCCGCCCTTGGTATACACCAGAGACTTCACCATACAGGGGGAAAAAACCTATAAATGCCCAACTGTGGGGAAAGCTTCAGTGTGAACCAGAGTCTTAGTATTAGGAATGTGTGAACGCGGTTCGGAAGTTCGGAGTTCAGACCAAACTCGAATAGTTCGGTCGACCAAACCGAACTTTCGAACCAAACTCAAATTCAACCGAACTGTTCAGTCGAATCCGAACCAGTTCGTAAGGCCAAAAAACCTGGTTTTGAATGTACGAACTCTGTTCGGAATTCGACTGAACTCGAATAGTTCGGTCGACCAAACCAAACTTTTGAACCAAAATCAATTTTCGAACTGAACCGAATTTCCAAACTCGGTTCTGTTTGCACATCCCTACTTAGTATGCATGACAGAATGCAAACAGTTCTGCCATTCCCACCCCCCACCTCCACTGAAGTTGGGAGACAGGAGGACATGAATGATAAAGTTCATATGGGAGGAGGCATAGGACAGACTACTTTAAGACACACTATAATCGACTTAAAACTTAGCTAATGAGTCACACTGATGGTGCTGCATTCCTCCATAATCCCTCACCCCAATAAACCCTTACCATGCCTTCTCTCCTTCCCTTATGCTATTTGTCCTGTGAACACAAACCATTACCTGACATATCTCTCTCACTCTCCCCAAATCCTGCCTGGAGGGCCCTCATTCCAGGCAGGATTTGGCCCGTCTGCTGAACAAACATGAGAGTGGCCAGAGAGAGGGCAGGGCAACGCGCCATGCGTCCTCACAGCCCGCCCCCACACTGCTTAGAGCAGCCCATCCTCCTCCCTGACAGGCGGCCACAGTGGCCGGATGGGGCAAGTATAAGTGGGCCATCAAACGTGACGGCCTGCTTTACCCCAGTCTGGGCCGCCGTAGTGCTTAGCCCGGATTGTGACTTGGCCATGGATCAGAGTCACAGTCCAGGCTAAGTGCTTCTGCAGCCTGTGCTATGGCCCAGGCCAGCATCTGACAGCTGTTTCACACGTGACGGCAGCATGGATTTCCCACACATGACAAAGCATGGAAATTGGTGCTATCGTCACATCTCACAACACACACACACCTTCCCTCCCCTGTTCCAAAGTGACATCCAAAGGTTTAACTGAGGGGCTGCTTGGCAACTCTGCAGCAAGGTGAATAAAAGACCCTGGATGCAGCAGTATGGGTCAGTCCCCAAAGCCATCCAAACTGCAAACAGAAGGGGAGTCGTCAAGGTACAATTCAAGGAGACATTCTGATAACTGGAAACCACAGGCAATTAGAGGCCAGAATGGACAATACAATGAAGCTGCATCTTTGATAAGGAACACAAATAAGGGTGTGTGTTTGGAATGACAAAAGGTTCAGGGAGAGGAGGTGGAATTACAGGGAGTGGATGAGGTGACAGATTGAATGGAATAATAAGGAAGAGGCCACGGAAAGTGGGTAGAATGACAAGAGCCTTGGTGGAATGACAGGAAGGAAGCTATAAGGATAAGGCAATAGCAAGGGACTGGATGGAATGATAGGAATGGTCCCCAGCATCAGTCATTCCTCCCAATCACCATTTCACACAGAACATTGTCATTCTACTGCTTGTCATGGCCCACTGCCTATTCCCCCGTCATTCCAACCAAACCCTTGTCATTTCTTCCTTATGGCCTCCTCCCTGTCATTCCAGCCATTATTTTGTTTGTCATTCCATTCACTCTCCCTGGTGCCTTCCTTATCATTCCACACCTCCACCCCCAAAGATGCATCTCCTTCATATTTTTTCACAGCTAATTAAAGCCTGTCATTTGCAGATCCCAATATTTCCAATTGGCATTCCTGTTACTTCTATTGTTTCTAATAGGTGTTCCATGCCATCTGTTTCAGTATATCCCAAGAATCCTTATTATTCTTAAGCATTTATATAGCACTTCCAGTGTCCTTCCAACTTGCAGTGTTCTGCAACTGGTACAGAATGCGGCAGCCCGTCTTCTGATAGGGACATAACACCAGTGCTCTGAGCTCTGCACTGGTTGCCTATAGCATTCCGAGCCCAATTCAAGGTGCTGGTTTTAACCTTTAAAGCCCTATATGGCTTGGGCCCCTCCTATCTGAGAGACCGCCTCACTCCTCGGGTCCTGGGGCTATCCTTGCGGTCCGCTGAGGGCGCCTTCTTGGGTTAGCCAGGGGGCCACAATGGAGAGGGCATTCTCGGTGGTCGCACCGTGACTGTGAAACTCCCTCCCGGAGGAAGCTCAACTGGCCTCGAGTCTGCTGGCCTTCCACCGGGCCTGTAAGACTTGGCTGTTCGTCCAGGCCTTCGGGGAAGGGAGTGGGTAGGGGTGGGGGAGATGGGTAGTGGGCAGGGGGTTGGGTTGGGTTGGGTTGGGTTAGGGAGGGTTCGGGTATGGGTTATTTTAATCTGGGAGTTTTAGGTTGTTTTAATTGTATTTTAGTTATGTGTTTTAAAATGTTGTTAGCCGCCCCGAGATACTTGTAGCAGGAGGGGGCGGCATATACATTTTAATAATAAATAAATTAAATAAATAAACTAGCTCCCTGACCAATGAACAAAAAAACAAATTGTGGGGAAAATCCTTAAAATTCCTAGATTCCAAGTAATATCAAATCACTCAGGGAAAGGGAAGCAAGATCCAAAAGGGGCATGTTTGTGAATGGTAACTGGCATACTGGGAATTTCTGTACGTCACGACTATGGTGGCAGCCACACTGGGAATTCTGCACATATGCAGCAGTTCCCGTTATGAGCACAGGATCAGCTAAGAACAGGACTGGGCAATGAAACAGCCCAGTGGGGCCCAGCGGCACTTAGAAGGTTGGTGCCCCAGCACTCCCCAGGCACCGGTTGCCCCTGGATCTGTGCCATAGATCTAGCCCATGTCCTTGAGCGCATGCCCTCATCTCTGCTCCCTTCCCTGCCCTGAGCTCACTCTTTCAGTGCTTGAAGGGAGGGACTGGAGCCACAGGCCATAGGCTGAGTGTGTGTGACTTGCCCAAGGCCATCCAGTGAGTTAATGACCAAGACCATTTTCTTATGGGGCAATATGTGCAGCATTTGGCTCCAGTAAAAACTCTGGGAGGCAAATGCTGCGCAGCTTTTGTCTCGTGGGAAAACAAAGCCGTGCGGCTTTGTCTCCAATCATATGGAGGATACAGAGCTTGATTTTCCAGCTCTGTAACCTCTGCGTGTAACCTACCCAAGTTAAATCAAATGATTCTCCCTCTCCCAAACACACACACTTTGGGCACACCTGTTAATGCAGTAGCAATGCTCCCACCAGAACCACTACCAGAGATGCCACTTAGCTACCACCCTTTGGGTGGCACAGTGCCATTCTGCTGCTGGTGCTAGAATTTGCCTGGCAGCTGGAGAAAGTGGCAGCAGTCTTTCCTACACACCCCACCTACTGGGAAATTCGAATGCCAGAAAGGCATAGGGGCAAGTGCCATCCTTAATTTTTTCCCGCTGGAGGCATTGGGGTGGCAACCATTTTACCCCCACCCTGGGCATCATAGGGAGCCAAAATTAAGAAGATACCTCTGTACAAGGCCCCCTTCCCTCCTTGAGGTTCAGTAAATACTCCCTTCAGTAAAGAGGGACACCTCTTCCCTCTGGGCTTTCACCCAAACGGGGCAGGGCCGGGCCATATTGGCAAAGGGGCTGTCATGGCCCTTTCTGACATAACCCCACGCCTTGCAGAACCCATAGGGTCTGAGTCACATCAGAAAAGGGATTTGAAAGTCCCAATAGCCCACACCCTTTCTGATGTGGCCACCTCTTAAAGCCCAGGTTTCTCTTGGTTACCAGGGGTATCTCTGGCTGATATGAAGAAATCAGATCCCCCACCCCCAAAACTGGAGACTCTGGGTCGAAACCCAGAGTCTTCAGGCAAAACCCAGAGAGGAAGCAACCCTGTGTGTTCACAGATTGGAAGCTTGAAGAAACTATGGGAGGCAGAAGGTATTTGGACAAAATCAACTTGTCATGAGCTCTGGGGCCCATAATACAGGTGAGCCTTTGGATTAAAACCCCAATAAGGCCCGCTGTCTACCCAACCCAACCAAAGAGATGGCAAAGCACTAATGGCCCTTTGCATGGCAGCCAGAGTGGACAAAGAACCTCTTTGCTAATACTTGCGAGGACATGGTCTTTGTCTTCTATTTCCTGGTGTTTATTTGACTCCAGACATCACAGCAAAATGCAGTCTATGCCCTCTCCATTTAATGTGTCTCAGGCGATGAGCTCCAGAAACATTGTGCTCCATGGAGCGTGCAAGATACACACCAGGAAGAACTAGCGCATGGCAGAGCGGCTGCCAGAGCTGCCTGGGTCTTTTCCAGGATGCCTTTTAAAAATGGATGAGACCTGCATCCAGCAGACAGGCAGCGAGGGCTTCCAAACTCCTTTGTATCAGAATGCCAGGGGGACATCACCTGGAGGAGTGACAGCTTGCTAGGGGGCAGCAGAAGTGAGTTCCCTGGAAGCCCGGGTTTATGACGGGGACAAACTGAGTGCAGCGTGCAAGGGGTTAAGGAAGCCTTGGCAATGGAATAAGCTGCTCAGGGAGGTTGTGGAATCATCCTCCTTCCTTTGGATGTTTTCAAAACCTGACTGGACAAGCATCTGTCAGTGAGACTGGAGCAGGGAGCTGGTCTAGATGACCCTTTATGTCCCTTCCCAACCCTACAATTCTATGATTAACAACAGGCCAAAGTAAAAGGACAGGGGGACAGGTCATCTCAACCTTCTTTGCCCTTCCTAACCCCTCCCTGCAGCCCTCCACCTCCAAGGCCCTGTTCTTCCCATCCGCAATCCCTTGTCAGGGACTTACCTGCTGCTAACCTCTATTCTGTTGCATGCTCCAGAACCTGAGCTTCATTTACCACAGTCAGGAGGTTAGCCTGCTTGGAGCAGGGGGAAATGAGTCCATTAACCCCCTTTAGGACTGGCTCCGTCTGCTGTGAACACTTATCTTTGTGTTTCCAGGCCCTGCAGCCAGTTCTACCCCAGCCCATCAAGTCTAAAGCCAGCTTTTTCAGGCCTTTCTAGAAATATGTACGAGATATCCAGATCAGGGGGTTTCTACTGTATTAAAAAGTGAGCATTTCCAGCAGCTCCAGCACCCTCTGATAATAAAAAACACTCCTGTTCCTAAATTGAATTATTTGTTTGATACCCAATGTTTTTCCCATGCCAACTCCCCCCCCCCCACACACACATTTTCCCTACTCTCCTGTGAGTGTCTGCAACACAGTGCTGGGGGAGGCAGGGAGCAAATGCCTCTGGAGAATGACTGTATGTGAATGACCTTCCTTCTTCCCTCTCCCGGGTGTGCCAGGAGTTTGAGCTGATGGAAAATCTCCTGAAAAGCAAGCAGGAGGGACCCGAGTGCTGGGACCAGCGGAGCTCTGTAAGCATGCGGACGTCTTTCACCCGCCAGGAGAGGAATCGCCTGCTCTGGGAGGATGTCACCGTCCTTGAGGAAGATGCCACCAAAATCACAGCCCTGAAGCTGCGGCTGGACGAGTCCCAGAAAGTGCTGCTCAAGGAGCGGGAGTGAGTTCTTTTGGTGACATCACTTCCTGCTCCATCATGCCATTCCCAGTGGGGACAGGCTAATATCAAACCTTCACCACCAGGCACCAGGGCTTCCTATTGTATCACTTCCTGATAAGTCATGTGACTCCCTGGTAGGGGCATAAAATGGGGAGGAACAGTAGCAATAGAACTTTCCTCCCCCACGTTTGAGGTGTAAGAGGCAACAAGGTTCATGGGCGGTCAAAACGAAGAAGAGGCCTGACATCACTTGGGTGAGGACCTCTGCTTCCCCACGCCTCCAATTTGTTTGAACTGAGTTGGAGGGTGAAATTTGGGGAGTCAAGAAAAGGGCTGTCTCAGAGTCACAAGGCTGGAAGGGATCTAAAGGGTCATCTAGTCCACCCCCCTGCACTACAGAACCTGCCACACCCCAACCATTCACACAGAGAAATCCCACCAATAGCTACAAGTAGAAACTGGGACCAACCAGAGCACACCGATTCCTGAAATAACAGGAAATAGTTTTATAAAAAGAAGGATCCAGATGTCCCAAACAGGCCTGCCACCCCACATTCTGGGCTGTTATTCCCAGCACCAGGGCTAATGTTTAACCTTGATGACCAACTCCTGACCTTGAAATCTGGCTGAGGTTGATGGTTACCAGTCCTCTGGGATTGGCCTGGAGTCTCCAGGAATTAAAGATTAATCCCCAGGACGCTGCTGTGAGTCATCAGGAGTAAAATCACAGGGGATTCTCCAAATGAGTAGTGAGCAGTGGATCAGATCGAGCTTGTTATCAGCTTCTGCTGAGTTCCATACATTCCAGTCCTCTGCCAGTGCTGAGAGTGTCAGATCCAATATATGGACTGAGCGTAATTTCCCACTGGGAGGAACCAGCTCATTCCATAATAATGAGTTTTGGTGGAGTTCAATAATCCTTACAGCCATTAGGTCATATGATGAAACCTGCACAAATAAGCCCAAGCTCTGTTTTGAGCCCTATTCCCGATCTCACTGGGTGCTTATACACAAAGGCCACAATCCTTTAGAATAATTCCACTGAAGCATGCAGGGTTTGTGGGTCACAAACAGACGTTTTATTGCAGAGTAGTTAATTGCAATGGCATCTACTGAGCAGCTATCTTACTCAGGAAAACACAGGGTATTTTTAAACAAGTGCCTCCCCATCCATTACTCACCCATCATGCATGGTGCACTTTGGCGCTCTATGCAGCCCTGCAACATGCATGTTAGGTGGGAAATGAGTGGGGAGGCACTTCTCTAAAAATACCCTTCAATGGGGCTGGGAAAACCTTTCCTTCCTGTGGGCCACTTTCACAGTTAGTACCAAGCTCCATGAGTCAGACAGGTGTTGGGGGCAGGGGCGTTTAAGTGTTGTACTCAGGATGAGGGAAGGAAGGGGATGCTCCAGATCATGGATCCTTCAGCTTGTATCCTTGAATGCATGTCATCTTCTCTGCATCTTTCCCCCTGAACTCACTCTTTCATTGCTTGGGGCAGGCCAGATCCAGAAAATGGAAAGGGGTCCATTTAAAAAACATCCCAGACAGTACCCTGCGGGGATGCTCTGAGTGTTGCATTAACTCCTCAGTGCCCCCATCTCCAGATGGCCAGCCTGGAAGCCCTAAGAACATAAGAAGTGTCATACTGGGTCGGACCAGCAGTCCATCTAGCCCAACATAAGAAGTACATGTACAGGTCATGGAGGTGTGACCCATTTCCTCCTGACTGCCCTCAACTACTGATATCCAGGGGTTTATGGCTTTATCTTCTACGAATTTATCTAATTTCCATTTGAAGACAGTTATGCTGCTGGCTTTCACAGCCTCCTCTGACAATGAGTTCCACAACTGTACCATCCATTGTGTGAAAAAGTACTTCCTTTTGTTTTAAATCTGCTGCCATTGAACTTCAGAGAGCATTTCCTTGTTCTCTTATTATGGAAAAGGGCAAACAACAGTTTCACATTTACTTTCTCCATATGTACTTACTCCATGTCACTCATGATTTTATAAACTGCTGTCCTATCCCCCTTTATCACCTATTCTCCAAGCTAAAACAGCCCTGACCTACTGAGCCTCTCCTCCTCATATGGAATTCGATCCATCCCTTCTATCATCCTTGTTGCCTTTCTCTGAACCTTCTCTGGTTCTGTTATATCTTTCAGATGTTTCCTGCTGATCTGTTATGGCAGGGCGCAGGCTTCACCCCCATCCTCAATGGAAGCCTCATCTAGAGCTTGTGGTGGGAAGTCACCTAATTGTTTGATCCAGGTGGCAAAGTTCCTAGGGGCATCCATGACCCATGGTAGCGCCTGTGGTCTTCAGTGACCCCTAAATTTAGGGGGGGGGGGTGTGACTCCAGCCAGTAGACCCCCTTCCATCTGGTCTGGTGGCTTCTCCTATCTTGCTTTCCTTTTCTGACTGGCCTGGAGAGGGGGCACAGGCACTCCCTTAGGTGAGCTTCTCTGAAGATAAGGAAGAGGAAGCTACCATGGGCCGCAGAATACTCTGGATTGAGACGCTGCCTTACAAAGCACTCCTGGCATGGCCACTCCCCCGAGGAGCAGGATGCTGTGGACTGGGGCCATCCTTCCTCCTCTCCTCAAGCACTCCCAGTGCAGTCACACACACCCTTCCCACTTCCTCACAGAATGTTCCAGCCTTCAGAGCTTTGAAAAAAATGGATCCAGCCTGGCATGGGGAGAAGATTCCCCACCTTTGCAGTAAATGATCCTAGAAAGAGAAAGGTAGCTTTAAGATCTATCCAAATGTTCAGCCTCCTCTGGGAAAGGCCTGGATCCTGCCAGATGCTCATCTCTGCCTCCGTTATGTCTCATTCAGGGACAAGCTGTCTCTCAGCAAGAACATCGAGAAGCTGGAGGTGGAGTTGAGCCAATGGAAAATCAAGTATGAGGAGCTCAACAAAAATAAGCAGGAAGTGCTGAAGCAGGTGGGTGATGGGGGGGCAATCACATCCCAGAAAGAAGAGGGGCAGAGAGGGAGGGGAATCGTGGGTAGGGTTGGGATGTCCCATGAAATGCAAGTGGGAACCAGACCGTACTTACTGATTCTTCTCCTGCCCAGAGGTGTAATGATTTCATTTGCATATGCAAATAGGAGAGTTGTAGGCACACTTGCCCTGGTGTTTTCTAAGCTGCTGGGGGATCCAGGTGGGTAGGGATTCCCTCCCTCATTTCAGGCATAGACACATCCCAGGTGCTGGTTCTCCAAGACGTTTGAGGTTGCACCTGTACTTGCCCTTCTCCTTGCTCCCCAGTGCTACTCTCTTTCTGCCCAGAGATCTCATCTCCAGATGGAGAGAAAGAACAGAGGCCTGTGACCCCATCTGGTCCCATTGTCCCACCTCTGCCCACGCCCCTTGGACTGGGCTCCACAGGTGCAGGAGGGAGTACAGTACTCCATCAGAGGTGTGGCCAAACGAAAAGGGCATGAGAATGCCTGAACCTCAACCCTTTTCTGGCTTAACCCCACCCCTGATGGGGCACAGTGACATCACAGTGCTCCATGCAGGGTCAGGGTCACCAGACACATCAGGTCTGGCCAAACTGTCTGCCCCAGTTTCCAGGTCATGGCTCTTCTCCATTGCCACTGAACACACAGCAGCCCACGGCAGCAGAGAGGAGGTGGGAGGGACAGTTGTAGAGGCAATGAGAGGAAGGAGGGGGTCCCAGAGGCAGGAGGGGAGATGAGGGTTTGCTCCCTCACCTACCTACCACTGCTCCTGCCCCACGCAGAGCCACAAAAATAACAGGAGTGCAGGGGCAAGTCCCTGTCCTAGCCCATGCCTAGGGGGAGTGAAAAAGGGTTGGATTTCTTGGAGTCAGGGCACAGCCCCACCCTCAGCAAAGTTCTGGTTGTGTCCTTGCTGCAAACGAACCCCACACTGGCCCTCTCTGCACAACAGACTGACTGGAGCACATGCCTGTCAAAGTGTCAGTCAAAGCAGGTTAAATGGCTGTACAGACAGGTTACCCTGGGTTAAACCAAGGTGGCCATGGCAGAGGAGAGGGTAGGAGCATAGGCCAGGCCCCGGGGACACTCTGGGGCCATGGGGCAGGCAGGGACCACTGGGATGGGACACATGGTACATTGGGGGCACGATGTGCCCCTCCTCCCCCACCTTGGTTACCCTGTTCTCCCCACCTTGATGGCCCCCAGCATCCATCACCCCCAGACAGGGAGCCCCTGCCTGCTTGCCCCATTACCTTTGAGTGTTCCCCACTCTGCCCCCATAACCTCCATCCCCTCACCCTTTGCTAGCCTGCGGATCAGTCTACAGGACTAAAAAAATGGGGAGATCTTGAGACAATGCACAGGTCAGGGATTCCCTACCTCTGGGTTAAATACTATTCCTGCACACTGATAGCTATCAGATTTTTAAACACATGGTAGCCTGTATCTACACCATATAGCATATGCTAGCGCTACCAAGGCTTGGCTGACCCATTTTAATTTTTCTGCCCCTTTACCTTGTATTGAATTGCTGTAGGGAGACCACAGTGCAGTTAAGAGAGATCTTTCTGTTGTGGTCTCCTGAGAATAGTAACACTAAATATCCACTAGGGGGAGTCCCTGCTCCAGGGAAACCTCCTGATCCCGCAAAACTGCTCCAATCTGAGCAGGGAGTTAACGGGAGCCAATTCTCTGACTGGGAGCTCCCATAGTCAGAGTCTCCATCCTTGTAGCATGTGAGGTGCAAAGAAGAGCTGTTAACCAGGGGATGCTGCTCGCCACCCTGTCAATACACCCATCTATAGCTTATTCCAGTGCTGCTGTTGACACCTCATGCTCTTGCTGGAGAGACAGGACCCAATGGTTTAAATAAATACCATTAAGTTACAGCAGCCTATGGCTTCAAGTCTGAGGGAATATCTCCTCCTGCCACTGCCTGTTTCCCAGATCCTGTCACTGCTGCTATTTAATCTGCAAGATCCCACCCAGGCCTGGATAAAGTGTGTTGGGACCCAGGACTGGGGATGGGTGCTGCTGCTGACACCCACCAGTTAGTTGTTTGGTAACAAAAAAACCCACCTCACACCAACCAGATGGGTGGAAAGGACAGCCCCCCCCCTCCCCAAACCAGCCTCAGCCTCTCAGATCTGAGGATGGGGCTGCTCTGGATGGGCAGGGAGGGGGCTGCTAGTGCCACTCATCAGCTGTCTGGCAGGAGGTGCCTTGGCTGGTGGAATAGTGGGCCCTGGGATTGGGGTGGGACTTCCAGGGCAGGTTTGAATCCTAACACTACTTCCTTTACAAATTAAGCACTGCTCTTTCCCTTTTCCAGCCCCCTCACTCCTTCTGAATCTCTCTGGGTGAAAACAGACATAACACTAACTCCACTTTAACACCGCTTTAACATTTTGTTATGCATGTTACAGAGCTGCATAGGGCACCAACACAGCTCTGCAGCATGCATAAGAAATGTTAAAGTGGAGTTAGTGCTATGTCTGTTTGTTTTCACCCTCTGTTTACTTAGTTTGTAGTGGGGCAGTGGCAAGTCTGCAACCTTAAATGGTAAATATTGCTGGTTCTAGTCTAGGAGGTGCCCTTTCTGGGGATGGGTGAACAGAACAGAGTTTGGAAATTCAGTCCAGTTTAGTTTGAAATTCAAGTTTGGAAGTTTGGTTTGAAATTCAAGTTTGGTTCGGAAGTTCAGTTCAGTTGACCAAACAGACCGAGTTCGGTCAAATTCCAAACTTTTGAACCAAGTTCAGCCATTCAAAACCAGTTTTTTGTGTGTGTGTTGCCACTAGGGATAGGCGAACAGAACGGAGTTCAGAAATTTGGTTCGGTTTGGTTTGAAATTCGAGTTCAGTTCGGAAGTTTAGTTCGGTCAACCGAACAGACCGAGTTCGGTCTGAACTCCGAACTTCCAAACCGCGTCCGCCCATCCCTAGTCCTTTCCATGTCTCTGCTTGATGCAATATCAGTAAGCTTGTATCTCCAGCTACCAGTGCATGCTGTGGTTTTGTTTATTTATATAGGGTGGGACTATCAGTATCAGACTAATCAGATAATGCCAATAATTGGCAGTATCGGATTAATCCAATAATACCGATAATTGCTGGTATTGGAATATCAGATTTTTAACATTGCTGGTTTTATCAAATTTTTAACATTGCCCATTGAAGTCAATGGTCGCAATGTTAAAGATCCAAGAAAATTGGAAATGCTAAAAATCCAAGATTCCTATACTGATAAATCCAATATCGGGAGATCCAATGCCGATAAATCCAATACCCGATAATCCCCCTGGAGTCCCACCCCTAATTTATATAGCACCAATGATGTGCCTGGATCTAGCCAGTCCTGATTATAGACAGGTCCCTGCCCTGAGGGCCTGACAAAGGAGAGGGGGATGTAGGGAGAGACAGGGATACATTCATGAAGTTGAGAAGTTGTAGGTGCATGTGCTTAACTTAGTTACAGGGGAGAAGGGGACCCTGAATGAGAGGTCAGTAGAAGGAGCGTGAGTGAGCAGCCTTTGGGGCTGAGGAGCTATGGGGGGAACGCCTGACAGAAGAGAGAGGCTTTTTGGAGGGTTCTGAATGTCAAGCGAGGGAGCTGAGTATATGTGCTTTGGAAGGGAGTTCTAAATGGCCTGTCTGAAGGGGCAAAGAAGTTTAGGGAGCAGGAGACTCTGGGGCAACTGAAGGTAGTGACAGAAGGAGGAGTGAAATTTCTGGGTGGAAATGTAGCAGGATGAGGGCAGACAGATAGGGTGGCAGAGCAAGTCCATGGATAGCCCTGAAGGTGAAGACAAGGAGTTTGTGCTGAATGGATGCAAAGGATGTAAAGCAATGTAGTGGGTTCATTCTGTGATGTAGTAGCAGTCAGACAGCTGCTGCTATATCATGGAGGGTAGGTCCAGCAATGGCTGTTGGTCAAGCTGGTCAGGGGAGGCAACCTCTACCGAAGTATGTTGGGAGTGATTGACAGGGGATGGTTCACTCCATAGATGCCCTATTCCTGAGCACTTTCCTGTAGCATCTAGGACTGGTGACTGCTGGAGACAGGACGCTGCCTAGATGGAACATTGGTGCGGCCCAGTCGTGCAGCTCTTCCTTTCAGTGACATCCCTTTTTTCTGTCTCCCCACAGCTGAACATCCTCAAAGAGATCCACCAGGATGAGCTGGGCCGAATCTCCGAGGATCTGGAAGATGAGCTGGGGGCTCGCTCGAGCATGGATAAAAAGCTGGCTGAGCTGCGGACGGAGGTGAGGCCATATGGCATGGAGTATGGAGAGGGATTTGACTAAGGTTGCCACCTGTGGTGGTTTTTTAATCTAACACTCCCATAGACCAAAATGGAAGTGTTGGGTAAAAAACGACTGAAGGAAGCAACCGTAGATTTGACTGCCTCTGGGCTTCCCAGGAAGGACTGGGTGCACCAAGAGCTTAAAACTGGATCCTTTTGCCTCTGAGGGGTCACATTTGAGCCTTGCCTTATTCATCATGCACAGCTTGGTGCTGGGCAGAGGCAGGGCAGGGCAGTACTTGTAGCTGTTAACTCCCTGCAGCAGAGAATTGGTACCAGCAAACACAAAAGAGTAGAAGGAGCCTGTTAGAGCTGCCATACTCTGTTGATGTGGGATCTTCATCGTTTCTTGGAAGAGGCAGGAGTTGCTTGGTGCCTGTGTGTGAGGAGTGAGACTGTTCCAAGCTTTGGGTGAGAACGTGAAAAGGTGGAGCTAGAGCTGAAATGGTTAATTGTGCAGTAACCAAGCCGCACTGACAACAATTGGTTACCAATAGGAAACCATTTATTATTCAATGGTTTAACCGACTATTAACCATTTTACTAAGTTACTGCTTTGCACCATTTCCTACATTGTCAGTTTTCCATCCATTCCACTATTACCTCCTAATTCCATTTGCCCATAGTTCCTTTCCTGTTAGCCCCCACCCCAACCCCAGACTCTGGTTTCAATTTTGACTGAGTTTGCCACTGGATATCTGGTTCAGATTTGCTGGGTGCAGTTTTGTTATTGGATCAGAAGTAAACTGGAAGTGATGGAAGACAGCAAAAGGGTAGACTGGTTCTATGTGGTAAATCAATTACACCATAATGGTAAAGCAGTATTAATTGGTATTTTGGTTTTATCAGTTAACCACTCAGTATGTGGTTACCAGCTGGACAACCAATCACTTCTTCAGAATGTTGGCTATTAGCTGTGGTTATAGAATTCACTCTCTTTTCCTGCTCCAGGTGGGGTGCTCAAGGGGAGGGGGAAGGAGACAAAGGGCATTGGGAGGGGAAGCTGCGCTGGGATTAGGGAGGAGCCAGAAGGTGTAAATTAGGGAAATTCCTACATTGCAACCTCTGTGTGTTGGCAGCAGCAGCAGTGTTGCCAGATGGAAGGTGGTTTTCCTCTGTGCAAGAAAACTTTGTATGAAAAAATAAGAAAAGGGAAATTTCTGGAAAATCCCATGCATTTCAGGGAAGTCAGCACAGGGGGCTCCTGCATTACGTGAGATATTCTGGATTTTGCCCCTCTTTACCTGCCTGCTCAGCCTTGGTGCCAGGGGACTGTAGGGCTGGCAGTGAACCCAGCATGGATGTGCAGAGAAAGGTTTGGGGGCTTGGCCCACTCAGGGTGTCTCTACATGTCATGTTAATTGCAGGGTCATCCCAAGGCAGAACAGTGAGTGAATGTTCATGCTGCTCTGTGTTTATGCTACCACAAGGCTCCTTCAGCTGGCAGCAAGTATGTATGGGGGCTACAGCCCCTTGGTGCCCCATACCAGTCTCTGTTTGCACTTTTCTGCGTGTTTTCTGGCATATACAGATACAATGGGTGTTCCTTCCAAAGCAATAATACATTTTACCATGCATTCAAGATCTGTATGTGACACTATGTATCAATTACAGGGATTCCATTGGCTGATACAATGTATACAACTGATGTGTTTCTTGCAGCGGGTGGGTCAAGGTTAATCTGAACATCAGGTGGCAACTGTTAATTGTGTTCCGCAGCAGCGGGGAACTTTTCTCCACCCAGGGGCTGGATTGCCAGCCCCACAGGACTTGGGGGGAGGGGGAATGTAACCCCCTACATAAGCGTTGTAACCGCCCTTAAGTAAGGAGTCATGTCACCTACATAAGGAGTCATGTTACCTATGTAGGAAGTGTGGCCTCCAGACTGAAAGCACTTCATAACCATCTGGCAGCTGAAGGGCTGCCAGCAAGCTATGGGGCACAGCAGCCGGGCTGCACTAAATGGGAGTGCGAAACAACCTACAGAGGCCAACTGCAGGCTGCAAAAGGGTCCCTCCCAATGCTTCTGGGCTGGAGGCCATGCCCACATACATGACCTGTATGTAGTCATATTTGCATAGGAGGTCACATTTCCACCCATGCAGGATGCTCCAGCCCATGGAGCCTCGTGGTTCCTGGATGGTGGGGGAGGTTTCCCCCCTCTGCTGTATAGGAAGGGTAAATTTCAGAGAAAAGACAATTTTATTGCACCTCCTAAATGCAATAAAGCTATTTCTACTTCAAAATATGAGTTGGTGGGGGGGGGGGTTGTTTTTTTTGCCAAATATTGCCATTCTTTTTTGTTCTATATTTGTGGAAGGAAAAATTGGTCCAAAAAAGGAACATTTTTGCCCACTGGCACAGAAATGTGGTATCCAGAATTTGGCAGCACTGATTGGCAAGCTGTGAGCTGTGTTGGGGCCAGGGTATGTAAGAGGGGTGGGCAGGGTTGGATCCAGACATGGACAGGCCCAGGGGCCCATGCATTAGGAGAGACCAGCAGGGCCCCCCAATATGTGGGGTCTATGAATAAACTTTAAATGACAACATGAGTGTGAGAAGCACTAGTGTAAAATATGTGTCTCAAATGCAGGGAGCCCTGGCCTGTGAAAGGCCCACTGCACATCAGGAGGGGGTCCCCAATATATGGGGCCATTAATGAACTAGAAATAGCAATGGATGCATAAAAATAAAGAGGGAATGTCTTGCTTGGGATCACAAAGTCAGATTATAGCAGAACAAAGAACTGAACATGTGTCACTGAAGTTCCATACAGGTTAGTATTCTAACCACTAGGCCAATAGCTAGGCCACAAAGCAAATGTTTTTATTGTCAGTGTGAGCTAAGGTAGCTGTTCTTTTACAGCTCCACAAGCCTTGCTCATTTAAAAACACCCTCTGTATTTATGTTGCCACAAGGATCCTTCAGCTGGCAAAAAACCTGGGGGCTATCCCTTGGTGCCCCATGCCAGTCTGTGCTTGCACCTCTTTGCAGTTTGCTTTCATATACAGATACAATGTGTGTTCCTTCCAAAGCAATGATACATGTTACACCAGTGTGGGGGGTTTGACGGTTCAGGGTTGTAGCCCAGCGCTGGAAGGTGCTGGAGGTGACTTTCCGAAAGAAGGTAGCCATGGCTTCTTGGGGTGTCAGGACTGACAAGGTGGGGGTGTGTGTGTGTGTCCCTTGCCTGCAGATGGAGCGGTTGCAGGCAGAGAATGCAGCAGAGTGGGGGAAACGTGAGCGGCTCGAGACAGAAAAGCTGAACCTGGAGCGGGAGAACAAGAAGCTGCGTGCACAGATCGAGGACTTGGAGGAGGTGCTGGCTCGCAAGCGCCGGCAGACAGCGAGCGCACTCGACACTGACCTCAAGACTATCCAGACTGAGCTCTTTGAGAAGAACAAGGTGAGACTGATGGGGGGAGAGAGGGGTGTTCAGAGCAGTGGTGGGACCAAGGCAACTGACCACAGTGCCCCCATCCGGCCTCTGGGGTAGGATCCTGCTTTGGCCTTAAGGAGTGGCTGGGGCCACAAGCTCTCTCCTCAGGGATTTGTGGGGCCCTATGTCCCTGTTTGGGCCATTCTCCCAAACTCAACGTCCTGCATGGCTAGTGCTGGCTGAAATTTTTCAAATGAAGTGTAGAAGATAGGCAATATCTTCTAGTGGTTAGAACAGGAGGTGGGTGTCAGGACACCTGGGTTCTATTCCCGACACTGACCCACAGCGTACCCTGAGCAAGCCAATTCCTTTGCCCCGCCTCAGTTTCCTCATTTGTAAACTGTCTACCTCATGATTACACAATGCCCTGCTGCTTTTGAGGGAAGAAAAAAATTCCGAAGTGCCCTTTCTCTGGGGTTAAAAACCCCTGAATGAATCTGAAGTAAGATAGGACCAATTACCTTGGAGTAAGAGTACTTGCATAAAGTGCTCATGACCACGGAGCTAATTGGACTCTGCCCTGCTCCGTTCATGGAGACCTAGCACTGCTGATCGCTACCACTGTCCCCAGGAGCTGGCTGACTTGAAGCATGTCCACACCAAGCTGAAAAAGCAGTACCAGGAAAAGACAGCTGAGCTGGCACACGCCAACCGCCGTGTGGAGCAGCATGAGGGTGAGGTGAAGAAGCTGCGCCTACGTGTGGAAGAGCTGAAGAAGGAGCTGGCACAAGCAGAAGATGAGGTAGCTGGATGATCTGGGACCCCCTCCTCACTGCAGGGATTATCTTGCAGGCCGGTGCCCTTGGCTTGCTGTGTTTCTGTCCCATCAGTTGCTGGGTCTGGCCGTAACTATCAGTAACAACTTTGCCTGGCCAGTGCTCTTGACTGTCCATGTTTCTGCCTGCACCTGGCTTGGCCTAGCCGGTACCATTAGCTGTCTATGTTCCTGTCTGTACGCTGCTTTGCCTGACCTGTTCCATCAATGATCTCTGTTTCTCTTTGCCTGCAGCTGGACGAAGCCCATAACCAGGTCCGGAAGCTGCAGAGGTCCCTGGATGAGCAGACAGAGCAAAGTGAAAATCTCCAAGTGCAGCTGGAGCATCTGCAGTCCAGGTAAGGGAGTCGGGGGCCAAAGGGTTCTCTCTGTGGAGGGCCAGAAGAACTGTGTATGGGCAGGGAGAACAAAGGAGGAAAGGTCAGAGTGGAACGGGGCAGAAGCTGGGTGGTGAATGGGTATCCCAGAGAACAAGGAATGATAGAAGAGAGGTAAAGCAGGGAAGGAGGAGGTATATTTAAAGGTGGACAGTGCAGAATGTGGACAGACTTCAGGGTCCAGGTGGGGGCAGATTTAGGCACAGGTCAGGATTATGCACAAAAGCAGGTACAGGGCAGGGTCAGGACAGAACAGGGAACAGGAAATAAGAAACAGGATGTGACAACATTCCTCCAAGTTTCCTGTTCATCTGGGCAGGAGCCAATCAAGAGGCAGGGGGTGTGGCACAAGCTGAATCAGAGGGCCCACCAGGCACATTCTAGGCCAAAGATAAGGCATGGCAGTGGCACTGAGGCACCATCCGCTGCCTAAGGCCCCTGGGGATGCTGATTCGATGCCTGGGCTCTTTCACACGGATGCAGGGGTGCACGAGTCTGGGGGTGCACCCCTGTGTCTGCTTGCTTGCAGCCGCACCTAGGTCCATTTTAAATTGACCCAGTGGCTGCCAAGGCCCACAGTCTGCCCGTGCAGCACCCCTCTCCCACACCATAGTGTTGCGAGCAAATTTCCCGCAATGCTATGACATTACTGGGGAAAACTCCAGATGAGAGCAGGGCTGCAGTGGCTGTCTTTCAAGCAGATGGACAGCAGCTCCAGCCACTGCCCTGGGGTTGGGCTGCCTGCTCTGCTGGTAGTGCTTGTGGCATAACAGAGCCCACTGGGGTTCACCTCAGCCTCCCGGCACCCCGTTACCCACCTATTATCTGGCACCTTTCCGCTGGCACCACCCCGAATTTACGTAGGCCGCGAGTCTCATCCCTCTGGGGAGAATGAGAACTCTACCTTTTCTTTAAATGGACAGGCCCGCAAGCCAGAATAATTCAGTTCCCAAGTACTGCCGCCGGAGCGTAGAGAGGCGTATTCGCTAACACGCTAACACACACACACGCACACGCACACACACACACACACACACACACACACACACACACACACACACAGAGGAATATTACTTTAATGGTATTTTAATCTAGGCATCACAGGCTACAACCATGTGAGGTACTTTGAATCCTTGAGCAAAAGCAATTGATCAGAACACAGTTAGGCTCGAGGGCCCTTTTTGTAGCATCTAGCCTAAACTGGTCCCTCAGATGTAACATTCAATTACTCACAGCTTTAGGTGCACCTTTGCCTTGCAGCAAAGGGGTTCAGTCCTTAGGTTCAGTTTAGTCCAAACAGGCCAGGAGCCATTCCCTTAGCTCCATAACGAAAGGTCAGTACATCAGAGCAAACAGAAGTAAAAGTAAAAGTCTCCTTGAGAGGTGTGGCTTTGGTCTTTTTAAAAGTCCCCTACCCCTCTTTCGTGATGGGTCCTTGGGAGGTTACCTGGCTGTACCTACTCCAATCAGAGAAAGATCCCCCCAGCCATGCTGGCTGTAGGCCCCTTCCCCTGGTATTGCGAAATCCTGCCATGTGGCCAGTTGCGAAATCAGGCATAGTCAACCTGGAAGCCAGAGTGTCAGTGAAGGTCACATGGAAAGGCAGGGTTGCTCCTGGCAGCTTCTGCCACAGTGCTCACTGTTCTGGGATGTTCCAGAACACTGCTGGTGGGGCAGCCCCAGAGCAGGGACAGCCTACCCTTCCTCTGCTCCGCCTGCACATCTGGCTGTCTTTAAACAGATGGCCCGCCTGGGAGTGAGGCGAGGCAGGGCACCTGTCTGTGTGAAGATACAATGCAGGAAAAGTGAATAGTGAAGAAAGGGAAAGAATCCAAATCATGGATCTCTGCTATGAAGCCATCTGCTGTCCTTGACTGCATGCCCTCATCTCTGCTTCCTTGCCCTGAGCTCACTCTTTCAGTGCTTGAGGGTAGAAATTGGATCCATGGACCAGATCCATGAACTGGAAAGGGGCCAAATAAAAGACAGTCACGGCACCAATTTGGCCTATAGCCTGAAGGTTCCCACCTGTGCTACCAACAGTGGTTGTCCTGCAGCCTGCTCCCTACCCCAAGAACACAGAACCGGGCAGCAGCCTCCACTGTCCCATGCAAATGTGCACTTGGGACAGAGAGAGCCTCAGACCCAGCTGCTGTTTCCAAGGCAGTATGTCCCACTGGACCGTGGGTCTGCTTTTATGAAGCATTCATTGCCCCTGGCCTAACCCAGCTTCCCAAGACTACATCTGATGGCATCTAGACCCTAGATGCTCACAGAGGCCATCACCAAGCGCTGTTCACAGAGTGCTAACTGGACAGGTCCCTGAGGGAGCCATTTGCAGCCCCCCTCTGGACTCATTTTAGCTGATCCCTTCCACTGGAAAGCAGCAGCAGAGGAGGAGGAGGAGGATTGTACCAAGGAACAGGGTGGGGATTATTTATCAAGCTGAGTAAGATGGAGTTTCCCTATAGGTTATAAACTGCTGATTGGGGTGGGATGCCTGACAGCCACAGGGCTGGGGAGAGGCCTGGTGATGCAGGAGCTCCGCGCGATAAGCCTTATCACTGTGTGCATGATGAATCATCTGGGGCAGACAGGGCATGTGCTCCCTCACTCTTTGCCATTTGGAAGGACTGTGGGAGGGATAAATGTGGAGAAGAGAGCTGCTTGAGAAGACAGAGCAGCCTCCACCCACAGTACTGAGTTTCATCCCACAGACAGGCAGGCAGCATCCCAGAGCCCAGTGTGCCTTGCCCTTTGCAGCTGCCTCTCTGTCACAGGTAAAGAACACTCCAATATGCCTGTAAGGCCTGTTTTCTCCTCCACTTCCTGTCCTGTGCAAACCCCTTGCTGTCCACCGGCAGGGTCAGGGATGTAGGCAGTTGGTGGGGCTGGGGTACAGGGTCAGAAGCAGGGAAACAGGAAGCAAGGCTGTGAACAAGACCAGGCCATGAGCAGGGGCTGGAGCAAAGCAAGAGACAAAACTAAGGCAGGACTAGAGCAGAGGCAGAATAGAAGAGCATGAAATCGGAATTCTTTTGCCCAGCTTCCTGCTGCTCCCAGCCAGGGGTTGGGATGGAGAACTAGAAGTGCAGCCTGGTTAGTGCAGATGAGCCTCCTCTGGGAATGACTGAGGCAGTGCTGCAGGAGAGCTAGCCACTGCTCCAGACTCCTCAGGGATACCGGTTCAAGGCTGGGTCCTGATACCCACCCTTTGCCAGAGGGCCTTGCTTATACCCAGCAGAGTGTCAGGACTCAGCCAGATGCAAAGCTTGGGGCGGGGGGGGGGAATTATGCTGAGTTGGTAGCCGGCTGAGCCTATTTATTTATTCAATTTTTACCCTGCCCTTCCCTCAAAGGCTCAGGGCATCTTACAAAAATATATAAACACACAAACGTCACTTCAAGAGTCAGGGGTCAAGCAAGAATCAAGAGCTGATGGAAGAAGCTGAATCTGTAGCCGGGTTGTTCGAGACAGTGAGTCAAAGCTGGAATTGTAAGCTAGAAAACAGAGCTGAGTTCAGAACTGACCAACACAGCAAGGCAGGAGCAAGGGAAAGGGTCGAGGGCTGGAGCAGGTAGGCGACAGGCAAGGAGCAAGACTGGGAGGAAGGTACCTGGGAGAAATGCTGGGACAGGACAAGGGGCAGGGGGCCAAGACATAATGACAGGAACAAAGACCTAGCCCCACCATCCTTTCCAGCACCTGGCCAATTGGAATGCAGCCATTCTGGCTGTAGGTGGAGCCCCACATGTACCCAGTGGCTGAGACCAACTGAGTCTTGTGTCACCAGCAGGAAGTTGCATGTGTGCTCAGGTACACAGCGAGTGAAGGGCAGAATATGGGGCGGGACACCAAACCAAACCTGAAACTAACAAAACTGCCCAGGAACGCTGCTACTGGGCACCACGAGCTAGTGCGTGAACATGGGGGGGGGGGGTTTGTGTGCCAGCAAGCATGTGTGTGTTTGGGGAATGTGCGAGCATGTGAGGAGTGCGTGAGCGAGTATCTTGGCCAGGGCATCAAGACTGACCATCCCTCTGACTTTTTGTGTCCTATGAAATCCCTACAGAGAGGGGCCTAGCATTTGCGGTGGGGCTTTGCCTACTTTCAGGTGAAGACTTGGATCCACCACTGTATGCAAAGCACAGACCACCAAGCAAGTCAAGCTGAGCACATGGGAGATGAGGGAATGGGGGGAGAGAGAGAGAGCTGGGTCTGCCGGAGATCCCCAGGGAATGCGGTGTGCCAGGGAACGGCATCATGCCTTAAGAGACACTCCAGTTTTATTGCTCTTAAGAAGTTTGTGCGTGTGTGTGTGCGCGCGCGTGCACCTGCCTCTCTGGCAATAAAAGACTGAAATGGATGCCAGACAAATCGATTCTGCACCATCCAAAGTGCCTCTGAGGAAGCAGCTGGGCTTTTTTTATTTTATTTCATTTTATTGGGGATGTCACCATTAAATCATACAGGAATAATGGAGCCTTCATCTCCCAGCGCCCTCTGTGCTCGCCTTCAATAATTCATGCTTTCCAGTAAAAAGCAGGAGAGGCATCCATTGCACCTGGAGAATTATGGGAGAGCCGTTCGCTTCCATTCCAATCACTCCAACTTGGATTTGCAATTCGGGTCATAAATTCAGCCATGGAGCTTTAATGCTAGGAGGATGGAAAAGTTCAGAATGCTGAGAGCTCTCCATTGTCAAGAGACACAATGCCCCATGGAAGGGAGCACGGTGGTTGCCATTCTTCACTGGGCATCGAGGCCCTGTCTGAGGGGCGGGAGTAACAGGTGGCTCCTGCTCTGGGATAAGTGTTTGCAGGACCCAGTTCATTTCTCTGCTCATTAGAGCACGGACCTGGTCTGAGTCTGACTGACCCAAAACTGGTGCCGACACAGCCGGGCTCTTCCCTGCTTAGGCCTGATCTGAACCAAGGACGGACCTGCCCCAATAGAATGGTGCTCTGTGGAGTCTGGATCATATTGGGAAAGGGGCGGGGAAAGACATTCCAAACCTGATGTGGGCCTTCTCTCGCCGAGTGCCATGACATCACAGCAGTTGGCGGGGCAGGGCCTCTTGCCCAGGGAGCCTGACCCAGTCTGAGTCCAAGGGGCTTGAGTTGGGAGAGTGACCAAACTGGACTGAGCCTAACTGGCCCTTTGTGTTCAATCGGGCTTGGCCAGGTCCTCAGGGCCCTACAGATAGTGCCCATCTCATCCCTCTCCAGGTTCTTCCTGCCTCTAAGCCAGTCTTCACCCCCCTTTCCTCCCCCACCCCATCTGGGGGCCATAATGGCAATTTTGAAATGGGCAGTGGTCACACAAAAAATGCAAAGATGCTGATCCACATCCCTCATCTCTTCCTGCTTAATGCATAGAGCCCGTTATTTCAGGCCCCCATTGAGATGTTATCTGAGACAGCAAGGAGAGGGAATTTGTGGGGTCTGGGGAAGAGGCTGCAGGGTACGGGCTGTGGTCTGAAAGATACGGATGTGGTATAGAGATGCAGGCTGAGGCAAGGCATGGGTGGGGTGGGTGGGCATCTGAGGTTAGGGATCTGGCCTGTGGATCCTGCTCCTTCCTTTCCCCGGCCCTGAACATGCTTTTCAGTAAGGCTACTGCCTTCTCCACGGCTTTGATCTTAAGAGAGGGGGCAAAGACTCTCCCGCCCCCTTCCCGATATGTCCCGGCCCCTCTCAAGCCCTGATTTTTATCCAGCCCAACCCCTCAAGGTAGCCCAGAGAAATCAGCTATCTGCAGCAGTGATGGGTTAAAGCTCAGAGACCCCTGACCAAACCCAGAGTGGCAGTTTATTTTGAATTTATTTAAAATTCTCAGGAAATGGTGACAACTTGAATGGTGGTGGAGCCAGCTCTAATTTGAACCCCCAACCCCATCCCTAGAGACCCAGTCCCAATCAGAACAGGACTTGTCTCTCCCAGGAGCTTGAGACCCTCATGTTCACTCATTACAACCTAGTGGGAGCCCCTAGAGCAGGGATTGGGAACCCATGTTCCAAAGACTGCCCATAGACAGTTTTACTGGCCCCCTGCCCTCAATCACCAAAAATGCACATTCATGGGAAGAGGGTAGGGGCTAGATATGTCCAACACCTCCCCACCCTATTATTAATTATTATTATTATTTTATTATCAACATTTATATAGTGCCAGCCATGTGCCTGGTGCTGTACAGAACATAGAAATAGACATGGTCCCTCAAACCCTCCGAATTAGTCTCCTCAGCCCTTATCGCCTCACTCCTCGGGTCCTGGGGCGATCCTAGAGGTCCGCCAGGGGTGCCTTCTTGGAGAGGGCGTTCTTGGTGGTCGCACCACAGCTGTGAAACTCCCAGAGGAAGATCAACTGGCCCCGAGCTTGCTGCCCTTCCGGCGGGCCTGTAAGACCTGGCTGTTCGTCCAGCCCTTCGGGGAAGGGAGTAGGTGGGGGAGATGGGTAGTGGGCAGGGGGTTGGGTTAGGGAGGGTTTGGGTATGGGTTATTTTAATCTGGGAGTTTTAGGTTGTTTTAATTGTATTTTAGTTATGTGTTTTTAAATGTTGTTAGCCACCCCAAGATGCTTGTAGCAGGAGGGGGCGGCATATACAT
This sequence comes from Sphenodon punctatus, assembly GCA_003113815.1. Classification (NCBI taxonomy): domain Eukaryota; kingdom Metazoa; phylum Chordata; class Lepidosauria; order Sphenodontia; family Sphenodontidae; genus Sphenodon; species Sphenodon punctatus. The sequence goes on along the minus strand of QEPC01002062.1, from coordinate 344,390 downwards.
TTTAATAATAAGTAAATAATAAATTATCTGGCCTGTGGGGTTCATAATAGTTTTCAAAGTGGCCTGGGAGGGGGGGGGGGGATGGGATGGTTAGCCCCTCCCTTGCCACTCTAGAGTCAATGGAGTACAGATGGCAATTTCAGGTGTGGCGTAATCCGTAACTGCCCATAACACCAGTCAGCAAATTTCGGATCCATTGTTATGGACCCAGGTTTCCCACCCCAGCCTGGGGCCCTGGTATGGTATTTACCAGTTTCAGAGGGCTTGATTGAAGGTCATGGGGGGGGGTTCTGTGTGGAGGAGCCCCCTGCAGGCTTCCTTGCCGCGGAGGTCCCTGCTCCACAGCGCACATGCGCAAAGTGGCTGCTGGAGCTGTTTTGCACATGCACGCTGTGAAGCAGGGACCTCCACAGCATGCCACAGTGAGAGAGACCTTCAATCAAGCCCACCGGACGTTCAATCAAGCTCTCCGAGACTGGTAAGTACCACACGAGGGCCGGTGGGTGTGTAAAAGTGAGCCTGTGGGGGTAAATCGGTTGGTTTGGTTGGATTACAGGTCCATACATGTAATTAAATGCAAGGGGGGGGGGGGAACCATACCGTAACCAATCGGCATCCAAAAATCAGTGCGGGTTGATGTCCCTACAATGGAGTACAGATCTGGATACAGATTACAACTCACCTCATATTTGGATCCTGAATTTCCAGCTCTGTTCCAAACCCTGTTGCCTAATGGAAACGTTGCTAAGAGAACCCTATTCCTAGCTAAGTGATTGGAGCTCCATTTCTGCCCTTCAGTGTTACTGCCATGTCCTCTTCTCCCCCAGGATTCTGTGCTTCCCAGGCAGGCAGAGAGGGGGGTAGGGGTGGACAAGCTGTGGAGTCTGCTCTGTGCAGTGTCTGTTCCTCTCCCTCGCCCCTACTGATAAATGGCTCCAGACAATAATGTGCTGCCATTAAGTACCCTGAATTTGATAGAGGTGCTAAGTGAACTTGGTAGCTTTAATCAAAAGTCCATTAAGTGCGGCTCAGAGCCACTATGGAAAGGGCTGTTCAGATCTGGCTTTATCGGCAGGTGACACCCATTTAGCAGATGAAATCTAAATGTGGAGCAGTGGACTCAGGTGGGGGGGGGAGGAGAGGAAATAGCTATACGACCTTTGACTCGGCCTTTTAAAGAGAAACGCCCCTTTCTAGATGCTAGTCTATAAAACGGCAAACTACAAATCTTCTACCATATCTTCAACTGGAATCTTCATTTCAACCATTCCAGTCTGGCACCAGTTCTTCCCCCAGACACTAAACCCCAAAATCCATTCCATCTGAGCAAAGAAATCTAGTTCCAATTCTTCCCCCAGGAGCTAATACCCCAGAATCTATTCCAGCAGCAGGGCACAGATCCAGTTCCAGAGTCCATTCCAGCTGAGCACAGAAATCCAGTTCTCCTAGAGGCTACACTTGAGAATCCATTCCAGATGAGTCCCATAATCCAGTTCATATTCTTCCCCCAGAGTCCATTCCATCAGGGCATAGAAATCAGTTCCTTTTGTTAGTGTTGTGTTTCTGCATCTCCTTTTAATTGCTAAGAAGAGTAGTTTCCAAGCTACAGACAACACCACTAATGCTGAAGAAACGCACTCCCTCACACCTTGCTCAGAGCTTCTTGTACTGTAACTCACATATGTGCTCCCCCCCATTTGGTGTTTTGTTCCCACGTTCTATACAGGGCTGGATTAACCGTTATGCCAACTACACTGTAGTGTGGGGGCGTCCAGTCTAGGGGCTTCTGTGCTGCAGCCTACTCAGTAGGGGTTTCTCAGAACCATTGCTACTCTTGCTATCACCACCATAGAATCTTAGAGTTGGAAGGGACCTAAGAGGTCATCTAGTCCAACCCCCTGCTCAATGCAGGAAACCCACAGCTACATCATCCCTGGCAGATGGCCGTCCACCCTCTGTTTGAAAACCTCCATCAAAGGCGAGCCCACCACTGCCCTGGGCAGTCTGTTCCACTGTTGAACAGCTCTTACTGTTAGGAAGTTCTTCCTAGTGTTTAACCAAAATCTGCTTCCTTGTAATTTCATCCCATTGGTTCTAGTCCTGCCCTCAGGAGCAACATACAACAAGTCTTCTCCATCTTCTATGTGACGGCCTTTCAGATATTTGAAGATGGCTATCATGTCTCCCCATAGTCTTCTCTTCTCCAGGCTAAACATATGCCCAGCTCCTTCAACCTTTCCTTTAGGACTTGGTTTCCAGACCCCTGACCATCTTTGTCGCTCTCCTCTGAACTTGTTCTAATTTGTCAGTGTGCTCCTTGAAATGCAGTGCCCAGAACGGAACACAGTACTCCAGGACACACCATTATAGCCCCTGCTGCAAACTGGGTACATCCTTCCTCTCCCTCATCCTTCCTCTCCCTCTTCCTCTTCCCTGTCAATCCTCATCGATGGGGTCACCATCCTTCCCGTCCCCCAAGCCTGTAGCTTAGGCTTCATCTTTGACTCACCCCTTTCTTTTAAACCCTACATTGACTCTGTTGCCAAATCCTGTCGCTTCTCCCTCCATAACATTGCTAAGATTCGCCCTTTTCTCTCTGTCTCGTCTGCCAAAACCCTCGTTCATGCCCTGGTCATCTCTCGCCTCGATTACTGTAACCTCCTTCTCGCTGGCCTCCCCCACTCTCACCTTTCTCCCCTTATCTTCATCCAAAACTCTGCTGCCAGGGTCATCCACCTCGCCCGTCGCTTCGACCACGTGCAGCCCCTCCTCTCCTTTCTTCACTGGCTCCCCCTTCCTGAACGAATTCTGCACAAGCGCCTAATCTTCACCTATAAAGCTTTTCACAACCTCGCTCCCCCCTACCTCTCTCTGCTAATTTTCCTCTGTACTCCAGTCCGTGAACTCCGCTCCGCCTTTGTTCTCTCTCTCGCCCTCCCTCGCCTCCCCTGCTCCCCTAACTGCCTTTGTCCCTTCTCCCTAGCTGCCCCCCACGCCTGGAACTCCCTCCCTGCCCACATCTGCCTCGCCCCCTCCCTTCGTACCTTCAAATCCCTCCTCAAGACCCACCTCTTCTGCTCTGCCCTCCCTGACATCTTGCTCCCCTCTTCTAACTCCTGCTGATACCCTCCATCCAGTACAATCTGTTACCTATGGTCTGTGTACTCATATCCTCACCACATGGACCAATCAGCCATCATTCTTGATGTAACCAAGCCAAGCGTGTGCACCTGGGACCTCGCATCCTCATGAATGTTACACTCCTTGTCTCTCCCTCTGTTTCCCTTCCTCCCCCTCCCCCCCCCATCCCAATCTCTCATATTGTAAGCCCTAGGGCAGGGACCGTGCTTATTCAATTACTTTGTAAAGTGCCAGGTACATTGCTTACGCTATAATAAATGCTTGCCAATAATAATTATAGTAATAAAGAGGACCGAGCTGAGCAGGAAGGGGAGAAAGAGCAGAGGAGTCAGCTGGCTGGCCAGCTAGGTGGCATAGGGCTATGGGGGAAATGGTGCAGGGTGAGGATTGATGAATCAGTGTGGAGGGGATAGTGAATAAGCAAGTTGGGAGCTATTGGTGTGAGCCAGGGAGCAAGCAAGAAGGGCAGACTCTGGGGAAATAAGTGGAGCAGGTAAGCCAAAATGTGTCTGTATTTAGAGTAAGTGGCTAGGGAGACTTGGCCACGGCCACCTAGTGAGTTCATGGCTAGGACAAGATTTGAACCCTAGCCTCCCAGGGCTAAGTCCAGCATTTTATCCACTAGACTTCACTGACTCTAGTGGCTGAACTTTCTTCAGTGACAAGTCTCAAATGGGTTTCTCTCCACAATCTCAGTTAGGCCAGGGCTGTTATCCCCACTTTCCGTGTACGGAACCAAGATACAGAGGGTGTTTTTAGACAAGCGCCTCCCCACTAATTACCCACCCACCCATCATGCATGTTGCAGGGCTACATTGGTGCCCCATGCAGCCCTCCAACATGCATGATGGGTGGGGAGGCGCTTGTCTAAAATCACCCAGAGTTTCTGGTGCATCCTAGGGAATCCATGGCAGAGCAAGGAATTGAGCCTGGCTCTCACAGTGTCCACGCTGCTACCCGCACTGAGCACAGCCACTGCTACCAGAGCATCATCAGGATTTGAATGCAAGACTCCTGGCATTTGAGTCAAGGGGATGATCGCGCAAAAGTGGTGGTTCAATAGGGCAGAAAAGTTGGGGGAAGGCTGAGCCAGCTGCCAGTGTCATGGGCATGGAACAAGGGACTAGCTGGGGGTGCTTATTGTGGATTGGGAGGGATGGAGAGTTGACTGGAAGAGTAGGTGTTTTCAGATGAGATGCTACCCTGCATGACTACCCATTAGCCACAGATCCGACCGCCCGTCTGAAGGTGGAGCAGCTGGATGCATGTCCCTGCAAGCCATGGAGCACCCATTCTCAGCCACTCACAGAGCAATGCTGGGAAATCTGGAGTGAGCAATGCAGGGCAAGCCAAATGTACGGCGGCTGCCTTCATGGCCACGGTAGCCACACTGGGAGGAGCTGCTTGCTTGTTTCACTCCCCACGCCCTCCACATGTACGGGTGCTCAGTGGCAGAGCCAGGGATAGATATGGGCGCCAGAGAGAGCTGTCCGTAGCCAGGAGCCCCTCTCACTGACCCACTGTTGCTCTGCGCTCTCTCTGCACAGGCTGCGCCGACAACAGAGTGCCCCCCTCTTTGGGAAGATCCGCAGCTCGCGTTTTGATCCCAGTGACCCCGGCGATGGCGCTAGTGACCTGGATGAAGATGAGGATCTGCAGATCCAGGTGCCTTAGCACCTGCTACGTGAGGGCAGTTAGACTGTGGTGGAGGAGATGGAATCACCTTACAGCAGTGAAGTTATCTAGCCTGCCCCATGGCACTGGCCTCACCTGGGAAACCTCCATATCTACTGGCTGGTGGTGCCACTACCCCACAGGGAAGCATCGGGTTGCGTGCCCAGGACTGTGCTGCAGAGGATCAGGAACCGCGCTGATGGCAGACAAACAGGACAGGGCCTGCAGGGAACCTGGGCACAGAAGAGAATGGGGGGGGGGCGGGGGCGCCATGCAGAGCCCTGTGTAACCTCACTGGGCAAGACAGCTCTGGTGCTCACACACTTGCAGCAGCAGCATGGTCTGTACCTTGCCTGCAGCCAGACCATTCCTCACACATGGTCACAGCCTCCATCCTCCCCACACACATATGGCCACCCCTCCATGGCAGACCAGATGAGTACAGTGATACCTTACATCTCAGCCCCTGCAAACATGAATACGCCTTTGTTTTACACATGGGGAAACTGAGGCACAGAATGATGCCATGGCCACTTTGGGCTTGCAGAGGTCTCTGAGGCTTGTGCCTTTACTGCACACACACACTCTCACTTCCCATGCAGCCTCTGTACCCGTTAGGCTCTTCCCCTCACTCCAAAGACCCAGCTCCCCTTTGTTTCCTGAGGGAAATGGATGTTGAAATCTTAAAGGGAAGGCCAAGGGGAGGTGAGCACATCCCAAAGTGGCCTGACCTCTGTGACAAGAGCTAGGCTGGTAGGAGGCCTCCGCTCTCTCTGCTCTAGCTATTCTATATATGTGTGTATGCATTTGTATAGGCTTTATATTATAAATATCGAGCTAACCTGGGGGTCAGGCTGCTGTGGGCAGACGACATGCCACAGCCTTCCCCTGCACCCCCCTCCCCCATCCCAACCCCTCTCACAGTAACCCTTCAGTCTGTTATCCATGGTACCTGTCTGCTCTGGACAGCCACAGCCCCTGGTGCTATGGAAGGAGATTGTGGGAGGGAGCAAGATGTTTAGATATCTGGGGACTCTGCCGACTGATGACACAGGCTAAATCTTTCAGCTGACATTCCTTTTTGTAATAAACCAAATTCATGCTATACTGTATGTGTTAGTAGAGGTGTGATCTGCTGGTGCTACCCAATGTGATCTGCTGGGGTCCCCTGTGAGATTATGTGTGCTGCCCAATGTGGTCTGCTGAGATCCCCTTGTTGCATGAGGGATCTGCTGAGTGTGATTTGCTGGGATCTCTCATGGTGTGGAGGTAAAGCTCAGTGTAATTTACTGAGATTGCCTATGGAACAAGGGTACTGCCCAGCATGATATGCTGGGTTCCTCAGTGGGGCAAAGGCGCTGCCCAGTGTGATTTCTGGGATCTCCTGTGGAATGGAGGTGCCTGGTGTAATCAGATTTCCTCATGGGAATGAATCTGTGGCTGTCTCTTCCATGGTGGGATGGGTGTGGGGGGCAGTTCTTTGGACAAGCCCTGATAAAATCCTGTTTGTTCCCCTTTGTGGTTGCAAGCGAGCCTCCCCATGGACCTGCCCATGAATAAAACATTGGCTCTCGCTATTACCACGACACTGAGCCCTTTCTGCGCATCAGCTAATACAGCTCTTGGAGAAGGGCCTAAAACAATGGTTAAAAATTAAACAATAATGACTTGTGATAACAGTTTTATAGTGAGTGGGAGGGGGGATATTAGAGTGTGATGTAATCACTCTGAGCTCACTTCCTCCCCGTTCAGCTCCACAAAGACTGCCAGGAACTGCTGCAGGGAACTGGGAATCATCAGTGCTCTGATGAGAAGCTCACTGTTATGCTAATCAAAGTGGCTCCCACCAGGGGGCACTGCAGGGAACTGGGCAAGAGTTGTCCGTCAGCTAGTCTAGCCCCAGCATCTTCCAGCAGGGGGTACTCTGTGCTGTAAGACAGAGGTGGGGAACCTCAGGTCCTGGGGCCAAATGTGGCCCACGGCAAGTTTTTATGTGGCCCCTTTTCAGTGCCTGGATGTGGCCCTTGGATCCAATTCTTACCTCCAATCACTGAAAAACTGAGCTCAAGGGAAGGGAGCAGAGATGAAATCATGCAAACAAGGATAGGGGACAGTTCCATGGCACAGATCCATGATTTGGGCCCTCCTTTCCTTGAGTGCATCCCTTAAGCACCCCCACCCCAACTTCTGTGTGGCCCTCGGAGCTTGTGCAAACTTTCAAAGGGGTCCCCAGGAGGGAAAAGGTTCCCCGCCCCTGCTGTAAAACATGATGCAAGAGTACTAACATCAGACAGCTCAACAATACCCAAGTTCGGGGTTCCTTCTCTCAGGAGTCTTTGTAGGGAATGTTACAGGAGTGCTAGCTACAGGGAGGCTCACAAACACTCCAGCCCCAGGTTCTGCTGTAGGAGCCATTGGCAGAAACAGGGTCAACAATGGTTGAATAAAGGACTCCTAGCAAATGTTCCTGAAAGCACATCCTGGGGGAAAGCCAATTGAGATCAGCACAGTCAGGCCTGGAACCAGCCCTGGTGCAACTCTAGTGTATTGGACTGTGTTCCCCTAAAGCCTGGACCCACACCCATCCATGCTGTGGCTGCCTTCAAGTGGCTGCTCCCCCTTCAGCTGGGACATTCCCGGATACAGAGCACACCCAGTCACAGCACAAGGGTATTTCACTCCAGACTCATCGGCACCTAAACTAAGATAGTGTCTGTGCCAGTGTGGTAATTACTGCGCCTGGGTCTTCTTTCTGGTGTGTGTGTGTTCAGCTAACAGGAATCCCTGTTTTTACCTGGAGATCAGAGGCCAGGCAGAAAAAAAAGGAGAGGAATTGACTTTGAGCAAACTCTGTAAAACTTTCCCTCTGAACACAACTGCCTCTAACATATGCCAGCCACGGGCCACCCATTGCTCCCAGCCTGTGGGTGCTACAAAAGCAGAGCTAGGTTTGAGAATCCTTTTACCTTTAAAACAATGTAACTATAAAAATTAGACACTGGGGGCATTTCAAGCACCTCCCGAGTCCCCAACCATTATCGACCCATTGTGCATGTTGCAGGGCCACACTGGCATCCTATGCATACATGCCTGGCCCCAGGTCTGCTGACCTTTCGCCGGGCCTGCAAGACCTGGGTGTTCACCCAGGCCTTCTGAGAGGGGCGTGGGAGGCTGGGTTAGTTGGGGTTAAATTGGGGGATTTAAAAAATTGTGGGTTTTTAAAATGTTTTTATTGGATTTTATTGTTATGTTTCTGGTCTTGTAAGCAGCCCCAAGATGCCGTAGGTATGAGGGGGGTGGCGAATAAATAAATAAATTAATTAAATGATTGGTGGGGGGATCGGTGGGTTAATAGATGGGGAGGTGTTTGTCTAAAAACACCCTCTGTAGAGTCAACTCAGGGGACACCCATGCAAAACAGGGTCTACACCTGGGTAAAGCTACTTCCAGGATAGTTTACCCTGTGGTAAAACTATATGTGATAATTCGATGCCAAACAGTTTTTTTCAAACTGCTTTAACTCTGTCCTTTCACACAGAACTGCATTCTATCAAACCTATTCTATACAGTTGTCTACACTGATAGTGTCAACAGTTCATTGTATAAAGTGTACACAATTTGTATATATGTGAATGACAGATTTTAGGCAGTTTGAAAAAAATGTTCATTGTTAAATTATGATAATAAATTAATGCTTAATAATGAACAATTTTTATAGTTTGGTTAGTGAGAAATATAAATAAGAGTAAGTATGTATGGTAAAGAATTAAGTACATAACTTATGTTTATGTTGATGGTAAATAATGAAATATAGACAGAAAATCTTGTAATAATTTCCATGCTTTTTGGCGTTTAATTTTTGTTGTAATGTATGTTGGTAAATGTTTTTTAATAGGAATTGTAATTAATTTTCATGGGTTTTTTAGTGTAAGTTAGGGGGGAAATGTATGTTTTGGAATGTTGGTTAAGAGGGAAGTTTTTTGGTTTGGAAATGGTCCTACCTTTAACATTTTTTTAAACTGTAGGTTTTTTGTTTGGAAAAATATTATGAGGCAACATTTTGTGCACACATGCCCTTAGAAAACTCATGTTTTCACTGAACAGAAGCCACTCGGAAACTTCATTGTTGAAATGAAATATGAAAGAAAAATTTCAGTCCCAGATTGTTTTTTAATTATTTAGAAATTTCCCCACAACAAATCCAAATGAGAAAGCGGGGACATTTGAACATGGCAGTATTTGGCATGTTGTGGTATTTGGTATTCTGAAATTGGGCATTTCTGACACTGGTTTGTTTGGACATATCAACCTTGGTGGCAGAGGGGAGAATGGAAGCGGGAATATTTAATGACATAATGTGCCACTAAAATGCCCCATTCCCTACAACGTCCCCTGCTGATAGAGGCTAATAACAGTAACTATATGGATGTTAACAAACAAGACAGTAGCACACACCAGGTGGGTGTCCACCTGCTTGTTTATTAGGTGTCAGCAGCACTACCACCACTGTACAATGGCAGGCATTCGCCACCTACTAATCTGCCTGCCAACACTGCATTCCCCAGACCAAGGAAGAGACCAAGGCTTTCATCGCTCTATCGGGGGAGCAAAATTTCCAATATGCCCCGGTGAAGTACTACAGGAATGAGGCAGTGTTCCAAGAGATCGCAGTCCAAATGGTGTAGCAGGGCTACAAACCAGGACATAAACCAGTGCTGGCAGCAAGCCAAGGACTTGAGATGTAGATACAAAGAGATCTGGGACAACAACTTCACCTCCAGCTGCAGGAGGCAAACATTGCCCTACTACAAGCTCCTGAACTGGTTCCTGTGTATGGATGGAGCCATTGTTGCAACTGCCTGTATGGTTGTGCTTTTGCCACGGGCCAGAAGCGGGTGGACATGACTCCCCCACTGCATGCTCCCACTGCAACCACTCCCACCATGGAAGCTGCAACCACCAGTGGAGATCCCTCCATGCCCATCCCTGCCTGGAGCCAGCATGGGTCAACACAGATTCCGTGACTCTCAGGATGTATCCCCTGGAGCCCGAGAGCCAGCCCTTGTTCAAGGAGCCACACAAGATTCTGATCGAGGAGGTCCAGGATCCAGATGCCACCTTTGTAGAGGAGATGGTGGAGACGGAGTAGAATGATAATGCACCTGGGGAGGAATGTTTGCATTTACACAGGTGCATGGTAAAGCCTTCCGTTTATTGTTATCCAGTTGTGTTTTCTGTTGTTTACTGTGTTGACAGGCAGCCAGGAGAATGTGGAGGGTCAAAAGGAAAATTGCTGGGAAACAGCTATGCAGGACAGGAACAGTAGGCGCAGGATGTGGGTGGAAGGCAATATGGTGGGCCCAAAGACTGGCAGGGTGGGTGAGGAGAGGCTCCATGGCAGAATGACAGGCTGGTGGTGGGGGAGAGAAGCCAAAATGGTGGCTTGGGGGGAGCCAAAATGGTGGCCAGGGATGGGGGGGATGGCAGGAATGGCAGTGGTTTATTATGTTCTTCACTCCTCTACAGTGATAGAGGGAGCAGAACTGTATGGCGTTGGGATCCCGCTGCTGCAACTGTATGGGTTGGCCCAGCAGTTGCATAGGCCAGGTACTAATTCACATTTCTTTTTGGGCAGGCAGTGGCCTGAAACACCGGGGTGGGAATGTGCATGGGGTGGTCTGAACTCATGGCTTTCCTTGTTGCCTTGCTACAGGTCTGCCAGCACAATGGGTGTGGACGGAACCCCCTGCCGCAAGCGCCCAGTAGGAGCCGGGCCCGTGGGTCTGCAACTGGTGGACCGGGGAGAATTTGGTAAGGGAGCTGCTAGGGGAGACCACGTGTTGGGTGGACAAGATCTGGAATGCCATGAATAGCACGGCCATGGAGCATAGGCAGCTAGTGTGGCAGAACGCTGCAGAACGCAAGGCCTTTGCTACCCAGACCCACCTGGACCGCCAGCAGGAGGACAGTCACTGGGCCTGCCTCTGGCAGCAGTTAGAGTGCTCGGACAGGATGATCGAGAAGGCAAGCAAGGAGATGATTGAGATGTGGGCACAGACACAAAGCAGCCTGTCCCAGTCCATTCAGCTCCAGAGCTCCCTGCTCAAGCATTATTATTAACTTATTTATTTATTTATTTATATAGCACAAGCCATGTACCTGTCACTGTACAATCAATAGGTATAGACAGGTCCCTACCCCAAAGGATTACAACCTAAGAGAGACAAGGGAGCGGAAGGCAAGGGAGAAGTGAACATCAGGAAAGAAAAGGATACACTCAAGAAGTTGCAGGTGCACATGCTTAACTTAGTTACCTGGGAGAGATTCAGAGTGAGGGGGGAAGTGAACACAATTTCTAGAGGTGGGACCCCAGGGCAATTACCGGATTTACCGGATTCCGGTTTCAAAAAAACCGGATTCCCGGATTAAATCCGGTATACCGGTACCGGATTTATTCCATTGATTTCAATGGGGCACTGTGTCCCCATTGAAATCAATGGAATAAAAAAAATTCCTCCCCCTCCCAGGCTGTGCGGGTGGAAGGGGGGACACCCCCCACCCACCCTGCCCAGCCTGGATTTTTTTTTAAAAAAAGACCCAGAGGCGAGCCCACCCCCCAGCACCAGCGGCCGCGGCGTCCCCGCAGCCGCCGGTAAGTATGACCCGATCCCTGGGGGGGGGGTTTAACACCCCCCCAACCCCCCAGGGATCACCCCTACTAAAGTTCAGTGCGCTTACCTTGCGGAGCTCCGGCGGCGGCGGGGGGCGGTCCGGCGGCCTCAGCGCCGGCTGTGGCTGCCGGCGTCAGAGACGCTCTAGGCCTTCCGGGGAACTTCCGGGTTTCCCCGGAAGGCCTAGAGCGTCTCTGACGCCGGCAGCCACAGCCGGCGCTGAGGCCGCCGGACCGCCCGCCGCCGCCGCCGGAGCTCCGCAAGGTAAGCAAGCACAGAACTTTAGTAGGGGTGATCCCTGGGGGGTTGGGGGGGTGTTAAACACCCCCCCCAGGGATCGGGTCATACTTACCGGCGGCTGCGGGGACGCCGCGGCCGCTGGTGCTGGGGGGTGGGCTCGCCTCTGAGTCTTTTTTTAAACAAAAATCCAGGCTGGGCAGGGTGGGTGGGGGGTGTCCCCCCTTCCACCCGTGCAGCCTGGACTCGGGGAGGTTTTTGGTGGGTTTTTTTTACATTGCAGCCATTCATTTAAATGGCCGCAATGTAAAAAAAAAAATCCGGTACCCGGAATCCGGTAACCAGACCGGATTACCGGGTTGAATCCGATAATGCCGGTACGCCGAGTACCGGCATTATCGGATACCGGAAATTCCGGTAGTCCCGAGCCTAACAATTTCACTCATGATGAGCTAGGGAAAGCCAGAGGGAAGAGGGAAGTTTTCATGTTGCTGCTGTGATCACAAGCTTTGTTGCTCAGGGCAGGCACTATTTCCTAATCCCTCCTATGTGGAACCGGACCACCTACCCTGGTTCCCCCTGCACTCCACCCCCAGGAAAAGCACCTAAGACCTCTCTGCACTGTACTCATGCCGGGGAACAGTTCCTGGGCCAGGCACAATCCCACCACCACCAATCATTCCCACACGCCTCCCATGAACACTCCTTCACAGCTGGATCTGCAGGAGAAGTATCAGAAAGATGCCCCGCACCAGTCCCGCCACCCAAGCGAAAACACCAAGCTGACTCCAAAGGGAGAAGGTGGAAAAAGAAACTGTTGTAATAAATATATTTAAGTTCTTTAACTTAATAAAGTTTAATAAAGTTCTTTAATTTTTCATAATCCATGCTTTCCGTATTACTTCTGGGAAAGGAGGGACATTTGGGGGCAGGGGGCCATAGAGTATGGCAGAATGGCATAGCAATAAGCTGCTTTGGGGGCTGGAGGTTAGAAGGAAAGAGAAGGTGGGGAGTCCACTGGCCAAGCATTTGCACTTGAGGGCAGAGGGCTCTATAGTAGACCAGTAGGGGAAAAGCCTGGGTGCAAAGGGAACTATCGTGGGAAAGCCACAGGCAAAGCTTAGATACTGACCAGTTGCAGATTAGCTGGCTGCATGCCTGTGTCTCTGCACTTCCTATTGACATTCCCAGACCAGGCTAGCCTGCAAATGCCAATAGGAAACACAGAGGTTCAGGCCTGCATCCGGTAAACCTGTGAATGTCAATAGGGAACACACAGGGAAAGACCACTGGGTGGGAAACAGCACCGGGGGGTGGACAGGCAGGCAAGGAGGGAAAGTATGCCATTCTGGTGCTGGGGGAGAACTAGATGGACCAGAGGAAAACAGTGACCCACGGGAAACATTTTAAAAAGCTTTATTGATATTACAAAAAGATCATTTAAAACAGTTCACTGACACTCATTAACTGTCACTGATGGTGGGTGTTGGGGATAGCTTTGTGGTTGATGTGCTGGCACATGGCATCCTGGATATCTCCGGCTATGCTCTGCTCCATTCAGTTCAGCTGGTCCTGGAACAGCTTTCTGAAGCTAAACTGGCTTTCTGGAGCTAGTCAGTGGGGGGTACCAATGAGACCCTGCTGGTCTTGCAGATGATGTGAAGAACACAGCCAGTGGTTTATTTAATTTTATTTATTTATTTATTTATTTAATTGTTGATTCATTTGGATTTTTACCCTGCCCTATCCCTGAGGGCTCAGGGCAGCTTACATAAACATTGCATAAAAATAAGATCCATAAAACTATGGGCGTTTTCAGACAAGACAGTCTTCACCCACCATCCATTCACTATACATATTTCAGGGATGCATTGTTTCCCTATGGGTGCCCTGTAACATGTATAGTGGGTGGGAGGTGGGTGGGTAGTGTCTTGTCTGAAGACGCCCTATAAAATGCACCCACCCATAAAACAATAAAAGACACCCACTCACCCCAAACCAAAATCTACGCCTGCCTGTTGAAAGCCTGGCCCAAATAAATATGTCTTATACAGCCTTCAGAAGATGCACAAGGTTGGGTTTAGACGAACCTTCAAGGGAAGGAAGTTCCAAAGCCATGGAGCAGCCACCAAGAAAGGCTCTCTGCAAATCTGGGTCATATAGACCTGTGCTAATAATGGAACTTACAAGAGAGCACTCTTGGCTGATCTTGGGGTCGCAAAGGGACATAAGGAGGAACACGTCCTTTAGATATGTAGGACCCAGGCTGTTTTGGGCTTTATGTCAAAACCGATTGCTTACAGTGGCGTGGTCTCTATCTGGAAATCAGTTCTAGCCGCTATTGATTTCCAGTGCTGCTTTAAAAGCCCAAAAGCCCTCTCCACAACTGAGCAGGTGGCACTGAGCTGCCGGTTAAATTACCTTTGCTCCGGGGTGTGGGCAATGCTGTATGCTTTCATGAGTTAGGGCTTCTGGGGGTAGGCAGGGTTCCTGAGAACAACAGGCCTCATGAGCACCCCTCAATGCATGTTTCGGTGGAGGGTCCAAAGTCTGCAGTGTACATGTGGCTAAAGAAGGGGAACTGAAGGAAGATGCAGGCGTCATGGTTCTTCCCAGACCACCACATCCACAAACAAGCTATGCTGGTCCACTACGGCCTGGACAACCACAGAGAAAAAACCCTTCCCGTTCAGATAGTTGTCATTGCTAAGGGGGTGGGCAGATGATGGTGATATGGCTCCCATTGATTGCCCCTTTACAGTTCAGGAACCCCTCCCACCAAAAGCCCTCCATTCCCTCTGTGGGGTCAGCCAAATGCAGTGACCACAAGCATTGTTGCTCAGGGCAGGCACCAGGCACTATTTCCTAACCCCCATTGGCCATTCATGCCCCCTTATGTAGAACCTGATCACCTACCCTGGTACGTGGTCCAGTAGCACTTATCTCAACTATCTGCAGGATGAGGTGACGGGACATCCTGAAGTTTGTGACCCTCTCAACGTCTCCCCATAAGGACAACACGTTCTCCAACCAGTCTGTGCTTTTCTCCTTCACCCAGACCAGCCTCTCAGTGGGTTGGGTACAGCCCAGCTCATGGCATCAGTGACTGAAGCAGTGTCTCCCAACAGGTACCTTTCTGTGCACAACTTCTATCCTCCCCAGTGTAGTCCGTTGTCACTGGAGGTAGGCAACTACCTGGCACTGAAGCAGGACCCACCTCTGCAGTGTGGGGCATTCCACTATCCCAGTCACAGATCAAGCAAAAGCCTTTCTGTGCCTTGACATCCCATTGCGCCAATAACATCAGAAGGCTTGGATCTGTTGGATCACTCAGGTTCTGCTCAGCAGTGGAAAGGAAGGCCTGGAGCATGATAACAAGCACAAGGAAATTCTCAGCATGCAACTCCATGGCTGTGTTTCTGGTATCTGTGAACTCTTCAGCCCACGCACCAAATGTTTTGAACAGCTTCAAGAGCTGGACAACGGCCTAGCTAGGATTGACTGTGCACTGCACGTGAGCATCTTTTAGCCACTATTGGTCATGTGTCCTTACAGGACTGGCTGCACACCAAGTGTGAGCTGCTATTGACTGCTATTGGCTGCTGTTGGTTAAAGCCTCAGGCTGGCTGTTGATTGCCAAAGTTTTTGCAAGACTTATCGTGTGTGTGTGTGTGTGTGTGTGTGTGTGTGAGATGCACTGCCAATCCAGGTGGCTATTAAACTGCATAGACATTGCTGTCACAACTTATCTAAAAATGTTACAAATGTTAGCACCATGGTAGCTAGAATTTTTAAATTGGGATGGGGAGGAACTGCTGAATGTTAAGAAATGGTCTGGTGGGGGGATCTGCAAGGCAGTGAAGGTCACTGTGTTTGGAAGGTATGTGGGAGCAGATCTGCCCATTGGTTAAAAGTAACTCATATTATTTGTTTTCGTTTATTTATTTATTTATTTAAAATTTATATCCCGCCCCTCCTGCCGATAGGGCAGTAACCATTTTTGCCTGCAACGAGCATGAGGAGAAATAACGCCATAGAAAGCTATTGCTGCCATTTTTTTGTGTGGGAAAGGCAAATGGATTCAGCTTTTGTCTATGGTTGCTGTGGGTGCCTGGTGTACAGGGCCCAGAGATGTTGGGGAGTGATGGATACCCTGGCCTTTGCTGATATTTGGGTGAGGCCTGATGTACAGAGAGAACTGTCAGACCCATCCTCCAAGGCAGGCTATGTGCTCATAGGGTGGTACATGCACACAATGGGGTCTATGTATGCACGATGGAGTGCAGATACGGCACAACCCTGCCGCAATTCCAAGTTCAGCAGAATGGAAGAGTGAGAGCCTTGGACAAGATGAGAGAGTGGGATGCAAACAAGATCACAACTTTTCTGGATGCTTGTGCACTGCCAGAAGTAGGCAGTCACACGAGGATGGACCTTCCCTGCTGTTTTCCCTCATCACTGCTCTGATGACGGCAAGAGAATACCCACAGGACCACCGGGAGTGCCTTGAGCAGATGGTAGAGATGAATCTCTTCAGTGACTCGGGGTACAGGGAATGTGAACCGACGGAAAGAGAAGTTCTTGTCTTGTATGAGGTTTGGGCACTCGGAGAAGCACAGAGCACTATCGCAAGTGAGGATGTTTTCTGCCCCAACTGTATGATAATGCAGAAGATACAAGAGATGGGATACAAGAGGTGCATGTTTGACTAGGGGTTTTATGCGAGCTAAGAGAGATTTCCAACACCACAGTGGACGAGAGCCCAATAAAATGATGCACTGCTGCCTGCCAGCATATCGCTGTGAGCTGTGGATGCAAGAAACCAGGTGGTGACAACATGCAAAGACTGATTGCTTTTGCTTTTAATTTTTATTTTCACTTTCAGTTTTCACTATAGGCACTCAATAAAGTAGGCAATTTTCTCAATAAACTCAGCATTATGTGCATAGCAAAAGGTTATTTCTAGCCACCAAGTGCTGGCAGGTATAAACCCAGGTACGAACCTCCGTGGGTGAGCAAGGATAGTAGGGGCTGGACCACCTCCCAGAATCATACTAGCCCGGAAGAAAGAAACAGCTGATGCGACTTCTTGTTCCCATGGTTCACTGTGGCTGTGAGTCATCATAGGAGATGGGAAACTGAGAAGAGGGGCAGGGGTTGGTGGGTAGAGCGCAGCGGGGAAGAACACCTGCCCATCTGTTATATTAGGCTTCTCACGGTAAACCTGTGAATGAGGGCTGCCCAAACACACAAGAAATACACGCAGGGAGCTGTCCGTTGTTTATTAGGCTCTTCATGCTAAACATGTGAGTGGAGGCTGCATGGACTGAACCCGGACTCCAGGGGGCTATCATCTCATTTGTTAACAGCCTAAGATCCCCACCCCACTTCCAGGCAGCATTCCTTTGGCACCTTGCCACATTTGCTGCTTTTAGGCAAAGGGTGGGGAGTGGAGAATCCCCCCATACTCCAGCTGTCACAGGGGAGTGGAATCTGAGGCATAATATGGAAAAATGCCCATGGCAAAGTGCCAGGGGAAACTCCAAACTGTGCTGTATAGCAGGAAAGTCCTGTTCTACAAGCAGAGGGGTGAGGGGCCTGCTTAGTGCTCAGGATGCTGCTGTTTCTTAGATCTCCCAACTTAGCAGCAGTAGCAGCTAGCTTAGTGAGTGGCTGATCCAGCTTAGTTTGAATAGGAAGCCCTCCCTCCTCAAGCAGAGTGAACTTTCACCCACCCCATGACAGAGCCAAAGCTCTAACATTGGTCCAACATCCATGCTTCTGAACAAGCTGTTGGCTTCAATACTTGAGAACAAGAGGTCCTGGGTGTGTGAGGGAGAGACCTGAATCTTGCCATGTTAGGAAAGGGAATTGGGTCACCCCTCACAGAAGATGACTTGGGTGAATTGGGGGAGTAGGTCATAGTCTGGACATATTATCAGAGCAGGGGGTTGTGATCCTAAGCAAGGCAGGAGGTAAGGGGATGGTGTGTAGGGACAGTAGGGTCACCAGACATCACTTATTTTAAGGTAACATTGTCTTATCGCAGACATTTCACAACTCCATAGAACATAACTGACACCCCTTATTTCAGAGCCCCACAGCTCTACAGAACAGAATTGAGACACCCCTTATTTCAGAGCCTCACATTTCTATAGCATCTCTTAGTTTTTAAATTTTGACCTGGCAGCCCCAAAGGAAGGCCACAGATGTTGGATATACTTTGGGCATGTGTCTGAACGCCTCGCTTTCTATCACAGGTAGTGCTTGCATTGAGTAACAGCCCTTAGGTATGAAGAGCCACACAAGCATTCACCCCACCCCACTCTGTCCCAATAAATTCTAGGATTCTGCTGTGGGTGGCTGTCATTTGTGGACAGATGTACAGCATGTTACAAGAGACACACATGCTGCATTCTTTTGCTCTGCCTTGCTTTCTCTCACTCAACTTGACTTTTGTTCTTTTTTGTTTTATTGTTTCCATTAATAAAAAAACAGTGTGAGGAAACTCTGAACCTTGGGTCACTTACAGCCCCATCCCCCTTTGGATACAGCCCACAAGGGTTCCCTGGCAACTGCTTTTGTTTTGCCCTGCCTTTCCTTTTTTCTTAGCCCACAGCAAGCAGGGGGAGGCCCTGGGGCAGAGGTAGAGTCACAACCTGGGATTGGGAGCCCTGACTGAGCCAGGAGGAGGCGTGGCTAGAGTAGCAAAACCTAGGAGCAGCCAGCCGGAGAAGGAATGCACGCACCAGGTTTTCTTGGCTAGGATTTCATCATGCTGCAGGCTGGGCCATGCTATCCCATGCCACTACTTCTGCCACCTCTCAGCAGCCATTCCTGCCTAACTGCCAACACTGCACCATCTCCTCTTGCTGCACCGTCCACCTCTTCCTGGCCCATAAGAGGTCAGCACATTTAAAAAATGTCCATGGAGGGGACAAGGTTTCACACTCCTGATCTAAAATCAAAGCCACTCTGACTAAAAGTATCTGGGATGTTTCCAGCGCATGGAAAAGCCCCTTATAAATTACCAGTTTCCAAGGAACCAGGAAGACAATTCTTCTTCCTCCTCTTCCTTCTTCTTTTGTTTATATTTAAAGGCCCAGAAGGAAATACTTTAGTTGAAGAGAAGTTGCTTGTCCAAAGTTTAAGGGGAAAGGGCAGTGAAACTTGGTCCCATAGGAGGAAATTCTGTCTCAGAATTCTGAAAAATGAATTTTTACCCCCTGCAAAATTTGGCAAAACCTGAAGACCAAGAGCTTTGATGAGTCCTCAGAGGAGCTGAAGAGCGAGCCAGTCCCTCCTCAGACCCAATCAGGCCTGGCACCAGAGTCGCCTTCACGTCTGGCACGCAGCCGATATTTAGAGCCAGAACAATGGGAGAGGGAAATAGAAGCTGAGCCATTCGCTTTAGAGGAACCAGGAGATGTGATGCTATTAAAAATTGATGTTTCAATAAGATAATCTTGCTCACTTGGGCTTTTAATTGATTGTCTAAAAAGCACTACTCCTGTTGTTTTATTTGCAGCAAACATTAATATTTTTATAGCCAACTAAATCAGGCTGGAATGACAGAGAGGTGTCCCCAAAGTCATAAACAACTGGGTCAGCTGTAAACAGCTGGGAATGGCTACAAGGGCATTGGGTGACTGAAGAGGAAGGATCAAAATGGGGTCACAGTGTAGGGCACCTGAGTAAAGTAGCATGCCTCCCCAATTCTGATACTGACCATGCAAGCAGGACTTGCGTGTACAGCACTGTACAATCCTTATCTAAGTGAGTCTCGCAACAACTCTGTGAGACAGGTCTTATTCCCATTTTACAGATGGGAATTAGTAACTTACCCAAGGCCTAGGATTTGAACTCTGGTCTTCCAAGTCCAATACCTTATCCACCAGACTGAACTGGCTCTCTAAGCATAGATCATAGGCATTTGAATGCCCCTTTCCATCAGTGCAGCAGCTGAGAACCTCCCACTCTAATACATTTATCTTCACAAATCTGCCTAAGGTACAACAGGGCTATTCTCCTCATTTCACAGATGGAGAACGGAGCCCAAAGAGATTGGGTGAGCTGCCATGGAGTAGAGCAGGTGACTGAACCAGAGTCCCTCAAGTCTCTATAGAATGGATCATCCTAGCTCTCTTTTCTTTTCTGGATCAGGGATAAAATGTTCAGGGATGGGAGACAGGGCCAACATTAAAAGGGGCTGCCCCCTAAACTCAGAGGGGAGAAGAAATATCTCTCCATCTCAAACTTCTTCTCACCCCCACACATCTCCTGCTAGGGGAATTTGGTCCTTCAAAGTGGTGCTGAAGGGAGAGGGTCTATTATCCATGCAGCACTGTGGACCATGCCAGGATCACAATGAACACAGGGACTGACTCTCCTTTCCCAGTAGGAGGTGCTTGTCATGGAATTGGGGGCTCACCACTCTAGGCTGTTGTGATTCAGTTTCCCCTGGCTTGCAGCTCTCACTGGATCAGCTCTCTCTCTAGAACTGACTGAGCCTGCAAGAGGTTACCTTCTTGTCACCTTTTCAGCCACAGAATTTCCCAGCACAGACTCTTTCTCTCTAGGTTCACCTGTGTTTGTAAACACAGAATCAACCCCAAACTGTCTCTCTCCAGTGTTAGGATTAGCAATTCACTGGACCATATGAAGTTTAGTAAAAGTAGTTTAATGAATAAATCATGAATAAGCATGCAGTACAAGATTATACTCGAGAGTGCAGAAATGAAAATAACATAACCAATAATGCATTCCTATCTGTACTTGGATTTCCCTGATTTTAGGTTTACCCTAATCCAGGTTCAAGGGTATTTCAGTTCATGTCACAGCCAGCGGTGGAAAGTTAGGCTGGGAGTTTCCAGAAGGTCTTACTTCATAGTTCCATTTGATGCAGCCCTTCTCTGGCTGGTAAGATCTGCTGATCTCCTCCAACTCAGAAATAGCAAGATTGCTCTCCCTTTGTCTTGTCTCCCCCCATTAAATACCCTTTCAGGGTCCTTTGTCTGTTTTCCTTCCCGGTGACTGTGTGGTTTCAGTCACATCTACAGGAAGAAATCCATTTGCACCTCAGTGGTCTATAGCCAATGTCTGCAAAGGTATTTGGGCTTTTCTGAATACACATTCGGCATGACTTTGTATTTCTCCATTGCATGAAGTGAATTTCCAGTTCTCAGCTTTCATATTACATACATATTTAACCTTTACCTTTACATATTTGTTAGACCTACATGTTAGTCTACATGTAGCCCAGTATCTCCTTGTGACAGTGCTGATTCTGCCAGCCTGTCCAGGTGCAGGAGGAGGCCAGGATTGAGTCACAACCAATGAGGGAGGGAGGCAGAGACCATATCCCTGCAGCAGGCACAGGGTTAAGTGAGGAATGCTAAGCCAGGGCTCTGTGCATTAGGGCTGCATGTCAGTCACTCTGCCTGGGTCTGGTTCTTTTCTCTCTGCTGCCTCATCCATCTCTATTAAAGTGACAGGCTGCTCAAATCCAGGCTCCTGTAGAGGCTGACACAGCACCTCCCACATGGACCCAAGGGTAGAGCCCTGTTGCACTCTCCATAACCCAAGACTCATCTGTTCACTCCTGCAGACCTTTCCCTTACCCGCCCTCCTCCTATGACTTTCCCTGCAGGAGGGGCTGTTGTGTGGCTGTGGATGAGATAATGGTGCAAGGAGGCGTTTGTTTAATTAGGAACTGGGGGACTTTGGGGAGGAACAGGGAGTCTGTACCATCAGGATGGGCTCCAACTTAACCAAGATGGAACCTGGCTGCTGGTACTAAAAATTTAAAAAGTAGTAGATCAGTTTTAAAACTAGAATCCAGGAGAAAGCCAATAGATGATGTGGAGCATATGGCTTGGGCTGAGGTGTCTCCAAAAGATGCCATCGTTTCAGGGAAAACTGTGTTTCCTGATATAGAGGATGGGAAAGAAGGAAAGATAGCTCATGTGGAAGTCAGAGACCAGACTAATGACTTCAGATTAACTAAACATCAAAATAATAAGCAGCAAGATAATAGAGTATTTAACTGTTTGTATATGAATACTAGAAGTTTAAAAAGTAAGATGGGTGAAGAGTTCTTGGTGTTTAAAACTGTGGAGATCAAATGTCTGCAGCAGGTGTGGAAACTGTTTAAAACACCATCCTAGAGGCCAAGATTAAATGCATAACACAAATCAAAAAAGGAAGCAAGAGGGCAAAACGCTTGCCAGCATGGTTAAATGGTAACGTAAGGAAGGTTGTTGGAGCCAAAAGGAAGTGTTGTTCATAAAATGGAAAGTGTGTCTAAATTATGAAAACAAGAAGGAACATAAGCACTGGCAAGCAAAATGTAAACTCACAATCAGACAGGCCATGAAAGATTTTGAAGAGCAACTTGTAAAAGTGCTAAATCTAATAGTAAACATTTCTTCAAGTATATCAAAAGTAAGAAACCTGTGAGAGAGTCAGTTAGGCCACCAGACGACCAGATTATAAAGGGGGCACTTAAAGAGGACAAATCCATTGTAGAGAGGCTCAGTTTGCATCGGTCTTCACCACAGAGGATGTTGGGGAGATACCTACACCAGAAATATTCTTTGTTGGTGAGGAATCAGAGGGACTGTCACAAATTGAACTGAGGTGAGATGAGGTTTTAGAACAAATTGATAAACTAAACAGTAACAAGTCACTGGGACCAGATGTTATACACCCAAGAGTTCTGAAAGAACTTAAACATGAAATTGCAGAACTGCTACTGGGACTTTTTACCCTGTCACTAAAATCTGCCACTGGGAATTGGAGGGTAGCTTATATAACAACAATTTCCAAAAAGAGCTTCAGAGGTGATCTGGGAAACTACAGACTGGTGAGCCTGATGTCTATACTGGGAAAACTGGAGGAGAACATTGTAAAAAATAGGATTGTTCAGCACATTGACAGACGTGACATGATGGGGAAAAAACAGCATGGTTTTTGCAATGGGAAGTTATGCCATTCTAATCTGCTGGAATTTTTGGACGGTGTCAATAAGCATGTGGGTAAAGGTGGCCCGGTTGATATAATATACTTGGATTTTCAGAAAGCCTTTGACAAAGTCCCCCATGAAAGACTACTGACAAAATTGAGGGGTAGTGTTCAGTTATGGATTGGAAACTAAACTAGTAAAAATATAGGAAACAAAGGGTAGGAATAAATGGTCAGTTTTCAAAATGGAGAGGAGTAAACAGTGAGATGCCACGAGGATCGGTACTGGGACCAGTGTTGTTTAACCTGTTAATTAATTATTTGAAAAAGGGGGTGAAGAGTGAAATAGTCAAATCTGCAGATGACACAAAGTATTCAAGCTAGTTAAAACCAAGGAGGATTGTGAAGTGCTGCAAAGGAAACACAGTTAGGAGAATGGGCAACAAAGTAGCAGATTAAATTCAATGTTGATAACTGCAAAGTGTACATATGGTTAGGGGAAAAACCATATGTACACAATGCTGGGATCTAAGTTAGGTGTCACTACACAGGAAAAAGACCTTGGAATCACTGCGGATAGATTATTGATACCATCACCTCAATGTACAGAAGTGGTCAAAAAGTCAAACCTCCTATTAGAAATAATTAAGAAAGGGATAGATAACAAAACGGAAAATATCACAATGCCACTATATAAATCTATGGTGCAACCACATGTGGAATACTGTGCCCAGTTCTGGTTGCCCCATCCCAAAAAAGACAGAACAGAACTGGGAAAGGTGCAGAGAAGGGCAACAAAAATGATACAAGGCATAAAAAGGCTTCCATATGAGGAAAGGCTTAATAGGTTGGGGTTCTTCAGTTTGAAGAGACAACTGAGAGGGGACATGATAGAAGTTCACAAGAGCATGAATGGTGTGGAATAGGTAAAATAGTGAACTGCTATTTATTACCCTTTTAAGAACAATAGAACCAGGGGTTACCCCATGAAACAGGGGGAGTCTATACCATCAGGATGGGCTCCACCTTAACCAAGATGGAACCTGGCTGCTGGCACTAAAAATTTAAAAAGAGGTAGATCAGTTAAACTAGAATCCACATCCAATAGATGATGTGGAGCATATGGTTTGGGCTGAGGTGTCTCCAAAAGATGCCATCGTTTCAGGGAACTTGAGTTAACGGGGAGCAGATTTAAAACAATAAAAGGAAGTACTTTTCCACCCAAAGTACAATAAAACTGTGGTACTCATTGCCAGAGGATATTGTCCAGGCCCATAGCGTACCAGGCTTCAAAAAGGGACTGGATGAATTTTTGAAAGCCGTGTCCATTAAGGGCTACTAGTTGGGCTGGTCAGGGGTAGAAGACCCTTGACTGTTGTAAGCTAGGGGAGGATGGCAGGAAATGGATTACTACTCCACTGTAACCTGCTGTGTACTCCCCTGAGACAACAGAGGCTGACCACTGTCAGAGGCAGAATGCTGGGCTAGATGCACCATTGGTCTGACCTAGTAAATGGCACTTCTTATGTGCAGGGGGCACTGTGACAGCTGGAGTAGGGCAAGGCTGGAGGGAGCTGAGCCCTGCTTTCAGTGACACACCTGGGTGGGGAGCAGCCACCTGGTCCAGCCCAGATGGGCTGATCCAGCTAAGTCCACCTCTCATGTGACTCCCAGCCAGTGACATAGCAAGGCCAAAGGAGGCCCAGGCTCAGTCATGGGCCCCTCCCAAACATACACACACACCCCCAATCTGTCTCCCTACACTCCCCTCTCCCACCCTATCCTCCCCCAGCCCTTTACTGTGCTGCCACGGTCTCCCCCTTGCCCCATCCCGCTATCTCTTGGTAGGCTGGTGTGTGTGTGTGTATGGTGGTACCTTGCAGGCTGCAGCACCTCCATGTGGGCTGGGCTGTGTCACTGTAGCCCCTACCCCTCTGCAGCCAGGGCTCACAGCGTAAAAGTTGCTGCGCTACAGCAGAGTCACTCGTCAGCCGGGGTGTAGCCAGGTCAGAGTGGGCTGGACTGACCCCCACCCATGCCCCTCTCCCAGCAGCAGGAGATACAGCTGCACCACCTCTCCCTTACCCCCAGTTTCTTAGGCCTGGTTCAGCTGCACTGCCTGTCCCCATTCTAGCTACTCCCTGCCCTGGCACTGCCCAGTAAGGAAGGGGTGACTGATGAGGCTGATGCCCAGCATTAGGTCAATGGGGAGGGCCACCAATATCAGTGGAGTGAGGTCAGTAAGGGGAGGCTGCCCAGTTTTGAACCAGTGGGGAGTGGCTTTACCGTGGCCTGGGCACTGGGGAGGGGCACTAGTCAGTATCCTATGACGGGGCATTGACACTAGCTGGGCAGTCTTGGGGAGGATGCAGGTGGAATTGTCCCCTGGTACTGGAGTGGGTGCTTGAATCTTTGGGGAGGCAACCATGTCCAGCGTGGGTGCCGGAGATGTAGTCGAGCACAGGGCGCGGAGCCCGCGAGCGCAGCCCCCTGCACTCCTGCTCTTTGTTGCCAGGCTCTGCCTATTGGAGAAATGCTGGAGAGATGCTGCTACCGTATTTCATGGTCTAGAGGCGCACATAGATTTGTTCAGGGATGGAAGGGGGATACCAGAGAGACTTCTGTTTCCAGGCAACCCTAGGACTCCCCCGCTGTGCTGTCAGAGCAGCACAGATCCAGCTGTGGAGCAGTGGGAGGAGGATTGTGCAAAGCAAAGACTTTACCCAGCGCTTCCAATTCCCACCAAGCAGAAGTCAGGCCCCACCCAACACATAGTCACTAGCCGCATTCCCAGAAGGGGAACTCGGAGCTGCTGCTCTTGTCAGTTCATTGCATCCTCCAGGGCCAAACTCACCAGGGCTAACCCTGGACACCCCATGACCGTGAGGTTATGTGCACCTCTCATCCAGAGATCAGTCTGTGGCTCCTTTCATACTAAAGACCTGCAGCCTCTAAGGATTTGTAAGCCCCCAGTGGAACCCAATGGAAAGGGATGGGGTGGGGCTAGTGTAACCTCCACTTGATCCATTCGGGTCTGGGGTGGGTCAGGTGGCAGAGAGCTGGGAGTGTCCCTGCTCCTTACAGGATTCCTGACATCTTGACATGCTGTAGAAAGTGGGGTTAGTGGCAGGGGTGTAGCTGTAACAGGAACAGGCAGTATAGTCACAAGATGTTGGGGTTGGGGGTGCCCTGGTGCAGCTGCATCATCTGTAACTATCCCATCCTCAGGCTGAGTTTGAGCAGGGGCAGGGCCTTCTCTCCCCCCCCCCCCCCTTCTTCTCCTCACCCAGCAACTCTGGCCATCCCCACTCCCCCCTGCCCCAGTGACCCACCTCGCCTCCATGACCCAGCTCTTGCCTGCCCCGAGGGAAGGACATTCCATTTTCTTCAGCAGGGTCATCTCTACCTTGCTATAGCTATATGGCCCTGGTTAGTGGGGCTGCACTGGGGACAAGTTGGGCCACACTTGAAAAGAAACCAGGTTCTAGAGCCAGGGCCAGGTTTACATCAGTTAATAATGGAGGTCTTGCAGGCTCTGGGTGTGCTTGAGGGCCAGATGGGTAGCCCTCTGATTACTTTAGGTTCAGGGGCATAGCTACCATTGGACAAACAGGGACATTGGTCCCAGGGCCCGTACTGGCTGGGGGCCCAATATCCAAGGTAACTAAGCCCCCCACCTTTCCCCTTTTTAAAAAATTGCCACCTGAGCTGGCTGGTTCCAGCTGCTGCGTGGACCCCCTCCCTGCCCATGGTTGCAACATTGTGTCTGACACAATGTTGCAACCACTGGCAGGAAGAGGGAGGGACCCCATGCTGCAGTCTGCATCGGGTAGGGTGGCTATACCTCCCCTTTAAAAGAGGACACTTATGAAAAATACATGGTGCAGAGCTGCACTGGGAGCAATGCAGCCCTGCAACATGTATTTTTCATAAGTGTCCTTTTTTAAAGGGGAGGTATGGCCACCCTAGCATCAGGTCAGGTCACACTTGCAAGCCTCACAGCTCAGCTTGCCCCCTGGCACCGTGTTGCTGAGGAGGAGTCCTCCCCACCAGTCTGGACAGGACTGGCTTGAGGGAGTCCCAGCCCGAGCGGGAAGGTGCCCGGCGGTGGCTCCACTCAGTAATGGAACTGTCGCCGGGCACCTTCCTGCTCCGGTGCTCTCTCTGGCCCAGCCTGCCCGGCCAGCCCCCGGTCTCCAGAACTGGTCGGGTGGGCCGGGGCAGCGACAGCACTGCTGCTGCTGGCCGTGCTTGACTCCAGCAATGGATGAGCCTAGCAGCAGGCCGCCAGCAGCACGCCACACTCTGCAGAGAGCAAGTAAGTCCCGAGCACCAGCAGCCCAGCGACCCTAGGCCGGCCAACCGCTTCACCACCGGCAGGAAAAAAGAGGGGAGGGGCCCAGGAACATTTTTTGTCCCTGGGCCCATCCCAAGCTAGCTACGCCCCTGTTTAGGTTGCCTGCCTGAGACCAGGGCCCCATTGAACAAGTACACAGAGTGAGACAGTCCCTGCCCCATGGAGCTTATAAATCACATATGACAAATGGTGGGAAGAGGCACCAGAAGCAGAGAGGCAGTGAGTGATTTGACAAGGCCCCACAACTAGTGGGTAGCAGAGCTGAACCCAGCCTGCCCTCTGCTCTGGCCTCTTGGTCTCCCTGCAGCACCAGTCTGCAGAATTGCAGGAAAGTCCCTACAGTTAATGACATACCTCTTGATTTTTCCAATTCCAGGTGTTTATCTGCCCCTGCAGCAACCCTTCTCCTAGTAACACATATCTGTAATCAATGCAATAACAGTGGCACTCAATGAACCACGGACAATTTATTATATTGGAAAATAGCAGTAAAACTGCAATCTCTTGCGAGATTACTGGGCCCAGACCCTAGTTAGAATAAATCAGCATGATCAGTAGTGTTGTCATGATCAGACCACCACCTTCTGAAAACCCAGATCCCATTCCTTCTATGCCCTTGTCGGGGTGGGGGACCAATTAGTTTGGTCCACCCCCCAGAGGCTAATGGATCCAATTGGTTTCCAGAATTCTCTGGGAGATTTACCTACTGAACTTAGCAATGTGGCAGAACCTGCCACCAGTAGCAGCTTCCCTGACCTTCCAGCTGACCTTCACTGACACCTTGGCTTCCAGGATGTGGCAGAACCTGCCACCAGTAGCAGCTTCCCTGACCTTCCAGCTGACCTTCACTGACACCTTGGCTTCCAGGTACTGCTAGGCAGGATTTCGCAATCCCAGGGAAAGGTACAGCCACCTGACTTACCAAGGACCAATGACCATTGAGGGGGTAGGGGGCTTTTAAAAGGAAGGGCCACACCTCTC
>QEPC01002062.1:297855-316032 GCA_003113815.1 Sphenodon punctatus | reverse complement strand
AAGTCAGGTGGCTGTACCTTTCCCTGGGATTGCGAAATCCTGCCTAGCAGTACCTGGAAGCCAAGGTGTCAGTGAAGGTCAGCTGGAAGGTCAGGGAAGCTGCTACTGGTGGCAGGTTCTGCCACAAGCAACTACTCTGTCAATGATCTGGTCCCCTTGTGGAATGACAACTTGACCATAGCTATCGACACAGTTGCACCCAGGCATTTGCATCCACTGCTGTGGCAGCACAGGTCCCCCTGGTATACAGAGGCAGCTAAAGTGGGAGGGTAGGTGGTTAGAGTGCAGGTGGTGCATGACTTGCACTGAAGCCGACCAAGTGCGGCATAGATAATTTTTAAAGGCCTATGCCGTGGCTGTGATGGCAGCGAAGAAAGTTTTCTTCTTCACTATCATAGCATCTGCAAAGTCTTGTCCAACGGAGCTGTTCTGGATGGTGAGGGGCCTGGTTAATCTGGTTTGCCTCTACTCAGAAATGGAGTCATCTAACGACTGCTGTGACATTTTTATTAACTATTTTGCAGAAAAAATCTCTTGCATTCACCACAACTTGGATGCTGCCATTTTATCTGCAGAATCAGAGTTTGGGGTTATGGAAGCTCAGTCTTGTCCTCTTATTTGGATCTGTTTCAATCAGTATCACCCACCAATGTTGGGGAGGTGCTTGGGGCGATGAGGGCAACCAGTTGTGAATTAGATTTTTGTCTGTCCTGGCTGGTGAAAGCCAGCTGGGAGATGCTGGGGCCATTGTGGTTGAGGTTGTCAAGGCTTCCCATTGGGAGGGTAGGGTGTTGGATGCCCTTAAGACTGTGGTTGTCTGCCCCCTGCTTAAGAAGCCATCTTTGGACACTGGCTTTGTCTCTAAACTTCCCTTTTTAGGGAAGGTTGTTGAATGGATGGTTGCCCGACAGTTCCAGGTTCATCTTGATGTCGTCAGATTTCTGGACCCGTTTCAGTTGGGCTTTCATCCTGGGTATGGCACTGACACTGTGCTTGTGTGGCCTTGGTCAATGACCTGCACCTGGAGATTGATGAGGGAAATTCTACCTTATTGATCGTTAGATCTTTCAGCGGCCTTTAATATAGTTCATCACGAGGTGTCGTTGACTCGACTGTGGGACCTGCTTGGGGTGCATGGAACTGCTCTTGAGTGGTTCCATACCTTCTTGTCGGGGAGGCCCCGGAGAGTAGTGATGGGACAATTGTTCATCGTCCTCTCAGAACCTCCCTTGTGGGGTCCTGCAGGGTTCTATTCTGTCTCCCCTCTCGCTCAATGTGTATATGAGGTCGCTGGACAAGGTCATTTGGAGGTTTGGGTTGAAGTGCCTTCAGTAAGCTGATGACACCCAGCTCTACCTCTCTTTTTCATCCGACCCAGGCCATGTAGTCTTGGTGCTTACCCAATGCCTGGCTGCTGTCAGGGACTGGATGAGGATGAGCTGATTGAAGCTGAATCCAGACAAGACTGAGGTGATGATGGTTGGCCGGTCTTGTGACCTGGAGGGGATTGGGACTCCTGTTATTTATTAAATCCAGCCCGCTCTGGAGACAGAGTTGGAGTGCTTCTGGACCCATTGCTGTGCCTGGATTGTCAGGTTGCAGCAGTGGCCAGGAGCGCTTTTTGCCAACTCCACCTGGTGGGGAGACTGCGGGCGGCCTTTTATTTTTGATTGGGATTTGGCCACTGTCATCGATGTTTCCATCACCTCAAGGCTAGTTTCTTGGAACAGGCTCATTGTGGGGCTGCCCTTGACGACTGTTTGGAGGCTGCAGCTGCTGCAGAATGCAGCGGCTCACCTCCTTTTGGGGATGAGGTGCTAGGAGCATATTACACTGGTGCTCCAAAGTCTGCACTGGCTGCCTATAGCTTTCTGGGAACTAGTCGAAGTGCTGGTTTTGACCTTTAAAGCCCTAGACGGTCTGAGCCCCACATATCTGAAAGACTGTCTGTCTTTCTGTACCCCACTATAGCCCCTGCAATTGGCCGGGAGAATCTCCCTGTGGGTACCATCTGTTAGCCTTGTTCATACAACAAGAGCTTGAAGAGAGGTATTCTCAGTTGCTGCCCCGATGCTATGGAACTCCTTTCCCTCAGAGGTTCATTTGAGCCCAAGCCTGAATGTTTTCCAGTGGTGGTGTAAGACTTTTTTGTTTGAAAAGGCATTTGGCTGGTGGGGATAGGGGTGGTTTTGGGGTAGGTGTTGTTGGAAATAGTTATGTATAGGCACCAAGGGCACATGCATGCACACAACGGGCATAGTGGCACAACAGAAGACATATTGGCCTGTAATATCAAATATTGTGAGGGGGATTGTGTGTGCGGAATGGGGAGGTGGTATTGGGTGGGTTTTGTGGGGGCTGTGGGAGGTTTGGGGTGTTAAAGGGTTTAAAAATACTAGTTTTAATGTTTTTATGGTTTGTGAACCACCCTGAGCCTCTGGGAAGGGTGGCATAGCTAATCTATCGATCTAATAGAGGTCTGCCCAGTTAGAGTATCAGGATCCGGGTATTCAGCTGAAATGGATAAACATGCATCCTCATCAAACACAACATCACAACACACCTTTGCATAGAAATACCCTCGCATAAATACACCCTTGTGCACAAATGCATCATTGCATATGCACAACCTCACACAAATGCACAAGCCCACTTTTCCACAAATACATCCTCCCACAAATAAATGCTTGCACAATCATGCCCTCCCACAACTCCATGTGTCTCTCAGGATTCCAGAAAGCTGGCTCAGTCCCCAGCTTGTGCTGCACAACTCGTACAAGTTGCTGTATTTGTCTGTAGGCTTTAGGCTAGTCTGCATTAGACAAGGATGTAATGCACGGCTGGGGAACCTTTTCCCTCCCAAGGGTCACTGAAAATTAGTTCAAGCTCTGCAGGCTGGATAGGTGTTGGAATAGCTTATGACCAGTGAATGGTGCAGCCATGAGCAAGGACTTGGAATGGTGGTGTCCTTTCCAGGATCAGAGCTAGGGGATGCTTGGCTGCCCATATAGCCTTCGAGGAAGGGCAGGGGAAGATATAAATAAATAAATGAAGGGGGGTGAGCTCAGAATGGGGGAATGTTGGGAGACGTGCAGATCACGGATCCATGCTAGGGTTTGGGAACCTTTTCCCACCCAGGAGCCACTTTGAAAATGAGTACAAGCTTGGAGGGCTGCATAGAAGTTGAGGAAGGAGGTGCATAAGGGGTGCACTCTGGAAGAGGAGGGTCCATATCATGGATTGGTGTCATAGATCTGTCCCTTAGTCTTGTAAGTGTGCCCTTATATCTTCCCCCTTATGCTGAGCTCAGTCAGTGCTTGGGGGTAGGAACTGGATCCAGAGGCCAGATCCAGGAACTGGAAAGGGGTCAAATAAAAACTAGCTGTGGGTCATATTTGACCCCCTGGTCTGAGGTCCCTCACCCTGGATCTATGCCATGAATCCATCCCCTGTCACTGAGTGCATGCCTTCATCTCTGCTCTCTTCCCCATTAACTCATCCGTTCGGTGCATGAGGATAGGAACTGGATCCAGAAATTTGACAGGGGACAAATAAAAAACAACCACAGGGCATATTTGGCCCCTGGGCCACACAGATTCTGCACACCTAATGGAGAGCTTCACTCCTGATAGCCAAAACCAACTCTATAACCCTCCCACTGGGCTTGACCTCAACCTTCCACCTCCAGGTTTAACCTACAGAGTCCTTCTTGGCTCCCTTTGTACCCTGAGGAAACATCTTTCTTCCTGTGGTAGACATGGGTGCTACATCCCTAATGAGGATAACAGTCTTCCTTTCTGAGCTTGTCTTTCTTAGCTGTAGACCCTGTGGGGCAGAGACTCTCTCTTGCCACATATCTGTACAGCACCCAACACAATGGGCTCCCCCATCTCAGCGGGAGCCTCCAGGCACTACCATTATAACAACGATAACTGAGAAGCAAATCCTTTCCCCAGAGGTATTGGGGGGTGGAGATGAGAGAGAGCCTTGCTTTGCCCTCCAGCCTTCAGAGCATATACTCCCTGTCCCTCCTCTCCCCACAATTCCCTTTTCCCTATGGAACACGGCCCCTCCACCCAAGCAACAGCATGGGGTGTGAGGGTGGGGCCTGGGGCAGGAATCAGGGACTAAGTGTTCTAAGGAGGGCCCAGGGGCATGACCAAACAAGTGGTGGCACAGCTGCTCCCTATGTCTATCCTGGCTGCAGCATCCCTGCCTTTCCCCGCCCTCTGGCGCCTGGACATGCAGAGATGCAGGCTAACTTGCCTGGCATCTCAGGACACGGGGGCACCACTAGGCTACATGATTATTGAATCTATTAATTTATTAATTATTATTATTTTTATTTATATAATGCCAGCAACAGAAAAAGTAAATCCAGGATGAAGGAGAGGGCCCCCGATGCCCAGTGTGAGTTTAGTGCTGGGGTACAGCCAGGGATGTGGGGCAGGTGGTGGCAGAAGAAAGAGGGAGCGTCCTTTGTGCAAGGAAGCCCCAAATAGGAGAAAGGGTGTGGGGAAAAAAATACACGGCAGCGTTCAGTGCTTCATACCCCAACGCATCTAGGAAGAAGGGTGCCCAGTAAGAAGGGAAAGGTGAGATTATTTGTGCTACGAAGCATTCTGCCGCTGCGCCACGGGATCAGAAATGGGCTAGAAATAATGGGGAAGGTGCTGAGCCTGTGCTGGGTGATCCCACCCCCATAATGAGTGTGTTTCTCCAGCTTTGGCAACGCTGGGTCGTCGAAAAAGTACATTCAAGCCCCACCTTGCCTGAGCGCCGCTCCGCCATCCCCACAGAAAGCTGCTGCCCCCGCGCTCGGAGGAATACGGCGCTGGAAGGGCTGAGTTCCGACGTGTCTGGGACAGCTCAGAGCCAGGGAGTCTGCAGCAGAGAAGCCGCTGCGAGGGAGGGAGCTGCGCCTCCGCCAGCCCTGGCGCCAGTGCCGGCCGCTGCTGCTGCGTGCGCCCCCGGGCTCTCCCTGGCAGCGCCCTGCATCGCGGAGGCTGTTCTAGGCGGATCATGGCAGGGGCCGGAGAGCACCAGGCTGCATAGGGACCGGGCAGCAGCCGGACTCCCCGGGCGCACGGAGGTAAGAGAGACTCCGCTTGCTAGCTCACTCCCAGGGAGGTGCAGGGGAGCCCTCTGTGCGCCACTGGGACGCCCTGTCGTCGCTGGTATCGGGAGCCACATTCCGACTTGGAGGGGACCTGGCTCAGGAGATCTTCAGTGGGGGATAACTTGCCCACCCCACTCCGCCGGTAGGGGAACCCGGGGCAGAGCACCCGCAGTGGGGGTAACATGCCCTCTTATAGGAAACCCGGGTCAGGGTCCATTCTACTGGGACACTTCCAATGGGGTAGCCCCTTTCTATAGGGGACTTAGATGAGGGCATCCATGGCAGGGTAATCCTGTAGGGTAGCTAGATCATGTGATGTCTGCTGGGGGAACCCCAGGGTACGGACAATTACTCCTGGAGCCAAACCAGGCACGCCCTCCTGGGGTAGCCACAGGCAAATGTTACTGCTTGTGGGACATTCCCAGAAGGGTGAGTGTTGCCGTTTTCCATGCTTGTGTATCCCCAGGGGATTAATACACTTCCTTCTGGAGGGGACCATTCTTCTCCCCCTTTCCTCAAGATTATTACAGAGACACTTTATCTTTCTAAAGGAGCCCCATGGCTGGATGCCCCACTGAAGAAGGGGATGGAGTCCTGGGTGGCACCCCAAACCCTAGCATCGCCCTCTAGCCCTGCACCAGGGATCCCTCCCCTGCTTCAATTCATGCCTGCCACCTAACAGTGCAGCAGCCGCCTCTTTCTAAAGCAGCTCCCAAAACAAGACCTTTCCCTCTGAGGAAAGCTGGGGCCCTGCTGTATTTCATTCAGCCTCCTCCATCCTACTAGCCCTGCTACTCTGCTCCCAATGGCTCTGCCTTGTCTCTCAACTCCTCAGCCTGCAGTCTTTTTGCTCCCATGTTTGTCCCTATAAGAGGGTCTGTCGGGTCCCTTAGTCTTTACTGTGTTGATTGAAGCTCTTGCTCCATCTTCTGCCATCCTCGGGGAAGCATGGGATTGGCTAGCATCTTATTTCTTCCCCTGTGGGTGCCTGGCTCTTGTACAGCAAAGACTTGAATAACCCTCACCAAACTGACCCACCAGTAGGAAGGGTTGCTACTGGGGAGCACTGGTTGAGTGTTGTCTCTGTAACCCCTTTCATCCTAAACTCTCCAATGTTTCACAGTCACTAAGTTGCCCTGTTGTGCAGTCAGGAAAACTGAGGGAAGGTTATGCAGTGAGTCGATGGCATATCTGATAAACGGGCTACATGTACGGTGTGCATTGGTGTAAGCCTTTTCTGAGTTCCTTTAGGCAGAGCTTTCCTGCCAGTTGAGAGAGCTGGGATCTCTTTCTCCATTGGACCTTGGCCTATTGCTTGGCATCTGTGTGTCTTCGCTGCCTATTTGTAAATCGGAAAATATGGTGTTTCCTACCTCGCCAGGGAGTTGGGAGGAGAGGAGACCTGTGCTACAAGCCTAAGAGGCATTTGGGTGTTGGAGTAATGGGTGGGTGGGGCGGGAGATGCATCTCTGAGGCTGGATTAAAGTATATTGCAGGGCTGAATTAACACACAGGGAAACAAGGCATATGACTTCAGCCCAAAGTCATGGTCCGGGGACCAAACTGAGCTCCAGCCCTGAAGATCTTCCCCCTTAGCACAGCTCCCAGCTGCAGCCCAGCCAGACTGATGGCCTCTGAGGACTGGGTGTATATTGCTCATGTATGAGCAGCATAAGAATGGGGATGGGCATCCATTGCTGGGAGCCTGTTCTTTTCTGCCAAGCTCTGCCTAGAGATGGGTTAATACCAGCCCCAGAGCCAGATAGCAAGGAAAGGAAAATTGGGTGTACTTCCCCATGAATTTTCCTTCTGGTTGTCTGCCTGGCCAGCAGTCCTATGATGGGTCATTCCCTGGTTTACCAGCAGGTGGCAGAGAAAACTAGAACCAGCACCGTCTATAAAAGGGATGATCCCTTGTCATGTGACCAGTATGCGTGCTTCCAAACAGCGTCAAATAAATAAGAACCATGGCTTTAATTGTGTGAACTATGAACATGTTTATTGGTCTGTGCAGGGTTCACTTATGCTAGCCAGAACAGAATACAATACACAATCCTCAGTTGTAGAATGAGGAAAGCAAGTTGTAGAATGTGCCATATGTATTATTATTATTTTATTATAATAAACATTTATATAGCGCCAGACGTGTGACCTGGTGCTGTACAAAACATAGAAATAGACGCGGTCCCTGCCTGTGGCTTACAATCTAAAAGACAGGGAGAGGGGACAGTGGGAGAGACGGGAGAAGACTAACAAACATTCAAGCGGATGCAAAGTCTCAGGTGCGGGTGCTTAGTTTGGTTACAATCAGGGTGGTTACAGCAGTCTGCAGAGGAGGGCAGACAGTAGGTATATGGGAACGACTAGCAGGCATTGGGAAAGGCAGCGAGGAAAAAGTGGGTCTTGAGGAGGGATTTGAAGGAGCGGAGGGAGGGGGCAAGGCGGAGGTGGGTAGGGAGGGAGTTCCAGGCATGGGAGGCAGCGAGAGAGAAGGGTCGAAGGTGGTTAGGTGAGCAGGAGCAACGAGGGAGAGTGAGGGAGGGAACAGAGGAAGAGCGGAGAGCGCGTGCAGGAGTGCGTAGGGAGATTAGGTCTGAGAGGTAGGGAGGAGCTTGGTTGTAGCCTCACACATAGGGATGTCAGTGGGTAGATTCATCCTTGTGATATGACCTAACAGGAGGCCCCATGAGGGAGGGAACAGACTGCTGGCTCCTTCATCACCCAGAAAGAAAAATCACATGTAAGTTCATCCAATTTTCCTTTCTCCGAGTGTCTGCCAGGCCAGCAGTTCCTGCGATGGGATGTACAAAAGAAGTACTCTCACATGGGTGGATTGCAGGGTTGGGCTAAGTGGACTACTTACTCAGTTATGCCTTGAAGGATCTGCCTGTCAAAAGCTGCATCTGCCTCCCTGTGAATATTAAAATGCTTTGCAAAGGAGTGCACTGATGCCCATGTGGCTGCTTTACAAATCTCCTCATCTGAGGCTTGGGCTGAAGATGTGGCCATGCCCCAAAGAGAGTGGGCTTTGATGTGCCACTGGGGTATGAGCCCCTCCACTTGTATACTTCGGAGATACACTGCAGGCGATGGGGGATATAGAAACCTTGGTCCCCCTTGCCCTGGATCCGTAGGTCACAAGCAAGGCCAGGGACTTAGGAAAAGTGGCTGTTCTGGAAATGTATGTTTTTAGGTCCGTATGTACATCTAACTTATGGCACTTGGCTTCCTCTGCTATGGGCTTTCTCTGGGTTAGGATAGAATTAGGGCAGCGAAATTTTGTGTGTCCTGTGAAAGACCGAGTTCGCTTTAGGTATAAAGGCTGGGTCAAACTGCAAAACAACTCCGGCCTCATGGAAAACGCATAGGTCTGGGTTGACTGAGAGTGCACCAAGCTCGGAGACCCTTCTCGCTGATGAAATGCCGATAAGGAATGTCACCTTAATAGTAAGGGGGAAATAGGGACACCAAGGACATAGACTCAAAGGGCAGCTTCACCAAGGCCTTCAGTATGATATTAAAGTTCTATGTAGGGAATCTGTGCACTACTGGTGGAGCAGCTAACTTAGATGCTCTCAGGAATCAGTGGATATGTGGGTAAGTTGCACGGTTAGGCCCCGTGGAGCAGCCCAGTACACCTGAGATCACCACTACTCGCCTCACTAGTGTGCTGTGATGCAGGCCCATATTAAGCCCCTCTTGAAGGAAGGCCAACAGTGTGGGGACTGAGTAAACCCGAGGATCAGATACCACTTGAATGCACCAATCCCAGAAATGCTTCCACGTAGTGGAGTAGACCCTGTTCATGGAAGGTTTTCTTTATTGTAATAAGGTGTCAGTTACCTGGCTAGACTACCCTAACACCTCGAACTGGATGCATTCAGCATCCAGGCTTGCAGTCAGAGGAGACCAGGGTTGGGATAACATAGGGGACCCTGCATTAGGAGATCTGCTCTGGATAGAAGTGGTAAGAATGGGGCCTCCTGCAGATGGATCAAGTTGGAGAACTACGGGCGCCTGGGCCAGAGTGGTGCTATGAGGGTTACACTGGCCCTCTCCTTGAATATCTTTCTGAGCATTTTCTGTCGAAGGAGGAAGGACGTGGATGGATAATGTGTCTGTGTCTAGTGCTAGGGGATCCCTGGAGCTGGAGAAAAAGGGCTGCACCTTCCTGTTTTCCCAGAAGCAAACAAGTCTATGCTGGGACAGCTAATTTTTTGGGAATGGAGGTGAAATACCTCTGGGTGCAGGGCCCATGCTTCTATGTGCCTTCTGCTTAACCAACTGACCCTCATGCTCAGCTCTCACTTTTACGTGTCCGGCCCCACTCCTGAGTGTCTGGGCTCTGAGCCCTATACTTAGAAGGTTCCTTTCCTACCTTTGGTGAAGTCCCTTTAAAAGGAGGTGTTAATGTCTCCCTAGGTTCAAGTTGGGTGGGACCCCCCGAAACCTCATTCGATAAGGGAAGTCACCCTGCAGTCCTAGATGGAATAGGAAGGATACTGCTAGGCATGCCTGCCTCTGGAATGGATCTTAGGGTCTGGGTTGTAAAGGCCCCAAAGGCGAGAATTGGTCCATACGTCTGTGTTAAGCAGTTGCCCTGGTAAGGGGGCTGAACAAACCCCTGCAGCTGTGAGAGTGTATTGGCAAGCAGATCCATCATCTGTAGTTAAAGTCTTTGGTGAGGGAGGTGGGTGAAGGGGGCGGGGGAGGACGAGGACGGGGTTTTAATTTTCTTATTTTTATGCTTCCCATTTTATGTGTATTTTATATGTATTTTTAATGATGTTTTAACTTTTGTAAACCACCTCGAGGTGCATTGGCAGGAGAGGCGGGGTATGAATAATGAAAATAAATAAATAAATTACTAGCCAGAAGCCCCTGCTTGTTGTTCCCTAGCATAACAGTAGGTGGTGGGGCCCTCTGAGCTGGAGGGACAGGATCCTGCTACTTTTTGCCCTTAGTTGCTACTTTGTGCCTTTTAGGTTTGGAGAACTCCTTTGGCTTCTGAGCTGGCAGCTTAGCTGCCATACCCGCTACCCCTGCTGTGGTGTCACTTTCTGCTGGTAGAGTCCTTCGAGGAGCAACAGCCCTGGGCGTCTGGGCCACTCCCCGCTCCCCGGATGGTTCTGCCATTGTCAGTGTAACAGTCCTTTTTTTTTTTTTAAAGGGCAGGAAGGCTTTCTGTGAGTGAGTGAGTGAGTGAGGCTGTCGGTGCTGTGTGTTGAAGATGGCGGCTCTGTGTCCCTAGAAATGGGAGGAGAATGGGCCGTCGTGGGGAAGACAAGATGACTACTGAGCAT
Source organism: Sphenodon punctatus (assembly GCA_003113815.1). Classification (NCBI taxonomy): domain Eukaryota; kingdom Metazoa; phylum Chordata; class Lepidosauria; order Sphenodontia; family Sphenodontidae; genus Sphenodon; species Sphenodon punctatus. The sequence continues at coordinate 305,610 of QEPC01002062.1, read as the reverse complement.
CCCTAGTGCCTGGGATGGAGCCCTTAACCTCCCAAGCCATGTGGATTGGGTCCATCATGGCCACTGAGTCCCTGACAGCGGAATGGGGCCCTTAAATTTCCCCCAAGTCACGCGGGTGGGATCCTGCATGGTTGGAGCACAGGCCGGTAAGTGGGACAGAACCCTGCCAGTCCCTGGTGAGTAAGGCTGGTGGGGAATCCAGGCAGAGTGCACAGCAGCTAAACACCCACCAAAGGTAGGAGCCGGGCCCCATGGGGTGGTGGTGGTGGTGGTGGAGGCATTAACCAGGGAGGAAATAACAAGGGGGCTCCCATTTGGGAGACCCTGATGGGGAGCGCACTGCAGCTCAAACACCATTGGGGTGAGTGAGAGGTGGCCGGAGCCTCCACTGCCATTCCCAGGCTAGATCCTAGCCACTGTGGATCATGGAGCCTGGCCAGCTGTAAAGCGGCCTGCCCAAGCCTCTGTTGTTTAGCCAGGCAGGTCCCCAATCACTGTGGATCAGCTGGGTGGCGGGAGCCAGGTCAGCTGTTTGGCGGCCCACCCACTGTGTGGGAAAGGCTGGGGAGGGTGCTGGAGATCCAGTCTGTCTGGGGTGAAAACTGTCTGGCCAGCGCTGCTCAGTCTCACCAAAACTCCTGGGGTATGGAGCATAAAATAAAAATCCTGTAGTGCAGAGTGCGCAGCAGCTCGACACCCCCTAATAAAAACTCACCAGATGATTTATTCTTGCTCCAGCAATCCTGCTGGTTTGGAAAGCAGAGAACTAAAACTGGTCACATGGAGAGAGATTGTCCCTTTTGTAGCCGGTGCCAGCTCTAGTTTTCTCTGCCACCTGCTGGTAAAAAAACCAGGGAACAACATATCGTAGGACTGCCTGCCGGGCAGACACTCGGGCAGGGTGCTTGTGTGTGTGTGAAGTGCCAGCTCTGCAGTTGTGGTGTGGTGATCTATGGTGCCACAACATTGCTAGTGTCGACACTATCACTGGTTAATTATTGCAGTCCTTTGGTGTGAACAGTTTGCAAGGGATGTTGCTGGCAGGGCCGGCCTTAGCCTAAGTGGGGCCCAGGGCGGGGAAGGAATGTGGGGCCCCATATCTTCCACCTAGGGGCGCTCCCCTACTCAGGGGTGCTCCCCAGCCCAGAGGCGACATGCTATCCGGGTCTGGGCTTGGGGATGGGCGGAGGGGCACTCCCCTCCGCCCATCCCTGAGCCTGAGTGGCCATTCGGATTCTGAATCGAATCACTTACCTGATCTGCTGCCGCCGCCGCCGCCACCACCACCACCTCTGGCCTGGGCCCCGCGCTGGGCTTGGAGCTTCAGGCAGGGCGAGCACCGCGGCAGCAGATTAAATCTGCCGCCGTGTTGCCCACTGCCACCAGATTAAATCTGCCGCCACGCTGCCCACTGCCACCAGAAATTCTGCTGCCGGCCACCACCACCCCCTCCCGCTGCTTGTCACAGTCTCGGGAAATGAGGGAGAGAGAGGCAGAGGCCCTGCTTCTCCCTCATTTCCCGTGGCCAAAACAGCCAGGTAGCAGAGGGGGCCATCGGTGTGAGGGAGAGGTGGGGTCTCTGCCTGTTTCAGAGGCCCCGCCTCTCCCTCACTCCATGGGTGCCCTCCCCCCCCCCGCCTGTCAGTCTCTCGGCCAGGAGAAATGAGGGAGAAGTAGGGGCCCTGCCTCTCCCTCACTCATTTGCCCCCCCCTAGCCTGTCAGTCTCTCCGCCAGGGGAAATTAGGAAGAGGCGGGGCCTCTGCTTCTCCCTCACTTCTGCTGGCCCCCTCCGCTGCCTGTCAGTCGGAGTCGGATGGGGACCCCGCGCTCAGGGTCCCCAGCTCCCGGCCACTGTCAGGCCAGGAGCTGGGGACCCCGAGTGTGGGGGCCCCCCCAGGAGCGGGGCCCTGGCCGACCACCCCTGGTTGCTGGAGGATTTTCAATGAAGAGAGTTCTCTGGGACCCTCTAGCACTGTCTCTGTCTACAGAATAGATGGATCTTCTAGAACTTGGTCCCTGCCCCCCTTAGCAAGGCTGTGATCTACCTCTTCTTGACACCCAGCCTGGAGCAGCCGGATTTTGGGCTGGAATCTGGAGGGGTGTGGAAGGCTCCGGTCATAAGGTCACTTTCTGGGAACAGGAGGAGGCAGGCAACTGAGTGAGTGCATGGCTTTAACTTCCTTAGGGAAGGAGACACTCTGATAAGATCGCTGTGTTGGAGCACAGCAAAGGGATGGGACGGGGTGGGGGAAGGTGGCTCAGAGAGCAGGAATGCGGCTGGTCTGTTTCAAAGGGCTCTGATAAGATAACACCACCCTGCTGCTTTGTCTTTGGGGTTATTTGTTAACCTGTAGGCACTGCAGGGACCACTGCCTTTTCCTCATTGGTGGCAAAGGGGAGCGAGCAGTGAACAAAAGTCCCTGCCTGTAGGGCTTCTCCACAATAGTGATTGTCTTCACAACAGTGTCCAGGGGAGTCCAGGTCCAGAGCCCTCAAGGGTGAAAAGGGGCAAAATGTGCATAAAGTTAAGCTACTAGTGGAGAAAGGGGAAGGACTGGTTTAAGCTAGAGCTAGATCAGTGATAGGGAACCGTCTAGCCCATGGGTATTTTTTATTTGGCCCTTTTCCAGTTCCTGGATCTGGCCCATGGACCCAGTCCTGCCTCTCAAGCACTGAAAGGGTGGACTCAGGATGAGAGTATAGATGAGGGCATATATTGAAGGATAAGGGATAAACCACCTATGGCATAGATCCATGATCTGGGCCCTCTCCCTTTCTTCCTCCATCCTGAGCTCACCCCTTAAGCACCCGCTCCCTCAATTCCTATGCAGCCAGCCAAGCTTGTGCTAATTTTCAAAGTGGCCCAAGGGAGGGCAAGGTGGAGGGGGCATTGGAGTGACACCACTGTGCATGGCATTGCCCCTCCCTTTTGTGACATAGCATAGATCCCATGGCATAGTACTGGCCTCCTGTGCCACAAGGAGGACAGTACTTCCCACCGCTAAGGTCCTGCCAGTCTGAATAAGTCAGGTAATCATTGCATCCAATTGGATGCAGACCTCATGCACCAGGCTTGATTCTAGCAGGCTTGGATCAGGTCACAGGGCTCTGCTACTCACTCTATGGGGGTTGCTGGAGCTAAGAGTGCCCCTTTTACTATAGAGGTGCCTCCTGAGGACACAGGATCCGTCCATCTTGTCCAATAGCTTGTCTCCAACAGGTCAGGATGGGAAAGTGCAAGAAGGAATCCAACAGAGGGCAGTTGTCCCTCCACAGACAGTCACTTCCTAACATCCTCTCAGTCAGTGGTGGGAAGGTTGGAAGGGGAAGACCCTATTGTGTTTGACCCCTAAGCTTCATGGGGTTGCAGTTTTTCCTCGAGTCCTTGTTGTGAGATACCCACAGAGCAGTGTGATTTTGTTGTTGTTGTTATTCCTATAGTTCAAAGTGCTTTGTTGTTGTTGTTGTTATGTACTTGGCACACACTGTACAATCATTAATTAGAGACAGGGCCTGCCCCAAGGGGCTTACAATCTAAGAGAGATGAGGGAGAGGGAAATGTAGGGAGAGAAGCCATTGGCAGAATCATAGAATGTCAGAGTTGGAAGGGACTGTGGGGCCTGGGCCATGGACCCTACTGGCCCTGCTGAAGGCCGGCCCTGAGCCAGGCAGACAGCTGTGAGGAGCTCCAGGTTCTAGGTTGGTGTGACTAAACTGTGGCTCGGGAGTTGCATGTGGTTCTTGGGGCAGGTCCGTTGCAGCTTTCGCCCAAGTAAGGCTGGTCCTGGGCCCCATGCTGCCTTAATGTTCCAGTATCTTACTTCATTACACCTGAATTTCAGCAGCTGAATCGTAGCTGCTCTTCCAGATTTCAGCAGTCAGGAGCATAGTGCACTGGCTCTGCCAGCCAATCACAAAGCAGGAGAGGTTTGTGTCTGCACACACGTGTGTGCCTGTCCCTTGTGGCTCTTGGCCGTATGAAGATTTTAGTTCATGGCTCTGGTCAGGATTGGCCTTAGAATTTGTGGTACCCAGGGCAAAGATAAAATGCAGGGTCCCTTGAGCTCCTCCTTCTCAGGGGCATCCTCCACAGGGCCTTAGAGGTAATCATGTTTGGGCCCCACTGGGCGGGAGTGGTGTGCCCGCACCCTGCCTTGATGAAAATGGGAGCCACTGTGGTAAGGCTGGCTTTGGCACTTGTGTTTGGGAACTTTGTCCACCCCTGGCTTAGGTTGAATAGCTAGTTGTATCACTGGTCTCTGGGGGTTGAATCCACTGGAGTCAGGGCTGTTGTGAAATTCTACTACGGTGCCCGTTTGCCTGGGATTGAGGAGGCTTACCTCCCCCAGTGGGGAGGCTGCCCTAAGAGACTAGCCTCCAGAAACTCTTCTGAGATGGTTGAGACAAGAAAGACCTGTTTTCATACCCAAGGCACCTGCAGGCCTCATCCTAGCACTGCTTCTAGGGCTCGGTCTGGTTTGGTTTCAGCCCCCAAGTGATTGGGACCCCTTCCTTTCCCTTCCCCCCCATTGCCAAAGTTCAGTGCCCAGAATTCCCATCTGATGGTGAGCCCCCATTTTCCCTTCCTGTATTGGCAGGGACCTGCGTTCACTGCGTTTCCCCCGTTGCCACCAATGGGGAAAATGCAACCTGTGTCCTTCCGTACTGGGGGGAACAGGGCTGGCCTTAAGGTGGGGAGGCTGCCTTGGACTCCAAGATGTGGCATAGGAAGTGCTGACCCTGGTAGCCTCAGAGCAGTGGCAGAGTTCTGCCTTAGGAGAAGCTGCCCAGAGATTACCAGAGCCAGTGTTTCCTTCAGGTGGTGGGGCACCATTCCCGCTCTCAGGGCACTTTTAAACGAGACAAGAAACGCAGCTGATCCTTTGATCAGCCGCCTTTCTTTGTGTTCGTTTAAAAGTCTGACCTGCTTTGAAGCTGGGTCTTCCCCGCGTTAGGCCGGCCCGCCGATCCTTCCCCCTCCAACGCGGATCGCTGATGTGCCGGCTTTAAGCTGCACTTCCGGGTCCCCTGTCAAGAGTGCGCACGCACACAAGGACGCGCACGCGCACATAGTCTCTGCGACGGGTCTGATGCTCTTCTGAACATCAGACGCGTCGTAGAGAGGAAGGCGGGGAGGCGATGTGGCAGAATAAACGATCCCGCTTGTGAGCGGGATCGTTTAAAAGCGCCCTCAGGGCAGCCAGTTCTGTGGGGCCAATACCCACCTCTCCTCAGCCCTGACCCGGAGGCCCTGTGCCCACCCCTTCTACCCTGGAGGTGCTACCCTGAGCCCCATCTTTTCTAAAGCTGGCCTGATTAGGAAAGCATCTAGTCATGGGGTTTGATTAATGGATCACCATCCATCCTCAAGACTTCTTGTAGATCACCACATGCTTACTGGAGGTTGCCATGGCCATGTGCATGCTCATTGTAGGCTGGATGCAGCTGCACAACGCACATGACTTCAACTCCTGGTGTGGGCTTGGTCATGGCCATTGTGGGGAAAGAGGGTTGGAGGGGTGAGCGTGATGTCTATGTGCTGGCCACAGGGAAGCTGCACCCAGCACTTGTGTGTTATTGGCATCTCCCCATTCCTGCCCTGGGAGTGACCAAAGCACTTGTCCTGGGTAGAAGACCAAAGTCTGCTTTACTGTGTCCGTGGTTGATTCTGCAGACCTCTTACCATAGACCATTATTGATAATCACTGCTTCAGACTTTATGGAAGGATCTCCTCCCCCTGGCCAGTCTGTGGAATTCCAGAGCAGGGGTGGGGCAAATCCAGTGTACAGATGATTTTACTCGTTCCCTTTCAATTCCTGGATTTGGCCTGTGGATCCAGCTACTACCCTCAAGCAGTGAAAGAGTGAGCTTAGGCGAAGGGAGCAGAATGAGGACATGTATTTAAGGACAGGGGATGGATCCATGGTATAGATTCCTGATCTGGATGCTCCTCTTCCTTCCCCCATCCTGAGCATACCACCTAACACCTCATCCCCCCCATCCCAACTTTTATCTGGCCGTGGAGCTTGTACTCCTGATCAAAGTGGTTTGCGGGAGGGAGAAGGTTATCTGCCCCCAATGCTAAAGCAAGGCTTTTAGTGGCTCTGGGTAAAACAACAAATTAGAAGGCCCCCGTATGTAAATTATAGAAAACAAAAGCCAAGTAAGTCCTGTTTTAATATTAAACTTTACCTTTTAGGAGTCAGAATGCTAATTTGCTTAGCAGTGACAAAATATACAGAATAAAACACTGGTAAGTTTAACTTCTAATTCTTATATGTCAGAGGTGGGCAAATGGTGGGTTGGGAGCTGCATGTGGCCCTCGTGCACCTGTGCTGCGGCTCTCACCAGAAGGGGCTGGTTGGGGCTGAGTGTGTGTATGAAGTTCCCTCAGGAGGAAGAGAAGGTGAGCTGCCATTTCAGCCACTAGAGTCTCCTAGGGGGCCATGGGAGCAGGGGAGCCAGCCTTGTGCCTCTGTTGCTGCTGCCTGAACTTAACAGACTGCCTGGGAGCCACGGCTATGATGTAAGGGGGGAGGTTTGGTGGAAGCTGCTCTGTCCCATTCCCGGGATAGGGGGAAGCCACAATTGATGGGGCTCTTCGAGATATGAACATTTTGGTATGTGGCTTGGGAACTTTGCCCACCCCTGTTTATAGGTGATAGGGCAATGTAACATGTTGCAGGTAGAAATTTCTCAATATTTAACCTTTATTTACTAAGGAACTCCAGACTGTTTTAAGCATTGCATTTATTTTAAAATAAATGTGCTTCTTGTAAAATAACTTTCCTGGCTTTTTGAGATGAAAAGTCAGCTATCCTATCATCAAAATCTATGTTCCTTGGCCAGGAGCACTCAATTGAAACAACTGCCAAGCTAGAAAGTCTTTCTTGGGGCACGCTCAACCTCATGCGCTTCTTTATTAGAATCATGAAACTGTAGGGTTGGAAGAGCCTCAAGGGTTTTTTAGTCCAACCCCTGCTCCAAGGCAGGGGATTCTCTGGCTACAGCATCCCTGACAGATGACTCTCAAGCTGGGTTTTGAAAGCACTGAAGGAAGGAAAAATCGCAACCTCCCTGGGTAACTTATTCCATTGTACAACAGTTCTTACAGTTAGGAAGTTTTTCCTAATATTTAACCAAAATCTATATCTACTACAATTTAAGCACCATATTTTTTCTGGCACCTTTTAAGGTACTTGAAAATTGCTACATCATGTCTTCTTTTCTGTAGGTTAAACATACCCAGTTCTTTCAGTCTTTCCTTTATATGCCTGGTCTTCCAGCCCCTTTACCGTTCTGTAAAGATTGGATAAATTCTAAGGTCCATAAATGGCTGTTAGTCAAGTTGGTCAGGGGACAAGATGCCTGACTGCTAGGGCCTGGGAATCAATAGCAGGAAACAAAAATTGGTCACCTACCTCGGTGAATTTGTTTCTCTTCTTTCCACCTGTCAGTGCTCCGCATGGGTAGCTCTGCGGATGGCCAATAGGAGGCAGAAGAAGAAATTCTTCCTGCGCATGCGCGGAGCTGCCCTCTCCTCAGTCCGTAACCGAGCCGAGGAACGTCTCCACTTGCTGTAAAATCTCATGAATACGTTAGTGTTCGCACCCTCCCGGGCCCGGGAATCGTTGGGTGCTGTTTGTCTATCAGGGTAATTTATGAACTGACAAAACCTTAATTAACTGAAGACTCTAGAACTGAAATTGAACTAGCGTAATGGGTCTCCTGAGTAGCCCCCCCCCCCCCCCCC
>QEPC01002062.1:278556-294019 GCA_003113815.1 Sphenodon punctatus | reverse complement strand
TTCTTTAGTAGTGGATCCTTCTTACGAGAAAGAGAATAAAGCGATGACTGGGTTTTATTCATTCGCTTATTCTTCTCAGGATGCTTCCACTCCTCCAAAATTAATTTTTCGAAGGCTTTGTCTAGGGGCATACCCATCTCTCTCCCGTGTACGTAGGGAAGGTAGTCTCTCTCCTCATCCTCCTGCGAGTCAGAGGAGGCTTCTTTTGTGTGTTTTTCCTCAAGTTGGAGCTTTTTAATGACCTGCGCCATAAATTCAGATTTGAATGGCAAGGGAAAATGTCTATCCTTGTCCCTTGGGTCCATAACCTCCAGGTGGCCAGGCTGGTCAATGTCCTCCCAATCTGGATTAGAGTCGAGATCGGAGTCAGACCCCAGGAATGATGAGGCGTGTTCCCTGGAACGCTTGGGGTGTGATTCTCCCCCACTCTCCTCAGGAGACTGACAAGGAGAACTCAGGCACTTGCTGTGGGCGCTTGCTCTTTTTGGTAGCCTTGCGTGGGGCTTTTCCCGCCCCCTGATTACTGAGGGGAACTGAGGAGGAGGAACCCTGACCTGTAATGCCCACAGTTTGTCCAGAGACTTCTGGATCCTATCCATAGATAGGGCAAGCGAGGCTATATCTGCTGGGGGAGCCCCCTGGTCTGAGGCAGGGGGAGCCTCCTCACTGTTCAAGCCCTCCATTGTTCACTCGGGATGAAGAGGGGAATGGGTGGGGGGGCAGGGTAATGGCTGGCAAAAAAGGCGGGCTCGGGCCGATAAAAGGCGGGCTAGGCTAGCTGCGGGCTGGGGCTCTAACCACCCGGCGGTTTCTGATTCCTTTTGGCTGATTGCCTACTCACAGTTATCGTTACTGGCTCCCGGGCGGCAGCGCGGTCGCCAGTGGACTAATTCTTGGGGCTTGCTCCGAAAGTGCCTGAGACGCTGCGTTGTTTAATGGCCCCCTGCGGCGTTTCCAGGCTCCCGGGCGCTTTGCGCGGCAGCCGGAGCCTGTAGGTGTGCGAGACAACCCCCTTCCTCTTTCGTCTTTTCCTTTATTTTATTTTTTATTTTTTTAAACTCTGGCAAGTTGGTGGGGGGGGAGAGGGGGGGCGAGGAGGGGAAGACCGCTCTGCTCCGCTGCCCTGTCTCTCAGGTTCCCGGGCGCTTTGCGCGGCAACCTGGAGGCCGACGAGGGATCCCTTGGCTGAAGAGAAAAAAACCCGCTGGCCCTCGCCCGAAGTCGGATCCTGGGCGGACAGTTGATTTTGATTTGATTTTTTTTTTTCTTTTTCCTTGTCTTTGTAAGAGAAGCTGCGCTGACCTCCCAACGGCCGAAGGCAGAAGATAGGACTGAGGAGAGGGCAGCTCCGCACATGTGCAGGAAGAATTTCTTCTTCTGCCTCCTATCGGCCATCCGCAAAGCTACCCATGCGGAGCCCTGACAGGGGACAGAAGGAGAAATTAATCACTTCATTGGGTGTTCTTAGGCAGACGGATAGGCTGCTGGAGCCAGAGCTACTCTGGGAACCTGCCCCCGCAGCCAGCCGCCTGTTACCAGCTCCACCTGAGTCTGCATCAGACGGACTGATGGTGTCCCCGGTCTGCCTGTGTGATGCCCCCTCCCTGCAGCATAGAGTTGCGGACACTCTCACCCAACACTCTAGGCCAGCGCCGGCAACTCCATAGTGCTGAATGAGGCAACGCATGCATGGTCATGGAGCTGCACCATGGTTCTGCCCAAGAGACAGGCAGCAGAGCCACGTTTGACCATTGCCCCAGGTTTGGCCAGCCCCTCTGCATGGCTGGATCTTCTGGAGCGCCGCTGGTGGGGGCTGCTCTGGCAGCCTGCTCCAGGTTGAACATCTGGCAAGCACCCTTTAGACGCGTTGGTCAACCTGGACATGACAGGGCACCGCCGGAACTGCTGCCCATCTGTTTACATCCATTGTGACCTGTTGTGCCCTTCTCAGAAACCGTCTAAGCTGCCACTGTTGGAGACAGGATGCTGGGCTAGGTGGACCATTGGTCTGGCCCAGTATGGCACCTTTTACATTCTTATGTACTTAAACAGTTTACAGGTTATTTCAACTCGGAGAAGCAGCATGGACTGGAAGTTAGTTAAATTAATTATTATAACATTGCATTTCTTGTATGTAAATTGTGCTGTGGACATTGTAAAATAAGACATTTTAGAATTAAATAAATGTAGCCAAAGCTGTTTTCCCCTCACTCTGTGTATGGACCCCAGGTCATTGCCCCATTCATCCATGCCTTGCTGCAGCCCTGCCTACCCCTATTCTAGAGTAGCAGCGTTATTTGCTGGCCCTCCGGACAGTCACTTCTGTAGCCCCCTTCCTTTTTCATCTTAGTGAAAAAGTACAGTATAAAAATAACCCTATGCAAGGGTTAATGAACTCCATCCCATTCTTCTTAATCACCCCCTTATCACCTCACAGAACAGTCACGCTTTTCTAAGCTCTCGCAAGAGAACTCAAGCAAACTAGAGAGGCGCTTCAGGGCTATAAGGAGGAGGGCTAGATTTGACCCAACGCCCCCAAGGGGCTGGGGCAGGGTGTAATGGCAGAAAGTGGTAGAGGGGAGATTCTCCCCTACCCCAATTTTCTTGGAGAGAATTCCACCCCCAAATAAGAGTGTGCTGCAGTAGCAGCTGCTGAACCCCTCTGCATCCAGCAGAGAAGTGGAAGTAGCACCTACAAGGTATTGTAGGGAGGCCAAGCAAGGGGACGGGAGGAGATGTCCAGGATCCTACCCAGCATGAGAACTGGCTGGAGGGAGGGGATTGAGTGAGGACAAGTGGAAATAGAGAGTGAGCAAGAGGCGATGTGTGGAGGGGCTCTTGAGCACCCTGGTTGTATGACATAGGGGCCCTGTGGGATCAGGGGTTGGGGCCTCCAGTGGGTGGGGCACTCCTCTCTTATGGAATCCTTGTTCCACCCTTGCAGAGATGCATCAGCAACATTTTGGGAGGCTTCTTTACAGTCCTTTTCCATCTAGGGCTTGTTTTCACATGAGCTTTTTTGGAGGTAGCTACCGTCTACCTCACTGACTCCATGTTCACACAAGCATAGAGGTTAAAGTGACAATAAATGGGATGTTTGTTCCCTCCCCACTTGTTTGGAGAGGTGGCTCTTCCGCTTCCGGTGGAGACATGCTCAGGTGTATTGTGTAGGGAAATTGACTTCCTCTCTTTCAGTTCTTTTCTGTCCCAGCAATCCTCAGCACTTCGTCCTTTTGCATCCCCCCCTCGCCCCCAGTGTCTTGACTTCACTACTTGTTGTTTCAGCTCCTCCTGCTGGCAGTTCCCTGAAAGGTCCCAAGAAGGGAGATGGGAAAGGGAAACAGCTATTTAACCTCTGCTTCTCCCTGCTCATGGGAACAGAGGCAGAGTGAGGTAGTAACTCCCCTGTTTCAATTATGCTCATGAGAACAAGTCTTTAGAAAACAGTCTCTTTTGAAATTTGGGTGCTCCACAGTGATGCCACGGCAGCGCTATCAACCCGATGGGCTTTGCTTGTGGAGATGGGAGCCTGGAGATGGAGCCATTTATTCAGACAGACAAGACAAGTCTGGTAGTTCTCGTTCCCAGAGCAAAGAGACAACTATGGTGCCTTGGATCCTGCTGTCTTTGGTTTTCGAGTGATTCTGTCCAGTTTCATGGCTGTGTGAATGATTTAACTTGGAGACTCTGTGACTTGTTGCAAGAGAAACGCCGGCTGGTGTGGTGTGTGCGGTATTATATAATTGTGCAGGGGCGGTGGTTGCCATTAAAATCCAGAGTCATCCCTGCCTGCTTCTTTCTAAGCAATGTTAAACCAACTTCTCCAGCGCAGGAATGTGCAAGAGTCCCAGGCCACTGGATTTCATCCAGTGGCCTGGACTTCATTGAAGCCCCTGTAGATGGACAGGGAGTAGGGGTTGGCAGACATGCTTTTCTGGGTTACTAGCTCCCTTCAAGGCCTGGTAGATAGTGACTTCAAGTCCTTGCCATCTCCTACCTTTCTGGGGGTCAAGATCTGTGACCCACACCAAGTCCAATGGGACCTGACTGGTGCACTCCAAGTCCAAGCCCCTCAGGGTAGCACATTGGAAAGGGGCAGGAGAACACTGTTACTCTGCCCCCTACAGAATGCCATGATATTGCAGCACTCCACAAAGAACAGGATGGCACTTGACCCCCACCCCACCGAGTGTAGAATTTGAAGAGAAACTTGCTAAGGAGACAAAAACTAATAATACATTTTTTTACATCAGAAGCAAGAGGCCTGCTATAGAGTCGGTTGGGCCATTCAATGACCAGGGGGGTAAAAGGGGTGCTCAGGGAGGATAAGGCCATTGCAGAGAAGCTGAATGAATTCTTTGCTTCGGACTTCATTGCAGAGGATGTTGGGGAGATATCAGAACTGAATCAGGTGTTGAATCAGAAGAGCTGTCACAAATCAGTGTAACTCTGAAAGAGGTTCTAGAGTAAACTGACAAACTAAATAGTAACAAATCACCAGGACCTGTGGCCCATGGCTCCTTTCCATTTCCTAGATCTGGCCCATGGATCCAGCCTCTTTCCTCAAGGGCTGAAAGAATGAGCTATGGGGAAGGACCAGTGATGAGAGCACGCACTCCAGGACGGGATGGACCATGGCACAGACCCATGTTTTGTACTTTCTTCTCTCCTCCATCCTGAGCATACCTCTTAAGCACCCCCACTTCCCGTCTGGCCCATGGAGCATGTCGCCAGACTTTATCCTGATATTAAACTGTTCTTGCCACACTACACCCCATAACCAGTCACCAGCCTCAGTTTTCTGGGCACCGATGGCTCCAGGTGCCTGCAAGTTTTATGACCTGACACAGATTTAGGAAAGGGAAGTTGTGCCTCGCTAATCTATTGGAATTTTTTGATAGTGTGAATAAGCATGTGGATAAGGATGAACCAGTCGATATAATGTATCTGGATTTTCAGAAAGCATTTGATAAGGTCCCACATGAGAGAGGGACTTGAGGAAATTAGGAAGTCATGGGATAGGAGGCAGTGTCCTATTGTGAATTAGTAACTGGTTAAAGGATATGAAACAAGGAATAGGACTAAATGGTCAGTTTTCACAATGGAGAGAATTAAATAGTGGAGTGTCCCAGGGATCTGTACTGGGACCGGTGCTGCTTAATGTATTCATTAATGATCTGGAAAGGGGAGCAAGGAGTGAGGTGATAAAACGTAAAGACAACACAGTGTTATTCAAGGTAGTTAAAACATAAGCGGACTGTGAAGAATTGCAGGAGGATCTTGTGAGACTGGACATCCAAATGGCAGATGAAATTTTATGTGGACTAATGTAAAGGTATGCACATAGGAAAAACAATCCAAACTTTATGTACACAACACTGGGTTCTAAATTAGAAGTTACCACCCAGGAAAAGGACCTTGGAGTTATTGTGGACAATATATTGTGTGGCGGCCATCAAAAAAGCAACCAGAATGTTAGGAATTATTCATAAGGAGATAGAGAATAAAGCTGAAAATATCATAATGCCACTATATAAATCTATGGTGCGACCGCACTTTGAATATTGTGTGCAGTTCTGGTCACCCCATCTCAAAAAAGATATAGTTGAAATAGAAAAGGTACAGAGAAGGGCAACAAAAATGATAAGGGGTATGAAACGGCTCCCCTATGAAGAGAGACTGGATAGGATGGGGCTCTTCAGCTTGGAGAAGAGATGACTGAGAAGTTTATAAAATCATGAGTGGTGTGGAACAAGCTAATAGGGAATGGCTATTTACCCTCTCAAATAGTACTAGAATTAAGTGACACTCCATGAAAATAAGAGGTAGCCGATTTAAAATATATAGTATTTTTTTCACTCTGCACACAATTAAGTTGTGGAATTCGTTGCCGGAAGATGTGGTCAAAGTCAGTAGAATAGCTGAGTTTAAGAAAGCATTGGTTAAGTTTCTAGTGGGTAGGTCCATTAGCAGCTATTAGCCAAGTAGGTCTGGGGAATGTACCCTCTTACTGTCAGGAGCTGGGGGTGAACAATAGGGAATAGATCGCCCCATTGTGACCTGTTGGATACGTCTTCCAAGCGACCAGGATTGGCCACTGCCGAAGACAGGTGCTGGGCTTGATGGACCATTGCTTTGACCCAATATGGCACTACTTATGGTCTTATGTGATGCCATTATGCTCTGTGTGGGGCTAGAGCAGGGGTGAGGAACCTTTTCTGTCCCAGGGGCCACACTGAAAATTAGTCCAAGCTCCGAGAGCTGCATAGAAATTGAGGGCAGGGGTGCTTAAGGGGTGTATAAAAGAAAAGGAGGGCCCAGATCATTGATCAGTACCATAGGTCTGTCCCCTATCCTTGTGTGCATACCCTCATTTCTGCTCCATTACCCAGAGCTCAGTTTTTCAGTGCTTGGAGGTAGAGACTGGATCCAAGGGCCAGATCCAGGGACTGGAGAGGGGCCGCATAAAAACTTGTGGAGGGCTGTATTTGGCCCCTGAGCCTGAGGTTCCCTATGCCAGACCCAAGCCAAGCTGAGACCCAAAGCAGCTGGTTTCAGAAGGGCTCAGGCTCCAAGCTCAGTTTGGGGGCTCCTACAAAGCACGATTTGATACCTGAGAGTTATTGTCCTCTGGCCTCAGGAAGTATGGCAGGAACGCGGTGCATTTCTGAGCCTGTTTCCTAGGAGTGTCTGAATCTCAAAGTATCACTGGAGTCTCTGATCGCAGCTGGCACCTGTTTCTGGCCTTGCCCAAGGGATCAAGGAGTGACTCACTGAGTCCTGGAGGGTAGTTCTGTACACCCAGAGTTGCCCCCGTGTTCAGGGAAAGCATCCCCACTCCTTGCCCTTTCTGTGCTACTTTTGTGCACAGATGGCTTTTTATCTCTGGGCCTAGGGTGGCCATATGTCCCTCTTTTAAAGGGGAGGTATGTCCATCCTATCTGGGCCTGATGCTTTGGCAGTGCTGGATGTGCTCTTGCAAACAGACCCATTCTGCATTGTGAACACTGGCTAGAGAGAGCATGTTTCCAACCACAGGCGGCTTTAGATTCTTGAGCACCATGTGGGGCCCTGGCCACAGACTCCCAGACGCTGCTTGCTAGGATAATTGCATGCAGCCCTCCCCCTGCATTCTCTTTAAACCACTCTTCAAAAAGCAGGACAATGGAAGTGGCTTCTTTGACAATCAGCTTCCCTTTCTCACCAGGAGGAAGGGGGGGGCTAGTCTCCTCCTTAGCTAAGTTCTGCAACCCCAGAAGCACACATTTCCTGTCCTACCCAGGGCCAGCCCCAGGGTTTGTGAGGTCATGTGTGAAGTCTTGGTGCTGGGCCTAATTTGCATAATTAAACCCCACCTAAGTATGCAAATGTGTATATTTACATAACATTTACTCCCTCTGGACAGGAAGGATTCCCATTTTCCACCCCTCTGAGCAGCCATGGAGAAGCATGGCCTTCCCATGCTTCTCTTTCCCCCCCCCACCCCCGTTTGGCACCCCTTGGCTGCCTTACCTGGTGCTCAGCCGAGTGGCCATAGACAGGCATGGCCTCCCAATGCTTCCCCCCCCCACCTCCCCAGCCAAGCACCTACCACCACTCCCCAGGAGTGGTTCCACTGTAGGAGCAGCTGGGCGGGCAGTGAGGCAGGCACAGAGAGACTGACTGTGTCCGCTACTTTACTGAGGGAAGGGGTGAGCGTAGCCAGCCTGGCTTCCAGAGTCTGTTGCTTCTTGCTGCTGGTGCCGCTTGTGCCTTGTGCACGCACACGGTGCGACCGGTCCAGAGGCGCTGCTATCAAACACACAAGACACCCAAAATGCAGCCAGCCTATTAAGCGCATTATGCCATGAAAAGAAACATCAATTCACGCTGCTCCCACCCCATAACAGTTGTGTCCCCAGGGCAGCATGAATTGATTATATGGGGGCACAAATGAACTGGCTATGGGGTGTGGGTTTAAAGACAGTATTCCTGTTAGCAATAACTTCATTGCTATTTAAGAGTTAGTGAAATAGGAGCCATAATAATCTCAGAACCATATTTGCAGATTTTCAAAGATAGAATAGATATTGCTTTACATCCTAAATTCCTACCTAAGATAGTATAAATAAGACAGTTTTGACAATGTGGCCCTTTTTACACAGGCTTCTCCCAGCCATGAACACGCAGATTTCTGTGTGTTCCTGGTTGGGGGAGCCCCATGTGAATGTCACGGAACACATGCCCACGGTGAGTTGGGGTGCATGCACACGCCCGCCTAGCATGCTTCCCCACTCACCCACCACTCTTCCCCAGGCACAGAGCAACCAGGGAAAACAGTGGTAACTCTGTGGGTGCAGATAAGTGGGGAGTGAGTGGGGATGCGTGTGCAGCCGTGTGTATGCCCTGCCCGCATACCAGCGCACCCACGGATTCCCCCACCCGGCAGAGCCATGTAAAAATGGCCTGTGAGGAAGAACAGAAGTTTGCTGCCTTGTAAACAAGGTTCTTTGAGATGGCTGTGAACATTCTCACAACACCCACACTTTCAGCCCTGCTTGGAGAGTGCTTTTTATACTAGAGGAGAGGAGCTCGAGACCATCACGTGGTCTGTTGTTTGAGTAGGGTGAGCATGCACAACCCAGTTGTGAGAATGTTAGGCACCATCTCGAAGAACCTTCTTTACAAGGCGACAACCTTCTGATCACTCACATGGGGAGGAGTGGTTTGTAAACAAGCAGCTTTATCTCCCAGTCCCAGGGCGCTTTTAAACGAGCCCTCTCCCAAGCGGGAGAGGGCTCAACCCGGCGTCTAAACCCCGCGTTCCTCTCTACGATGTGTCTGATGTTCCCAAGAGCATCAGACACGTTGCAGAGAGTATGTGCACATGCACGTCCTTCTGCGCATGTGCCCTCTGCTAGGGAACCTGGAAGTGCGGGTTAAAACTTGCACATCGGCGATCCGCCTTGAAGGGGGCAGGATCGCTGGGCCGGCTTGATGCGTCGGGCATTTAAACGGACGGTCTCAATGGCGGCTGTTAAAGGGCTCAGCCGCCATTTCCATCTCGTTTAAAAGTGCCCCCAGTGCCCCTCTGCTACTGTAGCACTACTAGCAGGCAGAGGCAGTTGAAGGATGGGGGGAGAAGCTGGCTGCAGCTTGCCACCCAGCCAGGGAAGCGCGGGGCTCCAGCTGGCTGCTGGGCCATGTGCGGTTGCACATGTGGCACATGCCTGGGGCTGGCCGTGGTCTTACCCTCCTTTCCTCTCCAGGTGTTATTTACATTCTGAGTGTTTGTGTCATGCAGTAAGGGACAGGGACTGTGAGGCAGGAGCAAGAGCTATGCTTTGCCAAAGGCCTCTTCTCGGGAAGCATGTGGAATTTTACCCTGGGGGCAATTAGTCTGGGTAAGGCTTGTTTCATGCAGCCATGACCAAACTGTTTTTGTGGCCATTACAGAGTTAAGCCAGGGCTAGAGGCAATTTACCTGAGGGTCAGCATTTTGTGGGAACAGGCCCAGTATGACTGGTGAAGACATAGGCTAAGGTGCACATGGTGTTTGTTATAATTGGGGTTCTGCAAGGGGACTGGCTTTGTACGCTAATAGTTTGGTCATAGGGTTGCTCATTATCACTGAGGGGCCTGCATTGTAGAGATTCTTGTGAAAAGCTGTTGTCCAATGCATTCTTGTTTTCGTCTGGGTTCTGGGGAACCTTTTGTATTGTCATCTCCTCCTCACCTCGTTCTCCTCTTCCCTTCCTTTTGAATGAGTTCAATCGGCACATCCATCACCACATTATATAGCTCTGCTTTACTTTGTTACTTCATTTTGTAACCCCAGACCTGCCTGGCGAAGGAGCCTGTGAGGTCTGAAAGCTTGCATACCTCAACCAACTGGAGTTGGTCCAATAAAAGATACCACTTTACTACTTTGTCTCCATTGCCTATATTTGGGACCAGTAGGGCGAACCCTACTTTCTCTACCTTCCTCTGGGCTCTCACCTGGAGTGGGCAGGGCCCTGTCAGAAGGGGGTTGTGCAAAGGGACTGCCATGCGTGTTTCTGATGTCACCCCACCCCTTCTAGAGTATCATGATGTTCCATAAGGACAGATCCATGCCAGAAAGTCTCAGTGGCCTACCGCTTTTCTGATGTGACTGCTTCCTGTCACTCTAAATGCCCCAATTTCTTCAGGTTACTAGGGATGCCCCTGGCTGAGAAATCTGAGCTTCTCCAAGAGACTCTGAATCAAAACCTTGGACTTCTGGGCAAAACCTGGAGAGGGGACTATGTTAGAACTAATGTGCCTAAGGAATTCCATATTCTCTGCTGCAGGGGTATGAAAAAAGGGAAATCAAATATGCACTAATCCCTCCCCCCCCCAATCCCAGTTTAGAGGAAAATGCCAGCTTGTACTATCCAGTGAAGCTAGTGGAGTTCTTTTTATCTAAAACACAATGGAATAGAAATTCCAGAGTCATAAGGGGACTGGGCTGGGCAGGCCACCTGTTTTACAAGCTAGCATGACCTTTTTGCAACAATAACCTATGAATGGATTAAAGACAAATGAAAAATATTACACAAAGGAAAGAAACTCCCCCCTCCCTCCATGCATAAGTATAAAATGGGGGACAGCTGGCTAAGCAGCAGCACTGTGGAGAAGGTTCACCAATGGAACATACATTGACAATGGGACACTTGCAAACAAGGCAAATGCCATTTTGGGCCATGTTAGCAGAAGCATTGTGTCCAAGCTTCAGGAAGTAACAGTGCTGCTCTGCTCTGCTCTGCTCTGCACTGGTGAGACATCTGCAGTTTTGGACACAGCACTTCATGAGGAAGTTAACAAATTGGAGAGGGTTCAGAGAAGAACCACTAAGATGATAAAGGGTCTGGAAGACAAACCATATGAGGAAAGACTGAAGGAACTGGGAGTGTTTAGCCTAGAAAAGATAAGTCTAAGAGGGAACATGAGAGCAATTTGCAAATACTAAAAGGTTGCACCAAAAAAAGATGGAGGACAGTTGTTCTCCACTGTCACAGAAGGCCAAGAGGGAATGGCGTGTAAGTTAAATCAAGGTAGATTCCAGTTAAATCTTAGAAAAAGCTTCCTAACTGTAAGAGCAGTCCAGCAAGGGAATTGGTTGCCAAGGAAGGCTGTGGAATCGCTGCCTTTTGGACGTTTTCAAAAAACATCCAAACAAACAATTGTCTGTAATGATGTAGGTCTAAAGCATCCTGTCTCAGAGCAAGGGGTTGAACTAGGTGACCCTTGAGGCTCCTTCTACGGTGATTCTGAAGGGTCTCCTGGATTGCCATGTTTCCTGAGGAGATCATTCTGGGATGCAAAATTCAGATTTGATGCTCTGATTTACCTGGGGAGCTGGGCCCTTCTGCCCAAAATTACTTTTATTATTCAGATTAAGAACGAGCAATAGAAAGAGAGTAGTAAAGTTCCCTTGAGAGCATGTGTGCGCATCTCCTTTCTAACGGCTGCAGCAGCTTAAAGAACAAAATGGTGGATACTGCTATGGAGAGTTGAAGTTCTTAGCAATTGAAAGATGCAGTGAAAACCTAGCATGATGCAGAGAAAGGAGAAAACCTCCTGCTTTCTGTTGCTGCAGAACTTTTGTTTTGTTTCTGGGGCTACTTGCTATGGTTGGATTGGAAATAGAGCAGTGACAACAGGCTTGATCACACTTCCTCTGTTTGTGTTTGTCTTGCAACACAGTTCACACAACTGTTGATTTTCCTGTATTTCAATGGCCCATCCCCCTGCCTAGGGTGGCAGAGAGCAAGAGATAATCCAGGAACACAGGTGGTAATCAGAGTTTCACACAAAACTCAAGATTGCAAGTTTGTGCCAGTACCCACTCTACAATTAAAGTGTTGTGTGCGAGCCCTTGGTACTGACTGGCTCAGGAGCCACATGACCAGCAAGTCAGCAGCCCTTACCCAGACTGATAGACATTCAGAGCTGTACTCTGTCCCCCTTAGCCATGCTAACAAAGTTGTGTACAGCTGCAGGTCATAGGCCAGGGCTGAGGAACTTTTTCCTCCCATGGGCTGATAGGAGTTGGAGGTGAGGGTGCTTAAAGGGATGCTCAAAGGGAAAGAAATAAAAGGGGAGGGAGAGAATGTGACAGGTGCTGAGAGTGGATGAGGGTCAGTGAGATGAGCTGAAGGTGGAGCAAGACTGCAGGGCATGGATGGACAGACGGACAGACAGGTGGGCGGACAGAAGCTGCACAGGGATGGCTGGAAGGAGAGGAAGTATGCAGTGGCATGCTTTGCATGCTTACTGGCATCACTCATATGCGTCATGCAGGCCATCCCATCTGTTCCTCATTAGGGGCATGGGCAGTCTCAGAGAGAGTAATTAATGCAGCACTGCTGTCAAAGCTGGTAAAGGAGGGACTCGTGGCACAGACACTGGTTTCCCTGTCCTGAGAGCAAGAATTCCAAGCTGCCTCCAGCAAGCCCATCCTGGCACAAGGAATTGGAGATGGACTCTGTGGTGATTATCCTGGACCCCACCCTGGCTCTGCTAGTCTGATCCTAGATACTGGTGCTGCTAGCTCCCGCCTAGCTCTGACAACCCACACCTGGCCCTGAGACCTCTTTCCTGGCACTGAGATTGAGCTCGGGACTCCAGGGATTTCGTGAGGAACTCTGTCCATGTAGCCTTGGCAAATAGAACCTTGTCCATCCTAGAGCTAGGGATACAGGCATGGCACTGTGCTAGGTAATGCAAGATGGGTACTGTGCTGCCACTCAACTCTGACTCTAGTAATACACAATACTGCTCAGTATGGGAACTCTGTGTTACAGGGCACCCTTGGAAACCTTGCTTTTTGAGAACACCGCTCCAACTCTTTCCACCACCGTGTGCAGGTTTATTCATAGTGCAGAAGTCCAAACATTCCAAAATCCCAATATAAAGTTCAAAGCACTTCTCACTAAGATACTGCTACAAGCTAGTCTCTCTAGGCATCCAGTCCTTCACTTCCCAAGCAGTACCTTGGCCCAGCTACAGAGATCTTTCTCTGGCCCCAGCCAAATGCAGACTAATCCTCTAGTAGAGCCTTCCATGCTTTACATTCCCAGGGGGGCATGGTCTGTTGAGGCAGCTCACTCTCTTAAATGGACAGTCACTCCCAGTTCTCACCAGGGTCTATCCAGGCCCTAGTTTAGCAGCCACTCAGGGCTAACTGTCGTAGCCTGCCAGGTGGGGCTAACTAGGGTGTTTAACAGGTTGCCAGGTTTGCCTGTGTCTGGGGTGCTGTTAATTTGCCTCAGGGTCTTGGTTTCCTTGCCAAGCAATTGCAGTTCCAATTTTGATTGCCTTGCACTGAAATTGAACATTGAATTTGATTGCCTTCTTGCATGGTTAATGTCAGTTGAGCCATTGGTCTGAGGAAGCTGATCGCAGATTTGACCCTACATAGTCACAATATCCCAGAGAGCTAATAGTCCAGTGCTGGACATCTCCCCTTCTCTGCAGTCAGCATGCTTGCCCTGCTAAATCCCTGTTCCCATCCAGGACAAACATTGCTGTGCCTTTGGTTCAGCCCCTTGTACATATTGCATTTCTCAGGTAGCTGTTGGCTCCAGCCTCCTTTTTTCATGCTTGTGTAAAACCTCAACCATGGGTTGGGCAGAGTTCTGGGGGGCCATGGTCTAGTCAGTTTGGTAATGCAGAGTCAAAGTAACTTGTGAATATAACAATAGTCATAGCCCAGCTTCCAAAGACCATAGAGATGGTGTGACAACAGAAGAGGGAAGGGCGTTAGCAAGGCCACTGCCTTTTGGTCAAACATAATGAACCCTGGGATATCATTTTGTGATGCAGTAGAGTTGCCATCCCTCCAGGTTTACCCAGAGTCTCTGGGCAGACCCTCTCATTTTCCAAGGTTATCTGGGATGCCAGGGCTGGGCTTCTTATTGTGACATCTCAACACTCCAAAGGGGGCATAGCCACATTAGAAAACGGGCTGGAGAGGCCCTTTGCCTTGCCCTCTTTCTGATGTGTCTCTACCCCCTTTGGAGCATTGACATCATGACAGTCCAAAGAGGTGTGACCATGTCAGGAAGGGGCAGGGAGACCCTTTGCCCTGCCCCATTGCGAGTCAGGGAGTCCAGGAAGCTGAAAACCCTAGGGCAGAACTGCAAGAACAGCTTTTCATTATGGGTGAACTCACATGTAACTCAACTGAACTACGATGTCTGCGGAGTCCCGGAAGCTGTATAATCAGCCCTGGATGATCCCCTGATCACTGCTGCGTGTGTGTGAGGAACTCCGAGTTTCAGCCCCGCTTTAAAGATCTGACGTTTAGATCTGATCTATTTGTCAGAACTAAGTTTAAAGTGGGGCTGGAACTCGGAGTGTCTCACTCACACGCAACAGCGATCAGAGCTGATTATACAGCTTTTGGGGGCCTGCAGACATAGGAATTTAGCAGAGTTACATGTGAGTTCACCCTATTCCCCACCCACTGAAACACAACATGTGAAACTCCTGCTACGTAGTACATTGCCATTCAATACATTTTTACATAGAAAACCCAGTGTCTAAAAGGGATCTCCTTCTCCATCTTGGTGGATTTCCAAGTGTGAATTTCTGCTCCACGGAAGGTGTTTTAACACTTCCTTCTGGGGAGCCAGGATTTCCCCCCATTTTGGTGTTGGCAGGGGTTTTTTTTTGATGAGACATAAAGCTGACGCCATCCTTCCAGTCATTTGCATTCAATAAAGGCAAAGTGTAAACTAAGCATGTGTACATGCAATTAGGGCTGAATCAGATTGCCCTTTTCATTTTCATGGAGTTAATCCACATTTTCGGAAAAGGCTGCAGAGATCCAGTGTGGAGTTTTGTCCATGCTGCATCGTCATAGGCCATTCCATCAGAGATCTAGATTGGCATCTCCTGTTCCCCAAACACAGCAATATTTTGTGTCTGGCACTAAACAAAATACCTTTATTGCGGTTAGAGCAACGGTGGCGTCACTTGCGTGCTGAAGTTGACTGATTGTGGCATAGAGTCTGGTTATGTACCTATGCCATTGCGGTGCGAACAGCAAAGAAGGTTGTCTTTGCTGCCCTCGTTGCGTCTGCTAAGTCCCGCCCGGCTGAGCTGTTCTGGGTGGTGAGGGGGCTGGTCAGTCCGGCCTCCCTCCACCTGGACTTAAAATCATCAAATGCTCGCTGTGATTTGTTTGTGGACTTTTTGCAGATAAAATCGCTCAAATTCACCACAGTTTTGATGCAGCTTTTTGGATCAGAGGCAGTAGAAGCCCCTTCTTGTCCTATTTTGTGGGATGAGTTTCAGGTTGTGTCGCCCTCGGATGCGGGGGATGCTCTTGGGACTGTTCAACCCACTTATTGTGAATTGGATCCATGCCTGTCCTGGCTGGTTAAGGCTAGCCGGGAGACATTGGGGCCGCTGCTGGTGGGGATAGTCAGTGCCTCCCTTGGGGAGGGCAGGGTGC